>JAVXUP010000343.1:0-527440 GCA_033070095.1 Escallonia herrerae | reverse complement strand
AAGTATGGAGGTTACTTGTCGGCCCAACCAAACCCTCCTCTTGCCACCCTATACGGTATTGAATCTCCTATCTCATGCCCTCTTTATGCCAAAACCTTTGTCTACTCCCTCCTCCTTTGGTCCCAATTTTTCTCATCCATCTGGTGACCGTTTTCTTTATGTCACTCTTCATCATGAGATTCATCAATTTGGTGTTGATTCAGTAACACGATTGCAATATTTCCATATGGAGGAAAAAGAAAAGGCTATTGTTACTATATGCAAATCTGACCATGAGGCATAATAACTAAAACTTTCATGTTCAAGTGCAACCCTTAATCGCGATTTGAACAAATTGAAACAACTTTATTCTCCAAAATAGAGTTTAAAATCAAGAAACATATCCTTTTCTTCTTGGTGTTTTTACTAGGTTAAAATAAAATGTATAAACAGCTATAATGTATAAATTTTAGCCTTATTTACCAAAAGTGGCTAAGATGGAAATTGTTTTTAGTAATACAAAAGATTATTGCTAGGGTGCATGGTTTTAGTTGTATTGAGATGAGACAAAGGCGATGTCTAACTTATGCCATGAGGGGTGTCAATTAACGGTTTGCAACAACCATGTGTAACGTGGGCAAAGATGGTGATAAGAAGCTCAAAATGTTAGCATCTTCATGTGATGGCTAATCAACTCAAGACATTTTCCTACCGTAGTGTTCGGCCACCATGTTTCTTATTGGTTTGCACCTTAATGGCAACTTACATTCAAAATCAATATCACATTAATGTTATCGTTAAGGGAGAGACAGAGAAAGCTTTTTTGGAACTTCCAACTGCATCCCTTCATAATAAATTGAAGAAAAAATAACCACGGTCATATGTGAAGTTTTTTTTGAACATTTAATTACCCCACTATGATTAAAACTTCGTCTTCATCCTATTATTTCAACCACGTCTCTCAAAATATCCAAACATCAATATTTGCACTCCATCTCTACCGCTCCTTCTTTTACGTCTCTATTTTCATGATAAATTCGTTTTTGATTTCATGCATTTTATATTATCTGTGTTGATTACTTATTTATGTTAATTGCATAGGTATTATGTATACTAACGCTCCTGGCATAGACTAAAGAGATTATACTATGAGAGAAGTAAGAAGTAAAAAAGTTTACACTACAATAGAAATTTTGGCCACAAGATGCATTGGTCCTTAGATGGTAGCGAAAATTTTCATCATTTACAAAAACAAAAATAAAATTTGGACCGTAAAGATGTAAGTTCTGGAAAGTAGCCTATAGTGATATTTTGGTAAATTCACAAGAAGTAGGCGGAGGAAGTCTGATTTGAGGGCCAAAAGCGATCATCCAAGTGCCTTTTTATACATGATGATGATGATGATGATGATGGTGAACACCAGAAAGGTTCGATTAATCCACAAAAAGTCACAAATAAAGTTGCAATCCGGAGTTTGGGACCATGTACCTGTTACAAACAGGGTTGCAAAAATCAAGGATACTCCAAGTGCTTTTTTTTGAGAATCATCTTCACCTTTTAGACAAAACAAATAAAAATCAAAAGTGTCTTGTATGTAATGCAACAAGAACCACCACATTTTTTTTGTTTTCAACATTTTGAGTCCACACAATTTGCATGGTATTCAATAGTGCAATATGAGTACATATATTAACATTTGGCATTTGAAAGTTTAGAGTAACTGTGCGACATATAAAGTTAGTTTCGGTCATTGTATTATCTTATTAAATGAATCAGAGATAGTTTTGCATCCGATTTAAATGAATCAGAAGAATATTTTTCAGAATGATTCCTCATAATTGTAATAGAGTGAGACTATATCTAAATTATTTTCTTTAAATTTACACCATCTTGTCACTGGAAAAAGGTGTTTGTTGTCACACTTTAAACCCTCTATTGATAGTTTGATATTATTCAAATTATCAATGGAAAATTCTTTTTTTTTGTTGGGCAGTAAGGAGTATCGCCACCCTCCCTTGCGCCGTCAGTCTAAACTGATTTCCTCCCTCACCCAATCTTAAGGATGCCTACTAATTTACTTGATATTTTCGAAATGTTAGGAAGGTAGAGTTTCAATGCCAAAAGTTTAAAACCGAACAAATCTCCTTCCTTCTCGGGTAACCCTCCGAATTGAAAATCTTTCTTTTCTGACCACGGGGGTCACGATAATAACTGCAAAATGATAATGATAATGATAATGATAATAATAAAATAAAATAATTAACGAGTCTAGTGCCACTATAAGGGCTTGGGAGGAGCTGTCTAAGTCACAGCTCCGCAACTGTCACCCTCTCGTGAAAGCTGCAATCAAAAAAATGCCACTTCTGCTCACTCAAAAAGATCCCCTCTCCTCGTCACATACAAAACTCTCTGTCCACATAAAAATCTCTCCAGTCTTTGCAGAACGCAATACCCCACACTTATTTCTTTACGATAAGAAGTAGGAACTGAGACAGCTCTTTGTTGCTTTGTTCGCTCGAAGCCAACAAATCCCACATTCACGATTTTCCCATATATTCCTTCCTGTTCTTGTTAAACTCACCACCGAGTCACTATTAGTTTAAGCAAAGGTGAGCACTGCTGTATATGTCCATTGGGTTGTGATTTTTTTTTTTCCCATTTAGTAGGCTTGTTTTATACTTTACACAGGTATAAGATATGAAACTCAACCTGGGTATCTCAGATTGCACTTCATTTGGTACAGGTTGTTTGAGTTTCTGAAGATCCTTCAAATCTTTACCCACGTGCTTCGCCCAATTTATTGCACTTGGTTGAACATGGTCAAACTTTGATTAGTTTCTTCTTTAAGATTTCCCTTTTATGCAGCATCTGGCAAATTGGACGAGGGTATTTCGGTTTTTAGTTCATTTGCATGATTTCTTTTAATTTCTCAAAATCCTTGAAATGTTAAAACTTGGGTTTTGCCACTTCATGTATTTGGTTGAACATGGTCAGTCTTGATTAGTTCCTGCTAAGTTTTTAGTAGCTTTTGGTATCGCAATTTCACTTTGACACAGAATCACCTTGGTTTGGTAGATCTTTGTCAAAGTTCATCTGGTGCAAGCTGAGACTTGGAAACATGGTGAATTTGGGGTTATTTACCGAGAGCACGTCTGCAAAATCAGCAAATGTGACATTCAGAATACCCTATTTCACTCAGTGGGGACAGAGTGTTCTATTATGCGGTTCAAAACGGGTGCTTGGTTCTTGGAATGTGAAGAAAGGTCTTTTGTTGAGCCCTTTTCATCTAGGTGATGAGCTGATATGGGCTGGAAGTATCACTGTTCCAACCGGGGTCGAATGCGAATACAATTATTATGTGGTGGATGACCAAAGAAATGTTCTGAGGTGGGAGGTTGGAAATAAGAGGAAACTGCTTCTGCCTGACGGGGTTCAGGGTGGAGAAGTGGTGGAATTTCATGATCTCTGGCAGGTTGGCTTTTGTTTGTCCTCTCTCTTTTCTCTTCTTGCTTTTCGCATGTTCCCCTCATTTAATTATTGGTCTTCTTGTTGCTGCTACTTTTGGGTTGTTACGTGGTCAAACTAATGCTTATTGGCATAAAGTCATATTTGCAGAAGAATATGGGTTCAGATAAAACCAACCTTTTCAACTCTTTTGTTAAGGGGGTAGGCAACTGTAAAGAAAAGCAAATGAAGAATCAATTCCTTTGAGGATCCAGTAATTACATCATATATAGATAAATCCCTTGTACATTAGTTGTTATTTACATAGAATTCATATGGATGAGTAATGGGAATTACAAAAGTCTATCACTAATAGTTTGCGATTTTGGTTTTTACATTATTCCTTTGGACATATTTTCTCATACCTGCAATTGGTAATTGCATATTCGTATATGGAGTGATGTTACATTAGTACTACTACAGTCATTGTAGCCTGTTGGCCGATGGAGATTATCGCAACAATAATGCTTAGGTTGTATCTCCTTTTAGCAACTAGGGTTTGCATTTTTGGCTTGTCATTTGTGCATTGATGCCCAGTTGTCCCACATTACCTTGTAATCTTGACTCTGCTTTCTTGAAGTTGTATACCACAGTGCGGAATGAGGTGATAAGACAATCTACGATTAATTAGCTGGAGTACCATACCAGTTTACATCGGCTTTCTCACTTGTCACCCCAAATATGTCAACCATGCTATAACAATTTAGTCTGGGTGCGACATGATGGAGGCTATAATCTCTTATTTACCACGCGCAAAGAGGATAGCAACTATATGTAGGGAAAAAGAGTAACAAAAAGTAATACTATATAAAGAAATGGTTTTGATTGTGCAGACACCCATAAGAAGTATCATCATTAGGTGTACCTGTAGCAGCTCATCCATTTAATTTTGTAGTGTCAATATTGGACTCTGATGGCAGAGGCTTTAGCTTATGGTGTTGGGTCAGGCTATGTTTAGTTGAATAGGTTATTTACATTCAGGTGAAAAGGTTACCACATGTTTAAACTCGATATTCATCCTTTTTTGCATTCTTTTTCTTTTCTTAATACTTATGACACGTGGAGGATACATGGAGTATAATGAAAAACTTTGAACAATTTGTTCACTTTTTCCAATTTCTTTGAAAGCCCTTTTAACTATATACAGATACATATGCACACCCTCACTCACACATGCATATGTAAGTATTTGTATAGATGTATACGTATATCCACAAAAAAATACATCATATATGTTACATTTCACTGGGATTTCGCAATCATGGAAAAAGCTCTAAAGTATTGCAGAACTGGCCAAGTCAAATCATCATAGACCTTACTGTAATTGTTTGTAGAGAATTTTCTATGCAGTATCTATGTCTAGTTAGGTTGTATTTTTATCTTCTCTAAAGCTTTCTGCTAGATTAACTTTTGAGTATCTGGAACTGGCATTTGTTTTATCAAGTTAATGTTACTTATTTTGTGAAGCCTAAAGAGCGAGGGGTTTGCCCACTGGTCTGAAGTCCCCAGCCCCTCAAATGGCAGGGTTCGACTCCTGGTAGCCTCATACAGGCTCCACATAAAAGTGGTCAAGATATAATAATCCTGTCAAGAAAGAAAATGGAAAAGGAGCAGTACAAAATTACTGCTGTATGTGTAATCTTCCTACCTAGAACAGTACCTCTTTTGAATTTTCACTTCCTGCCCCCCACACCCACTCCCATCCACCGTGGAGAAGTGTAACACCCAATAATATTACATTTTGCGTATAGTTATCTCTATGGGATCAAACAAAATGGTAAAAGTATCAAAAAGTTATAAACTGATAGCACATTCAGTAGAAGATGTAGGAGCTAACTTATATAGCGTGATTGGGCTTACTTATGGATGCAGAATGGTTCTGATACTCTCCCTTTCAGAAGTGCATTCAAAGATGTTATCTTCCGCAGAAGTTGCAGTTTAGATATTGAGAGACCAACTGGAACAAGTCAGAATAAGTTGGACAAGGAAGGTAAACCTTTTCCTTTTACAAAATAACATATTCTTTACGTTCACCATACGTTTTGATTTTTTGCTATGTTACCTTATCTTCTAAATGCGTCTTGCAAACAGATTCAGTCATTGTTCAGTTCAGAATTTGCTGCCCAAATATAGAAGAAGAATCAGCAGTAATCTTCTTTTCCTAGATGAATGTGAAACGTATATACTCATCATTTTTGTTCAAAAGCTTTGTTTATGACCTCTTTGACGGCGGATAGATGAAGTTGAATTCTTTGTTTTATTGCTACAGATTTATGTGATCGGCAGCACTTTGACGCTGGGGCAATGGAAGATTCAGGATGGACTTAAACTTAAGTATTCTGGTGATTCAGTTTGGCAAGCATATTGTGTAACACGGAAGGACGAGTTTCCTATAAAATATCCTCTTCGTTGCCTTGGTTTCCTAAAAAATTATGGTGTCGTTACCCTTCATTCCATGTTTGGCAGCTCTCTCTCTCTCTCTCTCTCTCACACACACACACACACACACACATATTCCTTAACAGCTGTTTCACGTACAAGTACTGTAAATCTGGGAAAGCTAGAAACTTGTCTTTAGAGATTGGTTCAACTAGGGAGCTTTTGGTTGACTTCTCAAGTAGTCAACCAAAATACATTATCCTGTCAGATGGAATGATGCGCGTAAGTTGTTTAATAAGACTCGGTACAACTACACTCTCCGCTTAAGAATGAACAGAAAAACTGCGGTCTGGTTGTACTAATTTTCATTATCTTCAGGAAATGCCATGGCGAGGTGCTGGTGTTGCGATTCCCATGTTCTCCATCAGATCAGAGGCCAACCTAGGAGTAGGAGAGTTTCTTGATCTCAAGTTACTTGTAGACTGGGCTGTTGATTCCGGGTTTCATTTAGTTCAGCTCTTACCAATCAATGACACATCAGTGCATAGAATGTGGTGGGACTCATACCCATACAGGTAAAGATCCGTTTCAACATAAGAGTATGAGGTAATCACATAAAACAAGTATTTCCGTGACACTGCTCAGTGTCACAGCGTCTCCTAGAGTATCAGGTTTAGTTATTGTGCAGTGATGTGAATTTTAGGATCCTCCTTGTTAAAATCCTTTCATTTTAGAGACCCTGGATTTCCATGTTCCAGCGTTTGGCAAATTTTGGGCAACTCTTTATGATATGAGGAATTCTTGCCGGATCGATAAAACCAGGGTCTAAAAGGTTTGGTCTTTGTTAATTGTTCTCTACATGATACAATGAGTATGTTCGTCTCTATTGTCCACACCGCGAGGGATTCTGTATCCAAAAGTTCACTTGCATGCTTAAAATTTTAGGCTCCGTAGGACTAAGTTGATGCATATTGCCAGCAATTTGAAATACGATGGTAATGGTTAGGCGAAGCTTATCAGCAGTAGAAGATGATGATATGGCATGAATATATAATGAGATAGGATGGAAGAAATTGAGAGCCACGGGAAGAAAAGAGCTAAAGTGGCCGAAGCTATTCTCAGGCCGCCTTCTCATGATCAATTGAAGGGGGAATCTGACAAAAACGGTTGTCTACAAGTTTATAATTAACGGGATCTTTTAGCCCCCAGTCCCCCTTTTCGTATTCCTTCAAGAGTTTCACAGATGCTCTCATGTGCAGACCAGATGTGGGACTTCGTGGAAGAACTCATAAATCCTTTGACAAAGTGAAATTCCTAGCTCAAATGCCTCACCGAATACAATCCACTGATCTCCCAGTCTTCATTGGAAGGCTTACGTATTTCCATAGATCAATTCTTATAGGTTCAGATCCTTGATATACTTTTAATCCTGAGAGAGAGGTCATGAATAGTGATGATGCCAGGCAAATGTACATATGGACTGAGCGTATATTATTTTGCAACATTACACATTCTAAGTAGCTGATGATTTTCTTACTCCAATGCATGTAAAAGAACGACCGAATAAAAGCAACATTCCAGGAATCGGATATTGTGATATATCTGACTATGACTCGACTTACTTGAACATGCAGCTCCCTATCTGTATTCGCCCTGCACCCATTGTACCTAAGAGTAGAGGCACTTTCAGAAAGTATTCCAGAGGCAATCAAGGTGGTCACTGTAACCTTAGAAGTTCATCTATGATGCATGATTCTCATTTATCTTTTTGGATAGACCAGTATCATTATTGTACAATGGCATCTTATTTTTGCCAATAATTATTGCAGCAAGAGATTCAGAAGGCGAGATTACAACTGGAGGGGAAGGTATTATTTTCCTTGCCAAATTGACTAACTACAGCGTATGAGGACAGAACACGCAGTTTACATATCTTAACTTGAACTCTTACTTTTGAATCAGTTATCCAAAACTCTTAAGAGTACTAAATGAATAACATAAAGAAAGGCTTGGTGTTGTCTTGACGAGGCAATGATGAAAGCCTTTCCTGGAGTTGCACAAGAGTACTCAACCAACAAAAATTTAGATCATAGTTTTTCTTCTCTGATTTGAGTCCTTTGTCTCTTGTAACGTCGTCCCCTCGAAACTACAACACTACTAAGGGCTACCAGTATGACCACCTCTTGGTCTTCTCACTTTATCTTGTCCTGTATGTATATTTTGAACTTCTCCGGTTCAAATTTTCCTACCCAATTCTGTTCAGTCCTAACAACTTACTGTAAGCCAATATTCTTGCCACTTTTTGGAGAGGAATCTCCAAAAGTTTATCACTCAAAAGTTTCTTAGGGATAGTCGGGTAGGATATGTAGATATAGACAACCACTATATCTTGTGATCTGAAATGATATGAACCCTGCAGTCTGCTGAGGAACAACAATAAAGAATATTAAGAATTGAAGTATTTGGGTTGCGGCTTGAATAAATGAATGCGTTAAGAAGTATTACCATTTGGTTAGTATAGTTTTGGGAGCGGCTTTAAATGAATGCGTTAGAATTAATTTGGTTAGTATCTTACACTGTTTTTCTTTGAAAATACCATAAGCGACAGTGAATTGTTACTTTGTACTTGTCACATCAAGTGGCTACCAGCTACCTGCTTTTGAAATTAACAAAGGTAAAAGCAGTTCTACTGCTACTGTTCACTACTCAAGAAATTTATAGGCGGCACATCTCTCATATAATAAGGTTAGCCTCGGGGCCAAAAAGCAATTGAAAGTTAGAGAGAACAAACTGGTTGATAAGTTAGTTCTCTTGATGAGGGTAGTTAGCAACGGACGAGGAGGCTTTAAGGACTTGATGGAAGAAGGAAACAATGAATTGAGTCGAAAAGGGCTTGATTTTTAGATACTTTATCTCTAGTTCCATGCATTTCTGTCAGCTGACTGGATAGAGTTCCCATGTTAGCTTGGGACGGGATCCCACGGAGCTCCTAACTTGGGATCGCGAAAGCGAGTTTTCGAGACAGAAGTGTCACCATACGAGGAGTTTGCTATTGAGACAATGCAAATCCATTCATCCTGTGTGTGTTTGACACAACATCGGATCGATGAAAAGCAGCATTGATAGTTTTAAAAGATGACGGACTCATTGACAGTACCGTTTAAGATGTCATTTCTAGTGATGGGATCAAACTAGACCTTATTCTTTATCAGATTTTTACAACAGTTACAGAGTTGTTAAATGGATTAATCACATCTTGTACTTGTATGGTCATGTAATTAAGGTGGGCTGATGGATGAGATACTATCCTTGCTGCCTTTTAAATGGTGTTAGGTTGGGCTTAACACCACATGCTCTTGTGGAAAAGTCAGATTCTCACATATTTGTAACAGAACAGCTTTTAAAGTGTGCACGTGTATAGCTACATAAGTTTTCCGACTTATTCGAAATGAGCCATTTCTGTCATCAATGACTTACGGTGGGTTCCTATAGTGGCTTTCTGTGAAAATTGCTGTGATCTCATACGTATATAAGCTTTTTTATTGTTGTGAAAACTCACTCAAATATTGCTTTTGATTTATTCAGGATGTGGACTACGAGGCTACCATGGCTACAAAGCTTTCAATTGCTAAGAAAATTTTTCTTCTGGAGAAGGATTTGATACTTAATTCAAGTTCCTTCCAGACTTTCTTTTTGGAGAATGAGGTTATACACACATATACTCTTAATAGTAGAAACATGAAATTTGGTCCCTTAGTGAAAGACTTTCCATAGGTTTCACAGTAGAAACATGAAATTTGGTCCCTTAGTGGAAAGACTCCATCGGTTATTGATGTCAGACTGTTATAAATGTTTTCAGTTGTACGTTTCATGAATCAATTTGCACCTGCAACACTCATATAGATGTTTTGCTCTTATGATTTCCACAGGACTGGTTAAAACCCTATGCAGCATTTTGCTTTTTACGAGATTTCTTTGAAACATCAGAACAGAGCCAATGGGGCCGTTTTTCTCATTTTTCAAAAGACAAGGTATTGATTGGTTTATATTCTGTTAGTCAGGCAAGAAAACGACGTTTATTATAAATCAATCTGCTTATTAAGAATTCACGTTTTCTGCTGGGATTATTTGGTTTACTTGTTTATCTAGTCCTTTACCTTTACCGACACTTTATAACAGTTATCCTGCTGTTTCTTCAGCTGGAGAAACTTATCTCGAAAGACAGCTGCCACTATGACATAATTCGCTTCCATTATTATCTCCAATTTCATTTGCATTTACAAGTAAGCTGGATATTCTGTCTTTACTCTGTTTTCTTGCATTATAAATCTCGTTATTGGAAGAAAGGACCTGTGCTATATTGTTTGATACTGGCAGTTATCGGAAGCTGCAGAATATGCACGAAAGAAAGGAGTTGTATTAAAAGGAGATCTCCCCATTGGCGTTGACAGGAATAGTGTTGATACTTGGGTTAATCCAAATTTATTTCGAATGAACACCTCTACTGGTGCACCACCAGACTACTTTGATAAAAATGGGCAGAATTGGGGATTCCCCACGTATAACTGGGAGGAAATGTCAAAAGACAATTATGCTTGGTGGCGTGCTCGTTTAACGCAGGTTTCTCACTTTCATTCACACTTCTGATCTCCTTTTATTCAAGCATTTAGGATTTCATGATTGAAGAAATCTTTGTCAAATTCATCTTTTGTTTCTTGACAGATGGCGAAGTATTTTACAGCTTATAGGATTGATCACATTCTAGGTTTCTTTAGAATCTGGGAGCTTCCAGAACACGCGATGACAGGCCTGGTTGGGAAATTCCGGCCATCTATCCCACTGAGTCAGGTTTACCCCCACCTCCTTGTTCAACTGATTTTCCTCTTCTCATTTTCCTTGGAATTATTGAGGGAAAAAGCAGTCTTTTCTTCAGTAGAAAAGTATTTATCCTGATAGCAATCAATAAATTTTATTTGTAGGAAGAGCTTGAAAGGGAAGGAATATGGGATTTTGATCGCTTGAGCCTTCCATACATTCTGCAGGAATTTTTACAGGTTTACTACTATTCTTTTGAACTTCCAAATTTGTCACCAATCATCTGATTTTGTCGCCCTACAGTTTCACTTGTTTGTGTCAGAATATTAATACTTCTTTGCCATTTATATATAACTATTTTTCTGTTTCAGGATAAATTTGGACCTTCTTGGACTGTTATAGCTTCTAGCTTTATGAACGAGTGTGGTAATCATCGTTATCAGGTGATAATCACTGCTTAGTGGATCATCTGGTGTTCTGTTCTTGTAATAATTTAGATCTGCAAAAGCAGTTGTCAAATGACCCAACATATATCTAACATCCTATATAAAGCTTCATGTTAGACACATTTGAGGCTGTAGCCTTGTGCATTGGACCAGGCTGAATGGTTCTATGATCTCCAGTATGGGTCCGTGGTCCTGGTTCCATTATTATGTCAATTCGGGATGCTAACTTCTCATTCCTAGCATCTGTTTATATCTGTGTCACTGCTTTGCATTAAAGTCACTGGCTACAGTTAATTCTCTTCACACATTGGCAAAAGGAGTCTGGTGTCTAGGTCATTTATCAGTCTCTTTCTTGGTTATAGTTTAGGGAAGATTGCAACACCGAGAAGAAGATCGCTTCCAAGCTGAAGTCGTGTATGGAGAAGTCCTTATTCTTGGAAAGTGAAGACGAATTGCGACGGATTCTCTTTCGTCTTCTGCAAGTAAGTACAGTAAATAGAAGGGATAGTTGAAGTTGAATTACAAATTTTTTCGTAATAAGGAGAAGCTTTAATTGTCTTCTCAATATGTTGAATGTTCCACTGTTTGCTCAAGTCTTAGATTTTGACCTTTTGAACTGTTGTGGCAGAATATAGTCCTTATCAGAGATCCAGAGGATCCAACGAAATTCTACCCTCGTTTTAATATTGAAGATACATCGAGTTTCAAGCATTTAGATGAGCACAGGTACTTAATATGTGAATATGTCTTGATCTGTTTATTATTTTTGTAATCATAGCTTTGTGATATGAATTAGTGTCATGGTGGCATCTACTCATTTGTCCTAATTTTCTTGCTAATATGTTATTTCTACTGTCCTGAGTATACAAGACTTTATATGCTTTTATATTCTGTGCTAATTGTTGTTCAATGATACAGCAAAAATGTTTTAAAAAGACTCTACTATGATTACTATTTCCATCGTCAAGAAAATCTATGGCGTCAAAATGCTCTGAAGACTCTGCCGGTCCTCCTAAACTCATCAGACATGCTGGCTTGTGGAGAAGATCTAGGCCTTATTCCTTCTTGTGTTCATCCTGTATACTCATTGAACTGTTCTACTTTTGTCTTTCTTTATCTGTGCTTCAATGTTCTTAGTGTTAATTCCGCAAAGTATTTTTGATAACTTGGTGCAGGTTATGCAAGAACTGGGTTTAATAGGATTACGAATTCAACGTATGCCAAGTGAACCTGACCTGGAGTTTGGCATTCCTTCTCAATATAGTTACATGACGGTAGGGTCCTTGTGTGAACCTTTTCCATTTTGTGCCTGACCTACAATTTGTGCATCTGCATGCTATGGTAAAATTGTTGTTATATTAAACTGTGTCTGATACATATCTGTGATACATAACTGTGTCTGATGAATGTTTAAAATGCTATATGTACATTATGTCTAATAAGTAGATGAGGTTGTAGCCTGTAGGCATTCATCATTCTCAGAAATTGACTATAGAGTAATCTTGAACTGAAGATTACGAAGTTAATATTTCTTGCATGTTGCATAATTTTATTGAAAAGATTATCACTAATACCCATTTGGAAATCAATTGGACGTTCTTGCTATGTTCCGGACAGATGTTTGTTAGATTGATTATGTGCATATATCCCTGCTTTGACTAATGCAACAAGGATTATTTGGAAGTATTCCTCTTTTCTTTTCAGAGCCCAGTTTCTCTTTTGTGCACCCTTCCTTCTTCCATTTCTGCAACCTTCATGTGATGGATAGTTGGCATGTATCCACATTTTTCTTGCATCGCTTGTCAAGGTCTTGAGACTTGTTAGTTGGAGCAATATTGAGAATGTGTTGTCTCCTAGCCCATGGTCTTCAATTTCGTTCAAGGCCTGGAACTTGGGAGTAGTATCTGTTGTTCTTTAGCTTGATGATCTAATTTGTGGGGATTTCCTGTATACACGTTGCTAACAATTTATGTAGGACTAACAGATATTAATGGTTTTAACTGAAGTTTTGGAGCCCGCCTTAGGCAAGTTACATGGGACTAGCCATAGATTTCTCATTCCCTGCACACATATGGTGCATATATGCTATGTTACATGGACTCTTCAAAATGCGTGAAGTACCCGTGTTGTACACTCAACACTTGGACATGGGTATGGGATATGTATCCAAACACTATATAATAGTGTCTCTTGTAGTTGGTTATTGCTTTGAGATGATCTCAGTTTTAAATTAAACGATGTGCATATAGTGAAACACTATGTAAACTAAGGAATAACTAATAAACAACAATAGGTAAGAATATTTTGCCATGTCCACATGTATTGCGATTTGAAAATGAATCCGACATTTGGACACGTATCTGACTCGGAGACTTGTACCGAGTCCATGTAATATAGTATATATGTACGGGTAATATACACACAATATTTCTTAAGTGCACCAGTATCCTAACTTTTGAAAATGGCCATATCGGCGTATTTGTATCGTGTATCAGGAAGGCCAATTTTTTTCCTCAGTAGTATAAAAGCCCGAGAATCACATAAACTGCACCTTCACTTCGTTTTGTTTTCTTTTAGGAATTCAATCTTCTTTTTGAAAACATGGGTAGGAAGAGTTCTATAAGCGTAAAAACACATCTTAAATACATATGGCACCTGTTACTCTAGGATGAAGTTTGGTTTATATAAACTCAAAAACCATTGAAGCCAACAATATTCTGATTTCAAGTTATTGTTAATGGTGAAACAGCGTGCCAAGTTGACCTTTTGAGTCCAGTTCATCATCTCCATGGACAAGTCTTAATAGGTTTAACAATATCCTGTAATTGACATCTCCATAATTGTAAGTTGTAACGACCAAAAAATTGGTAAGTAACTAGGAGCAATTTGCTTGCCGCCTCTAATTTTTTGAATTTTTGGTCCCTTGTATCTTCAACAAGTGAGCCTTTATACTAATTTGCACTACTAGAAGCCTTTTGCCAAAGATTGTGTTGGCACGTTAATCTCCGTATTACGGTCACATGATTCCTAAGTGTTTAATCCTCTGAAGTAGGAGATGCCAAGATAGGCCTAGTTAAAGACGTATTCGTACTAGGATTGTTGAAATCCCCAGATGGAAAACGGAATGGGGAGAGAGATTTTCATTTCCGTCCTATTTCTTTGTTATTATAGATATTGTATGGGGTATTTAATTTAAGAAAAAAAAGGAAATTTTCCCTTTTTTTTAATGGATAAAAATAAATATAAAGGTATTTGAAATGATTTTCTTGCTTTTTCTTTCCGGTTACTGCCATCGGCTCGATGACTTGTATATTCAAGATCCTCTATTTTCAATTATCAAATAAATTATGTGATGAAAATAGATTCTCAAAAGGACATGAAGAAAAAGAAATATAAGAATTTCAGCACGTAATTGTTATCTAGACCTTACGGAAGGCAATTAAAGAGCCAAGTGAACGGCTTCACTGTGAACTCCACTTTTTCACAGGTAATTTGCCTGTGAAATTTCAGACACCTTTCCCCTACACACATATATATGGGGGCCGATCCACATCTACTGGTGGAGAAATAGTTATTTCTCCACCGTTGATCTGGCCATCCACTGAGGTTGTGGACGGCTCAGATTGGATATTTTGTACACTAACCGTTACACTTACTAGCGGTTAGAGATCCACTTGAGCTGAAGGTATCTTGAATAGTGAAGGGATCCAGGGAAATGGGATGCAAGGGTAACCGCTACTAAGAGTAGTGGTTAGACTGGGAGTTGGAGATCTCCACCGGTAGATGTCAATTAGCTCCCTATATATGTGTGTGTGCGCGCGCGCGCGTGTGAGAATGTGTATATGCATGTATGCATATGTATCTATGCATTTATAAATATAGGTACAGATGCTGTTACATGCGTGTGTATATGCATTGGGTCCAGAGAAATAAGCCTAGCAAGTGGGAAGACTTCTTCATGCTTTTCTCTCTAAGGACATTTGGTTATTGTTTTTTGTTTGTTTGGGGATAAGTAAAACAAAGATAAATTAAAGCAACCCTGATAAATAACATACTATTAGCTCTTCGAATAGTGAAATCTTTTGTCAACAATTTAGATCTCTATATCTCAAATATATACTGGGGAACTGGTTTTTATAAGCAATGAAACTAAACCAAGTGGATTTTCTGGGCCTATTTCAGGTATGCGCTCCATCATGCCATGACTGCTCCACACTACGGGCTTGGTGGGAAGAGGATGAAGAAAGAAGAACTCGATTTTTTAAAACGATGGTGGGCTCTGACAAATTGCCACCTGCCAAATGTGTTCCTGAAGTTGCCTATTTTATCCTGCGGCAGCATGTTGAAGCTCCTTCAATGTGGGCAATTTTCCCTCTGCAGGTACTGGTGTTTTAGATTGTGTTTTATAAGTATTGTAACACTATGACGGTTTCCACCATTGACTGAATTAATTCGATCCTGAGAAGCCGAAAATATTCTGCACAGGCCATGTGTCCTAGTACTGACACCTGCGCCTTCAAAAACTAGGGACTATTGTAAAGAAGCAGAGAATCTTCTGCTGAGGCCATGTATCTCAGTACTAACACCTACATTCTCAAACAATGGAGACTCTTGTCCAACACATCTCCTACTTCCCTCACCGCGTCTACGTCTAAACTTTTGGACGTTCTGCTGGGATATAGTTTTAGGCAGTTGGTGGATGTCAGTATGCAACTATGAAATATCTCAAAGTATTCAACAGGTGTAAGTGCGAAACAATCATGAAGTTTATGATCACAAGATAACACACACATCACATGTGTGCCCACATACGTACACACACAGAGGGTAATCAAGTTACGGGTTTTTGTGAGTTAACTACCCTCAAACGAATGAGATGTTTAATGGATTGAGGGGGGACTGAGGGGGGTGCGAGCGTGTTTTGAGAGTGGTCCCTGGTTATTCTTTTCTTTAGGTGATTGCAATCATTGTTGTCACTGCGAGATACGTATTGGTATCGCATATCGAAATGTCAATTTTCTGTATCGGGTAACGTATCAACTAATGTAACTGTTTACTAACATTATATACGAATCATAGAGCACCATAAAACTATGATCCATCATAAATTGTTTCACAAAATTGTACTTAAAAAAAAAAAGGTAAAATGATACAGCTGCCCAAGACAGAAGATGACTGCCAAACAGAAATTTGAAGAAGAGAAGTAAAACGAGAACAGGATTTTGTTATAAATAACAAAATTTGTACTAGTTGGTGGGTGGTGGGCGTGCGCTTCCCACATAAAAAGGTCAGAAGAAAAGTAAAAGGTTAAATCTATAGACAGAGAAATAGTGTAATATATTGGGCAAAGAAAGATGATACAATAAAAACAGGATTTTGTAGTACTTAGTGAGTGGTGGGTGCCCACTGTGCACTCCCCTCATGAAAAGGTGAGGAAAAAACTGAAGGTTACATTTAGGGACAAGAGAAGAAGTATAATAAATGGGATGAAGAAAAGAAGGACAAAACAAAAGGAAAAAGCATTGTGGTTAACTTGATGTTGTAGAGCTACAGATTGAGCTTCTGAAGACGAAGAATACCAGAGGAGTTGAGTTTGAAGCTGACGAATATCACCACTTCGTCAACTTCGTATGGTGGAAAACTCAAGATTTGCCTTTGGTTGTTGAACAGAGAAAGGGTGGGTGGGCAATATGAAAGCCCTAGGGCCTTTCTCGAAGGTCGTAAGATTGTCTTCTGTGAGAGAAATAATAACAAGCGATTAAACATACCCCATTTTTTAAGCTGTCTGATAAACCCGACTCAGATCCGGCCTGTTCTTCACTGTAATATATCGTCCATACATCGGGCGATACGTTACAATACTCCGATGCGAAACCAAGACAGGACGATATGTGTGCGATACAAGTACAGGTCCGATACACAAGTAATAACGTATCATTTTAGTGCTGTATTGTCATTAGGTATCATAAAATTGTAGCAATTATGATTGCATTTACATAAACATTTAAAGGGTTGTCAAACATGACATGTTTGCGTTTTCTCAAATATTTGTTTGTGGATCATAGTCCCTATGATGTTTGTTCCTTGCATGCTTAAATTTGTTTTTGGGTCTTAATATCGTAAAAGGAGACATCAAGAGTTCTGTCTATCTGGTTCCAGTTTATTTGAGCTCAGCTGTTTCTGTATCAAGGCAAGATTATGGAAGATTGGATTCTCAATCTTCTGACAATAAGTTCACATAACATGGAAGGGGAAAAAATGGGATGGCTAAAGCTACGATGTTTTAGGGCTAGTTCTAAATTTACATGTATCTACATATCTAACCTAGTTCTTTAATTTAAGTTGACCAAATAATCAAATCTACAGTCTTCAAATCAATTGGCGGTGACCGTGCTGCTTGATAAGTATGATTGATTCATACATGTTCTTGCAAGTAAACCATGGCTTTATCCTGATCAGGATTTGTTAGCATTGAAAGAAGAATACACGGCGCGCCCTGCAACAGAGGAGACGATCAATGATCCTACAAACCCAAAGCATTATTGGCGCTTCCGTAAGCATTTCTTCAAACCTTTACTCGGATCTTGTTCTGCATCCTTTTCACTTTTTTTTTTTTTTTGGGGGGGGGGGGGGGGGGTGCATTTGCATGTGGAAACATCATTATACAATTGCAGAGTCCCCTTTTTTGCATAACATGTGAATTTCACGTAATATGGGATGTTGGTGGTTAAATGGTATTTGGAGAATTGGCAATCACATAACTCTTAGAATTCTACCTACCTGCTTGTTCTTTTTTTGCTGTTTCCTATGTTATGTGGACTCTTCAGAATGTTTAAAATACTCGTGTTGGACACTCGACACATTAACATGGGTATGAGATATGTGTCCAATGCATCTCTTAGTATATGCTACTATGAACACTGTTTATAGTGTTTCTCTTACTTTTTTGGGCTTTGAGACGAGACAAGTTCTTAATCAAAACCATGTGCGGTACATAAAACACTATTTTACCTTTGAAACAACTAAAAAGGAATAATACCTAGGAAAAATGGTACTTGTTACCCTTAGCTTTGGTTTAATACACCGCGAGGTAAATTACATTGACCTCCCTTGATATTAGGTTCTGTGTCTTGAGAACCCCTTCCCCTTATCTTGACTTCAAATGTTAAACTTTCAAAATTTAGTGGAAACATAAAAATACCCCTCACCCCGGTCGGCTTAACCCTTCCACCACTGATGCTTCCACCCCCGTCCTATACATCCACCCCCACCCACACACATGACGCACACACACCCTAGGTTGACGAACCCGAACCCCCCCACCCCACCCATCCCCACTCGCTAACTCCGACGCTCCCACCCCCTTATCCACACACACACAGAGACACGCCTCACAATCCACCACTCCACCCCCCCTTCCCCCACGGCCCCGCCCGCCCTTACGCTCCATCACCGATGCTCCCACCTCCTACCCAATCACACATATCTACAGACGCACACCCCACCTTTACGACTCACGACCCCCCTCCCCTCTCTTCCGGTCCCACCCTCTATGTCTGACGTGTGCCGTGCAGGTGTTATGGCGGGGTATGGGTGTGTGAAAAGTGATTTTTTTTTTTTTGGGGGGGGGGGGGGGGGGGTTGTGTGTGGAGGTTGGTGGTGGGTGATGGGGGAGGGGTGGATGTGTGGAGGATGGTGGTAGTAGCGGGTAGTTGAGATTGGGTGTGGGTGAGGGGGGGAGGGTGGGTAGGTGACGGGTGTGAGGTTAGCAGTGGTGGGAGGATGGGATGGGAGGGGAGGTGGGCTGCTGGTTGTGGGAGGTGTGCAGTGGGTTAACATTTGAGAATTTGTTAATCATCTAAAGGTAATTAAGTCATTTTAACCAAAAATTTAATACCATCCAACGCTAGGGGGTGCCAAAGTGTAATTTTTGAATAAGAGGGGTGACGAGTGTATTAAATCCAAAACTCAAGGGTACCGAGTGTAATTTTCCCTATCAGATTTGAATCTTTTGCCATTTCCCCGTGACTTGTATTTTAAAAATTAGACGAATCGGACACTTTGGACATGTATCCAACCCGGGCACTCGTACGGATTTCATGTAACATAGGCTGTTTCCTTTTTCTTCTTCATGGAAGCAGCTCTATTACCAATGACAGAACTGCAAGGACAAAAGATTATATCTCTGATCTCTCTTTCCGTGCCCTTTGAAGTACGGCATCATTTATCAGCACATTATTCTTTCCTGAGACTAAATATAGTCTTACAGCTTATCGATGCCTTAAAGGTCTACATATCTCATGGATCCCCATATTGATCTGCAAAAAACAGCATTTGAAGAATCTGGCGGAACAATTGGCATAAAAATTGCTCATTTTACTTCATTCTAGATTCACTGGTTTCCAAATATCTGCTAAGAATGAGTTTGGATTCAGTGCAGGCTTGTAACAGCATCCGCTCGAGGTTTAAACCTTAAATAACTCGTCTAGGACGTGCCTTCCTTGAAAGAGCTATCATTGACCACTTAGCGAGAGCAACCAATTCATTTCTCGCTATTATGAAATCCTTTGACCATCTGCCTCTGCTTGGTCTGATAAGTAGTATCATTAATACATTTATCCAAAAGTACATGCAATTTGAAGCTTCCCGCTACAAGATCCAGCACATAAAAATTAGCCTGATGGTCGTCGTAAATCTTCACAAGACTTTGTCATTGAGGCCAGAAAGGAAACTGAATTATAGTAATTCTATAATACCTAGATGTATTAGCATATAGGAGTCTAAGTACCATTCTCCAGTCTAATTGTCCTACACCCTGTTTGCACGGCACTATCGCTTATAGTCACTCCAGCCAAATTTTGCTATAACTGTCTGGACATCTTATGTAGTAATTCCTTCTCAAATTGCTCAGACCAGAATATCTCAGAAAGCTTTTTGGTCAAAAGGGAAGTGTCCATTGGATAGTTACCGCAGCTATTTATTGGACTTGGGCTGTACCTATTGGATATAACGTGGGCCAATATCTTGGAGTTGATTACTTGCTTGTAGATTCAAATTATTCCAGTAAATAGCTTGCAAAAGTAGATCAACTCTAATGGCTTTTGTCCATCAACAAATTCTAAAGCCTTTTGCTTCTGATCACAGCCTCTACTCTTTCAAAGTTTGATGTTTGCTTTCAATGGCCATGTAAATGCATAACAATACTTACTTGGTCGTTACCAACTTAATTGTTGTTGTCATGATCTAATTATAAACAGATTTCATTTTGCTTGGTAAATTTAGTATCATACATGTGATCAAAGTTCACTCAGTGACTATGACTAGTGAATCATCACATCCTAAAAAAGAGACGTCTTTGACTTTTTTGACGAAGTTCCCTTTGAAGGGTTAACGATGAATATAAGCTCAAAACTATTACTTGATAAGCTACAAAATATTATAAATCTTTGGCCAACATTTGTAGATTCTAATTTTACATATACTACTATTTGTCAAAAAAGTCAAAGGTCTCTTTTTTGGAGATGAAGGGCTTATTAAATTTTCCAAGCTGATACACAAATATACAAAATGATGTCCATCAGTGAAATTAAGGCTTCCTCATCAAGGAGTTGAAGACAATTCGGTTTACTCCTGAAGATGCCAAAATTGTTGTAGGACATGGTAGTTCCATTTAGTCTAGGAAAGCGAAAATAGACGTAGTGGCCATTAATGATGGGGAACGCTAGCCCAGGGTTGACAGATATATAATCACATTTGACAACCTATGGGATTTTGTTTGTATTCGCATGGAAAGCAGGGATCCATTGTAATTCTATCAGAACGTTATGTATGGTTTCTTAGGTATTTTGCCCTAGTATAAGGATATATTGGCATTTCATTATATAGAGGTTCCTTATTGATTATCTTAGACATTCCTATAAAGTAAGATGTAGTCTCCATTATTTGGAATATGTGGAATGATTTGAGAGTTAATGGAAGAAAGGTGTGTGCCCTTTTGTAACTTCTGTGCCTGCGGGCATCATCTACCTTGCGAGGAAGAAGCAAATTGCCTGCCCCTGCCCCTGCCGTCAGCTGATCTCCCTTAGGAGGGTGGCGCAAATCGTTTTACCTTTAGATTCTCTGTGCTGCATCAATTAATCTCTGTTTCATCTCCTTATACCCAGGTGTACATGTGACAATGGAATTGTTGCTGAAGGATAAAGAACTTAAAACAACCATCAAAGACCTTATCCGCGGGAGCGGAAGATCATATCCTCCTTCCCGAGAAGCCGAAGTGCATGTCGGTCACGAAAAGGTACGTGTAGCTCCAGAGAAGCAGCAGGTTTCGAATGGGCAGGACAAGGTCGCTTTAACATCGCAACTAAATGGAATTCCTACAAGCAAGGGCTTGGCTGTTTTGTGAGCTACTTATCCTTTCTACACCTCAATACACAGCAGAAGATAACAAATTTGTACTGCCGTCGCTATGTTATCCAGCTAGGCCTGATATACATGTATTATTCAGTAAATAAAGGTCAGTCTCGACTATTTTGGGACAAAATCACAGCGAAGTTTAGTTTGTCAGCAAATAAAGCAAAATCTGTCTTAATATATTTGTGCATTTCTGCAAGTAACTTGTAGCCATTTCTTTACTTCAAGAAGAGGCACGTTGGTCAGGTGTTACACCACCTTGCCACTGCGACCGCCATTTTTTGCAGATACGGTGGTTTGGTCTGCTAGTAACTGATTGAGACAACTTCAATTTTTCTCTGGTTCTTATTTTCAGGTTCTTGAATGTCCTTTTATTGCTGTCTCATCTTTTTCCTTTTTTCAGTTTGCTTTTTATGCGCTTGCAAATGGCGGTTGCAGTTGTGCTACAAACGTTGGCATCGTCACCTCCAGTGCCACTAGGGCCTCTGTAATTTACATAGAGAACCCAAAACCTCCATTGGTTACAGATAAGATGGTTTTCATATAGATAAAGCCTCTAGAACTTTGTCACAGCCACGGCCACGGCCACAGCCGCCATTCCACAGCATTACCACCTCTACTGCCATGGTACACCTCACCAGAAAACACCTCCAGCGCGAGTAGCCCAGCACCAGTGTCACGATAACTTTGGTTGTCCTGTTGCCACGACAAATACTGGCACAGCCAGTTGTTGCCACCGGCACTACTCTCATTGGCAATACATCTCAACCAGCGTTCGCTACTGCTACTCCGGTGCCATGCCACCATCACCACTACAATTTTGCCAACAGAATCGCTGCCTCCACCTCTGCTATCTGATTTTTTATTCCCGCCTTTTATGTGAAGTGTTTGTTTCTTATGCCTGTTAGAAAATGTATTGGCAACCAAGTACTAACTTTAATAGCAATAATATAGAGCATGGACAAGCACATAATGGTGAAAACATACGTTTTCCAAGTTTATGAATTTTAACCTTTTAAGTAAGTCAGTCGCAACATAGAAACTTTTGTTGTCTAAAAGAAAATTTGCTGCCTTCTCTCCAAAAAACAAGCTCCATTGGCCACTCCATGGTGCTTTCGCATGCGTGGGGCGGCAGCCGCTCCGGCGATTAGTATGTAGCTTTCATATTTTGTCTTGTGTGGTGGTACCCTTACGGCGTGATCAGTGGTGGCCGGCAGCAGATGTGGGGGGACGACGTTGATGCGGTGCCTCTAACCAAATTTGATTGGAGACGAAGAGTTCAAGGCAAGTCCCGATCTCGGTCGATGCAAGCAGATCCACACATATCTTCTTTTTTTCTATCATTCGCCGGAGTTGACCGGAATTCTCATCGACGCTGGTCAGAATTCTCACTGGCGTTTTGACCGTCATTTCTGGAAGATCCGTTAGATTTATGCTTTCAAGACCTATCCATTTCCAACTCTGCATTGGTGGAGAATGTATGGGGTTCACTTAGCCTAGGTTATCGGTTTGCTCTTGGGAATCTGTGGGGTCTTGGTGGGGTGGGTTGGGGGGGGGGGGGTGTGGGGGGCACACGACAACTCCCAACTTTTTGGAATTTCTTTTTAGTTTTCCAAATAATAGATACTCATATTTTATATATTTACGAAAATGTCATTATATCGTATTAATTAATTAAGTTTTTATTTATTGTATTCTTTTACTCTTTGTGTTACCTGGGGTCATAATCTTTTTCTTTCTCATTCTTTTACTCCATCTTCATTCTTCAAAATTTTAAATTTTAAATCTCCAGATTAAAAAAAAAAGAATTGATCAAGGTTAGTTCTTTTTTTTTTAATTTAAATTCTTATAGTATGTTAATTTATACGCAATAGTCGTAGTAGTCAAATTGAACAATTTATTCTGCATTTAGCATATTCAATAGTGACACTAATTATAATATATTTACTTATACATAATAATCACATTAGACAAATTGAGCAATTGATGACTTTTGTGACTATAAAGAATCTCGAATTCTATTTTGACCATCAATGTATAGAATTGATTTTCTTATATTTTCTTTTTTTTGTGAACCTTGATGAACTACTTACTAATTTTAATGCTTTTGACATTTCTTGTTTTATATGAACGTGAACCTTCTTAATTCTTTTACGTTAGCCATCAACCTTGTTTAACGTCTTTTTGCCTTCCTTCGGTTAAATTTTCTGGATCCGCTCTTGAGCTCTAGAATAGAGCGAATCTGTAACTTTAAATTATCAATACAATTTTCATATTCTAATAATAATAATAATAATAATAATAATAATAATAATAATAATAATAATAATAATAATAAAGTAAGTTAAATGGGTACCACTATGATCGGATCTCACGTGGGAAAAAAAATCTGAATCTAGGCAAATGCAAAATTTATTGAAGCTCGATCCGAACATAAGGCATTCAGGCTAATGGAGAGAGAACACTTGCCCCAATTGACACGTTGCCCGGACCAGGCACAGTAATCCTCAAGAACGGACTTTAACACTGGAAATGCTACTGCAGATGTTTGTTCTGGAGCGTGAGGAAAAAGAATAGGTCATCGGCATAGAAGAGGTGAGTAATGGGGGGGGGGGGGGAGGGGGGACGACTTCCCTGCTTTGATGCCTTCAATGCAACCTCGGCGCTCCGCAGCGAGCAATGTCTCAGAAAAAAACTTCCGTACAGATTATAAAAAGGTAAGGGGACAACGGGTCCCCTTATCTGATTCCACAAGTGGGAGTAAAGCTGGGAGTAGGAGCGCCGTTAACGAGGAGAGAGCAAGACACAGTGGTGACGCACTGGTAAAGGATGTCAATCCAGCGAGGCGAAAATACAAGCCGGGTTAGGACTGCCCTGAGGAAATTCCAGTTTAGATGGTCAAAGGCTTTAGTAAGGTCCAGCTTAATCGCTACTAGAATAATAGTGCCCTTTTGGCGCTGACGAACACAGTCTGTTAGGTCCTGAGCACTCATGATGATATCCGAGATGCTTCGACCTTTAACAAAAGCATTCTGGAACGGCGAAATCAGGTCTTGCATAATCGGGCTTAATCGGCAAGCCAAGACCTTAGAGATGATTCTGTAAATGACGTTGCATAAACTGATCGGCCGAAAGTCGGATGCTCGCTGGGGAGCCGTAACTTTCGGAACCAGAGTGACAAACGTGGAATTTACCTCAGTGAGCATTCGACCAGAAGTAAGGAATGACAGAACTGTCTGGATAACTAAGGGGCCTATGTCAAACCAACAGTGCTGGAAGAGAATAGCTGGGATGATATCCGGGCCCAGGGCCTTGAAACGGCCCAGCTGAGTGACAATTGTGGTGATTTCATTGGGGGTGAAAGGCTGAAGGAAGAGATCAATGTGAGAAAAGGATAAGGTAGGTAAGGGGAAGCTACGCAAATACATGTGAAGATCGAGAGTGAAGCTTGGCCAGGGTAGTGCTGTCGGAAAAACTCGACCAGGGAATGGTGAATTTCCATAATGTCGTGAGTCTCGAACCCAGCCCCATTGATAAGAGAGTGAATCTGGTTTCGACGGCCACGAATAATAGTGGATGCATGGAAGAGCCGAGTATTTCTATCCCCCATATCCAACCAAGTGATTTTGGAGCGTTGAGCCCAGAAAATGTGTTCACAAGCTAAAAGGAAATCCAACCGACCGCGATTATGAAAATTAGCAATTCTACTGGCCTCGGAGGCAGACACAAGAGCTTGGCCCGCTAGGAGTGAGGCCTTATAGGCTTGGATTTAGTTCGGAAGGTCACGGAACTAGCACACGCCAGTAGTGTGCAAGGAGGACAAAATAGCTTTAAGACAGCGCATAAGGCGGAATAGGGGGGAGACTACTATAGGATGGAGGCAAATCAGCCTAAGGCGAGTGATTGAGTGCGGATCGGTTAGCCAGATGGCCTCGAATCGGATTGGAATTGGGAAGGAGCGGAGAGGTGGCGAGGTATCACAAAGGATATGAGTGTGATCCGATCGCTGAATTGCTAAGTTTTGGGCCGTGGCAGTGTCAAAGAGGGTGAACCAGGCCGGAGAGGCCATCACCCGATCAAGCTTTTCATAAATGAAACCAGTCGATGGGGAGCCACGAACCCATGTAAAAGGAGGACCGGACCAACTAATTTTCGAGAGCCCAAAAAGACTTAAGAAATCCCTAAAACTTTGCACACCAGATCCCCGTTTTTTCTTCCGGGGCCAGGACTTGGTTGAAGTCTCCACAGAGGCAGAGAGGATCCCCCATCCCGCTGAGGGCGGAAGAAATGAGCCCCCACGTTAGGCTATGGAAATGGACTTGGGGATGACCATACACAAAACCAAAGTAAACTAACCCATCGGCCAAGGAAGGACAGGACGAGAGGATGAAGTTAGGGTGGATAGTAAGAATGGACAGACTAAATGGTGCGCGCCAGCCCAGCCAGAGACCACCGCTAAACTCAGCGGGATCGGACCCGACATAAGATACAAAGCCTAATTTACGCAAAAGAAAAGCAACCTTACAAGTAACCATTTTGGTTTCCATGAGAAATAAGACATCCGGGTTATGTACACGGACAAGATCTAAGATCGTGTGAACTGTGAAGGCCTGACCCATACCGCCACAGTTCCAACTTAGCAACTGTTCATACCCTATTCTGGTCGCACCCCAAGACCCGCCAAGGGACCCACTTTGCACGACACATCACCCAGTCAGCGGTCAACTTTTCAACGCTCGAGGGCCGGTCAAAGCAACGCATGCTCAAGTCACGTGAACCATTCGTGAAGCGACTTCGGCGTGCCTTCCACCCCAAGGGGTCGGCCTCCCTCTAGGGTCGGCCTCCCCCAAGGGTCGGCCACCCTCGGGGGGTCGGCCTCCCTCTAGGGTCGGCCTCCCCCAGGGGGTCGGCCTCCCTCTAGGGTCGGCCTCCCCCAAGGGGTCGGCCACCCTTGGGGGTCGGCCACCCTCAGGGGTCGGCCTCCCTCTAGGCTCGGCCTCCCCCAAGCGTCGGCCTCCCTTGGGGGTCGGCCACCCCATGGGGTCGGCCACCTGCCTTGAACACCGACGCCGTCACCTTTGACCCCACCACATTGTCACGACGACCGTCGCTCGCGGCCGCACTCCGCCATAGTCGCGACGACCGTCGCTCTCGGCCGTGCCCCTTCGTCGCGATGACCGTCGCCCGTAGTCTCGATGACCGTCACTTGTGGCCGCTCTGTCGCCATGACAACCGTCGCTCACGGTCGCCCGCCATCCACGCAACGACCCTCGTCGCTCGGAGATCACTCTGCGACCCTCGTCGCCCGCACTCAACCGCGCCCCATGCGCTGCAATCATATTATATGCTCACGGGACAGGCTACTCCGCCAGGACACTTTCTCCGCCGGGGTGCCTGCGTGACTGGCCTACGTGCTCTGGCACTGGGGGCTCGCGTCGGCACCCCTAAGGACTATGACCCCCGGGTCACTCCGAGATGGGAGCAGGTCTTCGGAAGGGCATCTTGCCTAGTCCACCTGGCAGCTGGGCGTCGGGTCTTCCCCACCGCTGCCAGGACCGTGGGATTCAGTAAGGGCTTGGACTGGAGGCTGGGGCAACGGGCTACTCTGACCATGCTACCGCGGCATGATCAGTCTCTTCAGACAGGCAGAGAGACGTCGCAAGGGCAGGGCAGCACGAACTTAGGGACCGGCAGTCCAACGAAGGGTCAGTGCGTTGGCCCCCTGGTGACGTGTCGTTCCCAGGGGGCGACACATGTCAACTTATGACACATGCACATTTTTGCCTATAAATAGTGGACTTTGGAGCTTCTTCAAGGATCGGATTCTCATTTGGACTTTTCACTTTCTCTCTCTAAAGGAAACATTCTCTCTGGAATTCTAGTGAGAGAAATACACTTGAACTCCCGTCTACGGACCCTGGACGCCATACCCTCATTACGGACTGCAGACTGTCGGTCCTGTTCATCGTCACCTTGCCTGCGCAGCACTGCCACCCCTCACGACCTGTCTGGGGAGCCTTGTCCTCGGCCCTTGCGCCGTCCTTGCTGTCTCCCACGTTGCCTACCTGGAAGCCAACTCAGACCGCATCCTTTGTGGCACCTCCACGTATCATCGAACCATTTCCGGCACCATCAGCAACCTCATGAGGAAACTCGTGATTGGTTAGACTCAATCACCAATGCCGTGTCGGCCAAAAGTGCAACAGACTCCGTCAGGCCCCAACCTGGGATAGAAAACAACAATGCAGGCAGATAATCATGCAACATTTGCTCAGTAACATAATAAGTAAAGTTAATGAAACAGTATCCAGCGGGAAGATCAGGGCTCAACGACAAACCTGCTGTCTCGAGGGGGAAGCAGTCCGAGGAGAGTTTGATTTTCTTCGAGAGAGCTTCGGTTAGCGTGTCTTCCTCCTGCCGGAGATGCTTGTGGGAGCGCTGTGAGTCTTGAGAATCGTCCGAGGCTGAGGATGCATGACGCTTTGGGGAAGATGTAGAACCAAAGGAAGAGTCACTGGGGGTTAGAGGGCACCGGGGAAGACCGAGGTAATTTACTTGTAGTGACAAAAATGGTAAAGAGGAGATCGGTCACCGGGTCGCTGGCCCGCTTATGAGTACCAACTATAGGGGACGCGAAAGCCAATGTTGAGGATTACAAAACACCACGGGGACAGGGTAATCACCCAAGGTAGGCACTAACAATCCAAATAGCTTCATCCGATGGGAAGTGCATCCGTGAGTCCACCAGAATGAGGAAAGCAAGGGCTTGGCCACGGGGAGGAGTTACTTCTGTGTAAGCGTCCTCAGTCGTCAGAATTGGACCAGGATAGGCCTGAAAAGGTGCCGAAAAATTAGCCGAAACAGTGACCGGAATACTCGCCGGAACAGTGGAGCCTTGATCGAAAATAGTCGCCAGAGTATGATCGGTGTCTACCTGGATGCTCGCCAGAAAAGAAGCCTGAAGAGAGACATGGGCGATAATAGGCCTGACAGGAGCTGGCCTTGAACTGGTGGGCCCAGGCGGGGAAGTAGAACCAGATTGGCTGGCCCAATCAGTGAAATGGCTGACCCAGTCTGCGAAATGGGAGACCCACTAGCGGAAAACAGGGGGCCAAGGCTATGAAATTAGAACCATTTTGGGGGGGGGGGGGGCATGTCCAATGGACTTGTAACAGAGAGCTCAGGGTAATGGGCTATAGGATTACCAGGCCCAACTGGGAAGGCACGAAGGGGCGGGTCCAAGGCTACCAGGCCAGTCTCAGGGGCTACGGGCCCAAAAAGGATGGAGGCCCACCGCTCGCCTAAAGATAAGGCCACCTCGTCCGCAACAGTGGAGATATGATCCTCATCATCATATGGGGATGCGCACCAAAGTGGGAAGCTGCACCCGTTGCGAATACCGACGCACAGTTGTCCTCTGACAACCAGCTTGCTGGAACCGTGGTAGGGCCAGGTGGAAGACGCGGGTCAACTGCAATGATTGAAGCTGACTCCTCATGGCTAGTCTGGGGGGAAGTGCCCAACAAAACTTCCAGTAGATTGGCCAGGGAGCGAGCTGCAGTTTTCGATGAGGAAGCTACATTTTCTGACTAGGACGCCTTCGATCGGGAAGACTCAGCTGAAAATGAATAGTAACGGGACCCCGATGAGGCTGGGAAGAAACACCTTGCGAGCTATCAGACGAGCCAACGGTACTCCTCAAGCTAGCTGACGAAACAACCAGAGTTGTAGCCGGCAACAAACTAGCCGATGAGTGCCCGGATGACACATTATCCAGCTCCATAGCGTCAAACTCCTCCCAATCATTGAGCAGGTGAGTATGACTTGTGCGATTGTGGCTTGAGTTTGCATACACGTGCAGACAATTTGTGTACACAGACCGGTGTGCTTGGAAATACACCTGTGCATCCACGAAGGTGGGATATTTGGACATGACAGAGTCGTAGAGCTGCTGAGCTTGAGTCAGAGTAAGGGAACAATCAGAGTTAACGTGACCGATAACCCCACAACGATAGCGAACCTGAAATACCTTCTCGTATGATGCCCAGGCCCAGTTCACATGGTCATCATCCGTAGGTATGTAGACTCCAGGCACAAGAGGATCGGAGATTGAGACCTGCACCTAAATACAGAAATAGTCCCGTTGGCATTGACGATAATCCAACCAATCCACCTGCTGGACTTTGCCGAAGCAGGCTCCCATGTGCTCGGCAATCTCATAAAGGAACAACTCCGCTGGGATGTTGTGAATGCGCACCTAAAGGTTAAAAGTAAAAAGTAGAGAAATCAAGGTGCGGGATATAGCTAAACGGTTGCCAACAGAAGAATACGAGAAGAGCGCCGTGAATGTTCCAGGGGCTGTCCCGAAGGATGAACTCCTTGTCGAAAGCGTGCGAAAAGTGGAAGGCTAGGAAGTCACCCACGGGTTCCACATCAATAGAGCCATGTAGGTGCCAAAACTGGTTGATAGTGCTCTGAATGAATGCACTAGTGAAGACACGATTGTCTGCGAATCGAGCCACGAGAGTATACCGCCATTTCAGGAGATGCGGAGCCATGATAGCAGGGTCTAACACCATCATGTGCCTGCAACGTTCGAGGCCAAGCGGTTCCTCCAAGTTGGAGGAACTAATAGAAGAGGACATCACAAGGTAGAAGATAAGACACGCTGAAGAGGGGAAAAGTCCACTGAGAATCTCCCTATAAACTTGGCCTCGAACGTTACGGGCACATGATGGTGTTAGACCCAGCAATCGTGGCTTCACATCTCCTAAAATGGTGGCATACTCTCGTGGCCCGATTCGCGGACAATCGTGTCTTCACAAGTGCATTCATTTAGAGCACTATCAACCAATTTTGGCACCTACATGGCTCCATTGATGTGGAACCTGTGGGTGACTTCCTAGCCTTCCACTTTTTGCACGCTTCGGACAAGGAGTTCATCCTTCGGGATAGCCCCTAGAACATTCACGGCGCTCTTCTTGTATTCGTTTGATGGCAACCGTTTAGTTGTATCCCGGACCTTGATTTCTCTACTTTTAACCTTTGGGTGCGCATTCACAACATCCCAGCAGAGTTGTTCCTGTATGAAATTGCTGAGCACATAAGAGCCTGCTTCAGCAAAGTCCAGCAGGTGGATTGGTCGGATTATCATCAACGCCATCGGGACTATTTTCGTATTCAGGTGCAAGTCTCAATCTCTGATCCTCTTGTGCCTGGAGTCTACGTACCTACAGATGACGACCTACAGATGACGACCTACAGATCCTCTACGTACCTACAGATGACGACCATGTGAACTGGGCCTGGGCATCATACGAGAAGGTACTTTGGGTTTGCTATCACTGTGGCGTTATCGATCACGTAAACTCTCATTGTTCCCTTACTCTAACTCAAGCTCGGCAGCTCCGTGACTCTATCATGTCCAAATATGCCACCTTCGTGGATGCGCAAATGTATTTCCAAGCACACCGGCCCATGTACACCAATTGTCTGCGAACGTATGCAAACTCAAGCTACAATCGCACAAGCCATACGTTCCCAACCTATCCTGGTCGTACCCAAGGGCCCACTAGGGGTCCCTCTTTGCACGAACACATCGACACGGTCAATGTTAATTTTTTCAACGCATCAAACTGGTCATAGTACTCACGCTCATGTCACGTGCGTTTCTTGCTTCGCACACCTTAGTCACCAATCATTTCACGTTAGCGTGACTCACGGTACCACGTTCGTCGCGCCGCGACCACCCGAGCACCTTTTCACCAAAAACATCGACCGATGGAGCAACCAGAGCGACGGGGTCAAGGGAAAAGGCCTTGGCCAACCCTATGGGGTCTGCCTCGGCCTCCCCCAAGGCCATAGGGTCTGCCTCGGCCTCCATGGGCTGTTGGCCTTGGCTTCCCCCCCCCCCCCTCAGTTTTTCACTTTTCGTGCAAAGTCCTTATCGTGCTTTATTCGCTTCATATATTTTGTATGTGACTTTGGCACCTTGTTAGTCACATGGGTATGTCTCATGGCAACACGCTCGTCGCAATGCAACTTCTGGATTCATCATTGCCCATCAAAACACAAACCGTCAGCGCGCCCGAAGTTGACCAAAAGGGGGAGTGGCCTTGGCCTCCCTTCATGGGAGTTGGCCATTGGCCTTGGCCACCCCCTAGGGTCGGCCCCGACCTCACTAGGGGGTCAGCCTCGGCCTCACCAGGGGGTAGGCCTCAGCCTCCCCATGGCTGTCGGCCTTGGCCTTCCCCCCCCCCCCCCGCGAGCACTTGTTTTCTCGAGTCTATGCACCTCTGAGATATTTACGGACGTTCACACGTCAACCTCGCGACATCCGTCGTCCGTCACTCTGAGACCCCCTGTTGCCCGGACGTCAATCCGCGACCCCCATTGCCCAGAAGTCACTCCGCGACCCCCGTTGCCCGGACGTCACTCCTTGACCCCCGTCGCTCGGAAGTCACTCTGCGGCCCCCGTCGCCCGAAAGTCATTCCGAGACCCCTGTAGCCCGGAAGTCACTCCACGACCCTCGTCGCCCGGACGTCAGACGGTGCCCCCGACACCATACTCATTCTGCCGCGCCCATGCATCGTGGAACTGATACAAGACGTCCCCCTGCCACCACACACACTCCGCCGCCCCCGTGCGCCGTGCTGCTGATACAGCCGTGCCCCCAGGCTCTCTGTCACACTACAGTGCCCTCGGTGCCATACTCACTCCTCCGATGCAGCCGTGCCCCCAGGCTCTCTTTCACAATGTCATGCCCCCAGGCACCATACACACTTCACCGCACCCGTGCGCCACTTCCATGACATATGCCCCCGGCACCAGGTATTGTCTCGCGACAGTCGTCGCTGTGCCCCTGCTCCACATTCATGACATGTGCCCCTGGCACCAGATATGGTCTCGTGACAGTCGTCGCCACCCCCGTGCGCCACTTCCATGACATGTGCCCCCGATACCAGGTATGGTCTCGCGATAGTAGTCACCGCGCCCATGCGCCACGATCAATGTCTCCTGCTGTAGGCACCGCGCCCATGCGCCACAATCATGTTACAGGCTTCCGGGCATCACACTTATTCACCACACAATGTGCCCCCTCCATGGATGTGAAACATGCTTCGACCCACTCTCCGGAGTATGCAGCATTCTGGGGGGCTCCGTTCGTAGTGCTCCAGCACGAGGACCCCTCACAGCGGGATGGACTTACAACCTTATAGTCATCGCCGCCACGGGATGGTCTCACAACCTTAAAACCATCGCTGTCATAATCACGGGGGGCTCCGACATGAGGACCCCTCGCAGCGGGATGGACTCACAACCTTATAGTCATAGCCGCCACGGGATGGGCTCATAACCTTAAATCCATCACCGTCACAATCACGGGGGGCTCCAGCGCGAGGACCTTTCGCAATGGATGGACTCACAACCTTATAGTCATCGCCGCCATGGGATGCGCTCACAACCTTAAAGCCATTGCCGTCACAATCACAGGGGGCTCTAGCACGAGGACCCCTCGCAGCGAGATGAACTCACAACCTTATAGTCATCGCCACCACGGGATGGGCTCACAACCTTAAAGCCATCACCGTCTTCATTCTGGGAGGCTCCGCTCGTAGTGCTCCAGCACGAGGACCCCTCACAGCGGGATAGGCTCGTTACCATAAAGCTATCACCGTCTTCATTTCGGGGGGCTCTGTTTGTAGTGCTCTGACACGAGGATCCTTCGCAGCAGCGGGATAGGCGACTCATTCGGGACACTATCTCCATCGGGGTGTCTTCATGACTGGTTACGTGCTCCAGCACTAGGGGCTCGTGTCGGCACCCCTAGGGACTATGACCGCCGGGTCACTCCGAGATGGGAGCAGGTCTTCAGAGGGCATCACGCCTAGTCCACCTGGCAGCAGGGTGTCAGGTCTTCCCCACCACTGCCAAGCCTGTGAGACTCTGCAAAGGCTTGGATTGGTGGCTAGATCAAGGGGGTTCTCTGGCCACACCGACGCTATGGGAGCCAGTCTTTCGAGACAAACAGAGCCACGCTGTGCGGGGCAGGCCGGGTGAATATGCAATTTGACAGTCTGTGGAGCACCAACAGTTGTGGACCTTTCGGTGACATGTCACTCCCGGGGAGCACCACGTGACACGTGATGACATCATCATCTCAACCTCTATAAATAGAGGTCTTGAGAATTCATTTGCAAGACTTCAAATTTTTAGATTCACGAAACTCTGACATTTTCACTTTCTCACTCTACAATCCTAGAAAGAGAAACATATAGGACCCTAACTCTGGACCTAAGTATCGGACTGTAACTGTCGTCGTGTATTCACCTTGCACCATCACCCTCGCAGCACTGCCACCTTCAGGCTCTGTCTGGGAAGCCCTTGTTCTCTCTTGCTCCGCCCTTACTGTGTCCCGTATCATCATACTTGGCATCTGACTCGGATTGCATTCTTTGTGGCACCTCCACGTCGACTGCTAACCCACTTTCCTTGGCATCACCATATTCACCTGCTCAACGACTGGGCAGATTTTGACGTTATGGAGCTGGATAATGTGTCATCCGGGCACTCACTGGCTAGTTCGTCTCTGGCTACAGCTCCGGTTGGTTTGTCAGCTAGCTTAAGGAGTACCGTTGGCTTGTCTGATCGTTCGTGTGGTGCTTCTTCCCCAACCTCATCAGGGTCCCTTTTCTATTCTCTTTCTAGTGAGTCTTCCAGGTCGGTGGCGTCCTCACCAGAAAATGTAGCTTCCTCTCCAGAAATTACAGCTTGTTCCCCGACCGATCTACTGAAAGTTTCGTAGGGCGCTTCCCCCGAGACTAGCCCTGAGGAGTCAGCTTCGGTCATCGCAATTGACCAGCGTCTTCCACCTGGCCCCACCACCGTTCTAATAAGTTAGTTGCCGGAGGACAACTGTGAATCAGTTTTTGCAACGGGTACAACTTCCGACTTTGGTGCGCATCCCCATCTTGATGAGGATCAGATCCCCACGCTGCGGACGAGGTGGCCTTGTCTTTAGGCGAGTGGTGGGCCTTCAACCTTTTTGGGTCTATAGCCCTTGAGACTGGCATGGTAGCCTTGGACCCGCCCCTTCCTGCCTTGCCGAGCCCCAAGTGGAACCTAATATGGTACTAATTTCACAGCCTTGCCGCTCCCCCGTGAACCAATATGGTTCTAATTTCACAGCCTTGGCCCCCTATTTTCTACTAGTGGATCTCTCATTTCGTAGACAGTGTCAGCCATTTTGTCGACTGGGTTAACCAATCTAGTTCTACTTTCCCCGCCTGGGCCCACGAGTTCAAGGCCAGCCCTTGTCAGGCCTCTTACCGCCCTTGTCTTTCTTTACACTTCTTCTCTAGCAAGCATCCAGGCAGACACCGGGCATACTCCGATGACTATTCCAATTAAGGCTCTAGCGGCTATTCTGGTCACTGTTCCAGCGAGTATTTCTATCATTGTTCCGACGGGGTATTCCAGTCACTATTTAGACAAATTTTTTGACACCTTTTCAGGCCAATCTTGGTCCAATTCTGACGACTGTGGACGCTGACACAGAAGTGACTCCTCCCCCTGGCCAAGCCCCTCCTTTCCTCATTCGAGTGGACTCATGCATGCACTTCCCATTGGATAAAGCTATTTGGATTGTCAGTGCCCTCCAACCCTAGTGACTCTTCCTCTGGTTCTACATCTTCCTCAGAGCGGCACGCATCCTTAGCCTTGGACGATTGTCAAGACTCCTAGTGTTCCCACAAGCGTCTCCGGTAGGAGGAAGACACACCAACCGAAGCTCTCTCGAAAAAAATCAAACTCTCCTTGGACTGCTTCCCCCTCGAGACAGCAGGTTTGTCGTTGAGCCCTGATCTTCCCTCTGGATACTATTTCATTAACTTTGCTTCTTGTGTTACTGAGCAAATGTTGCATGATTATCTGCCTGTAATTTTGTTTTCTATCCCGGGTTAGGGCCTGGCGGAGTCTGTTGCACTTTTGGCCGACACGGCTTTGGTGATTGGGCCTAACCAATCAAGAGTTTTCTCATGAGGTTGCTAAGTTGGAACTGTGGCGGTATGGGTCAGGCCTCCACAGTTCACACGATCTTAGATCTGGTCCATGTACATAACCCGGATGTCCTATTTCTCACAGAAACCAAAATGGTTACTTGTAAGGTTGCTGTTCTTTTGCGTAAATTAGGCTTTGTATCTTATGTCGGGTCCGATCCCACTGGGTTTAGCAGTGGTCTCTGGCGCGCACCAGTTAGTCTGTCCATTCTTAGTATCCACCCTAACTTCATCCTCTCGTCCTGTCTTTCCTTGGCCGATGGGTTAGTTTACTTTGGTTTTGCGTATGGTCATCCCCAAGTCCATTTCCGTAGCCTAACGTGGGGGCTCATTTCTTCGGACCTCGCATTCCATCCCTGGTGTGCAAAGTTTTAGGGATTTCTTAGGTCTTTTTGGGCTCTCGGATATCAGTTGGTCCGATCCTCCTTTTACGTGGGTTCGTGGCTCCCCATCGACTGGTTTCGTTTACGAAAAGCTTGATCGGGTGATGGCCTCTCCGGCCTGGCTCACCCTCTTTGACTCTGCCACAGCCCGAAACTTAGCAATTTAGCGATCGGATCACGCTCCTATCCTTTGTGATACCTTGCCACCTCTCCGCTCCTTCCATATTCCAATCCGGTTCGAGGCCATCTGGCTAACTGATCCGCACTCAATCGTTCGTATTGGGCTGATTTGCCTCCATCCTACAGCAGGCTCCCCCTGTTCCGCCTTATGCGCTGTCTCAAAGCTATTTTTCCCTCCTTGCACACTACTGGCATGTGCCAGTTCCATGACCTTCCGAACCAAATCGAGGCCTGTAAGGCCTCACTCCTGGCTGGCCAAGCTCTGGTGTCTACCTCCGAGGCCAGTAAAATTGTTGATTTTTATAATCGCAATTTGTTGGATTTCCTTTTTGGCTTGTGAATACATTTTCTGGGTTAAGCGCTCCAAAATCACTTGGTTAAATATGAGGGATAGAAATACTCGGCTCTTCCATGCATCCACTATTATTCGTGGCCGTCGAAACCAGATTCACTCTCTCATCAATGGGGCTGGGTGCGAGACTCACGACATTATGGAAATTCTCCATTCCTCGGTCGAGTTTTTTAGACAGCCCTACTGAGCGGCACTACCCTGGCCAGGCTCCACTCTCGATCTTCACATGTATTTGCGTAGCTTCCCCTTACCTACCTGTTCATACCCTATTCTGGTCAGACCAGCAGGGCCTGCTAGGGGACCCGCGTCGCACGACACATCATCCAGTCAACGATCAATTATTCAACTCCATAACTAGGTCAAAGCGCATCTCCTTTCGAGCATCCACAGGCATCACCAGTGCAACGACATCAACACGGTCAAACTGTTGGAAAAAGGAAGGGGTCGGCCACTCTTTTCCTAAGGGGTCGGCCACCCCTTTTCTAAGGGGGTCGGCCACTTCATTCCTAAGGGGGTCGGCCACCCTTTTCCTAAGGGGGTCGGCCACTCTCTTCCTAAGAGGGTCGGCCACTCCCTTCCTGAGGGGGTCGGCCACCCTTTTCTTCAGGGGGTCGGCCACCCCCTTGTTGTGAGGGGTCGCCTCCCTTCCAACCCAAAGGGGTCGGCCACCCTTTCCTCAAGGGGGTCGGCCACCCTTTAGCCTTGCAAGAGTCATTCCTAAACCCCTAACATCACTCATCGCACTCTCTATCATTCGCGCTCAATACCAATGGTCACTTAGCGCTTGTCGCCGACCACATGCAATCGTCATGTCGGTAGCACACTATCCTAAGTATTACTACGCGACAGTCCTCGCTGCGCCCTTGCGACCTGTTGATAATACGTGCCCCTGGCACTAAGTATGCCGCGACAGTCGTTGCCTCACCCTTGCGCCCCGCTGATGATACGTGCCCCCGGCACCAAGTATACCTCTGCGACAGTCGTCGCCGTACCCTTGCGCCACGCTGATGATACGTGCCCCTGGCACTAAGTATACCTCCGCGACAGTCGTTGCCGTGCCCATGCACCATAACCATGTTACAAGCCTCCGGGCATCACACCTATTCACCACACCATGCGCACCCGCCATGGACGTGGAACATGCTTCGACCCACTCTCCGGAGTTGTGCAGCATTCCGGGGGCTCTGCTCGTAGTGCTCCGGCACGAGGACCTCTCCCTGCATCATGGGCTGAGAGCCATTACGGGCTTAGTGACATCGCTGGCTTAATCAACTGCGGTACGGGGTGTATGCCGTCGCAGCAGGGGCTATGGTCCTCGCAGCAGGATGGGCTCGCAACCCTGGAACCATCATCGGCACAACCTTGAAGCCACCGACATCACACTTGCAGGGAGCTCCTACGCGAAGACTTCACTGCAACGGACCCTAAGCACCAAGCGGTGACCATGGTCACTCATGTTGCTCATGTTGTTGTTGATCGTCAACACCACTAGGGCAATGACCCACGGGTCACTCCGGGACGGGAGCATGTCCTTAGAGGGCATCGTGCCTAGTCCGCATGGCAGTTGGCTACAGGGGCAACCCTTATCGCTGTCAGGTTCTCTGCACGTCTCTTGACGCACCTCGTGGGATTCAGTAAGGGCTTGGACTGGAGGCTGGGGCAACGGGCTACTCTGACCATGCTACCGCGGCATGATCAGTCTCCTCAGACAGGCAGAGAGATGTTTCAAGGGCAGGGCAACACGAACTTAGGGATCGGCAGTCCCAACAGAGAATCAGTGCTTTGGCCCCCCCTGACGACGTGTCGTTCCCAGGGGGTGACACATGTCAACTTATGACACATGCACATTTTTGCCTATAAATAGTGGACGTTGGAGCTTTTCCAAGGATCTTCCTCTCATTTGGACTTTTCACTTTCTCTCTCTAAAAAGACATTCTCTCTGGTATTCTAGTGAGAGAAACACACTTGGACTCCCGTCTTGGACCCTCGACGCTGCATCCTTGATCACGGATCGTCGACTGTCGGCCCTCTTCGTCGCCATGCCTGCGCGGTGCTGTCAGCCCTCGCGACCTGTCTGGGGAGCCTTGCTCTCAGCCCTTACCCTGTCCTTGCTGTCTCCCGCTTTGTCTACCTGGAAGCTGACTCAGACTGCATCCTTTGTAGCACCTCCACGTAATCGCGAACCCCTTTCCGCATCAACATTTTGGCGACTCCGCTGGGGAGGTGAGCATCGTGTTGCAGTCTGCATATCTTCCAGACTCAGGCACCATGCATGTGCAGCGAAGGGCTACGAGGACTACCAACAGTGCAGTTCATTCCTTGCCTGACATACTCACGCAACCATGCCTCAGCAACGTATGGCTACCAGAACTACTAGTCACATCCTCTACCCAGCCATTCGAGAGGCCGTCATTTCCAGACTTCGGAGAATTTTCAAGCTAACATTGTTCTACTAGCACCACCCTTGGTGCTATGTTTCACTTCATTGGGGGCTTCACCCCTTGCCTACCCTAAGCAAGCCAAGCTCCCTACCCCTTCTACATGCCTCTCATTGCAGCGACTTGATACGTGGTGCACGGGGTGGCTCGAGCAAAGCTACTAAGTCTCAACTCCGTTAGCCGACATCCCCCTCAGGCCGTGCGACCTCGCAAGCATGCATGCAACACATCTTGCCAACCCTCCCATGCCTCGGTCACTCAGTCAGTCGTCGATGCTGACCCACCGCCGAACTCCACTCTCCGTCTTCAACACTTAGAAAAATTTCTTCATTTTTTGCGGTGGGGTCATCACCCTCGCAACATCACTCGGAACTCTCCGTCTTTAACACTTAGAAAAATTTCTTCATTTTTCGCGGTCGGGTCATCACCTTGCAACTTCACTCGGAGCTCTACACTCTTCAACACTTAGAAAAATTTCTTCATATTTCTCGGTCGGGTCATCACCCCCGCGTCTTCACTCGGCACCCTTCCTTCTCTTCAACACTTAGAAAAATTTCTTCATTTTTCACGGTCGGGTCATCACCAACGGGGCCCAACACTTAGAAAAATTTCTTCATTTTTCGCGGTCGAGTCATTACCCCCGCGACTCCACTCGGCACCCTCCCCTCTCTTCAACACTTAGAAAAATTTCTTCATTTTTCGCGGTCGGGTCATCACCCCCGCGACTTCACTCGGCACCCTTGTCACTCTTCAACACTTAGAAAAATTTCTTCATTTTTCGGGTCGGGTCATCACCCCCGCGACTTCACTCGGCCCCCTTTGTCACTCTTCAACACTTAGAAACATTTCTTCAGTTTTTGCGGTCGGGTCATCACCCTCATCCTCATTCTACAATGAAAATTTTCATCAACGCCCCAACCTCCCTCTTTTTCTCCCTTTCCCCTCAAAATTATTCTTCCTCAAAATTTTACATCCCCTCTTATGCTCCTTTTATAGGCTCCAAAAAAAAAATCGCATTTTAATGTCATTTTTAAAATCCACAAGCAACAATCCAGGTAGGCAGAACCCGACCCACGAGGGTCCCGACCCGCGCCTCCCGACCCGTTCCCATCTCTTTATTTTGCTTAAGCGGGTCAACCCGCCGGCTCATTGACCAGACCTAATCCCAATTCCCCAAACCCTAATTTCCCTATCTTTTTCTATCTTCTCCTAGCGCCAAACCTGCTTTGGGCCGCCGACGGTAGTTCGGCCTCTCTGCTGGGCTAGCCACCGCCGCGGCCCCTCCCCGGCATCTCCTTCTCTCGCCAAGCTCCCTTCTCATAATCCCACACGTCGCCGACCTCACCGCGGTAGCCCACGACCGTCGACGACGGCCTCTTCCCCTTTTTCTTCTTCTTCTTCTTTTTCTTCTTCTTCCACTTCGGCTGTCTCCCCGCCGACCACCCTGCTGCCCCGACACCCCACCCCGCCGACCCCCCTCACCCTCTCTCTCTCCCTCTTCCCCGAAATTCGCAAGCCCCACTGCGAATGGCAGGCCATTGCCACCGCCGACCTCCTCTGTCCCTTCAAAATTTTTTGCATCGGTCCTTCTCCCACGACCCCTTGGACGACCCCCCTCGGCCCCTCCTCTCCCCCGACCCCGTAAGCCCGCCGATGGCCCGGCAGCCCCGATCCCTCACCCTTTTCTCTCAACCTCGGCCATTCTCACCACCACAGCTGGCCGACCCCCATGGCCGACCCCTCTGCTACCGCGACTACCCTGCTACCCTGCCGACCCCCCTCAGCCCCACCCTACCTCTCTCCTCTCCCCCGCCCCACGGCCGGCCACGGCAGCCTGCTGCCAACGCGCCATCCTCTCCATCTTTCTTCTTTCTTCTTTTCCCTTTTCCCGCAAATCCCCAAAGCCAAGGCCAAAAAAAAATTTATTTACAACCTTGACCGCCGTGCATTGCCCACACATGCGCCCGTCGCCCGGACTTCACCTCTGCTATGCCCGTCACCAAGACTTCCTCTCCGCGACGCCCATCACCCGGAATCGTCTCCGCGACCCTCGTCGCCCAGACTTTATCTCCGCGACGCCCGTCGCCCGGACTTCATCTCCGCGACGCCCGTCGTTCGGACATCATCTCCGCGACGCCCGTCGTCCAGACTTCCTCTTCACGATGCCCGTCGCCCGGAATCGTCTCTGCGACCTTCGTTGCCCAGACTTCATCTCCGCCATGCCCGTCGCCTGGACTTCATCTTCGCGACGCCCGTCGTCCGGACATCGTCTCCGCGACCCCTGTCGCCCAGACTTTATCTCCGCGATGCCCGTCGTCTGGACATTGTCTCCGCGACGCCCTTCGCCTGGACTTCATCTCCGCGATGCCTGTTGTCCGGACATCGTCTCCGTGATGCTCGTCACCTGGACTTTATCTCCGTGACGGCCGTCGTCTGGACATCTTCTCTGCGACGCCCTTCGCCCGGACTTCCTCTTCGCAATGCCCGTCGCCCGGAATCGTCTCTATGACCTTCGTCGTCCGGACATCATCTCCACGATGCCCGTCGCCCGGACTTTATCTTCGTGACACCCATCGTCCGGACAACCCCGCTGCCAGCGTCGTGCGCACCTTCCGTAACTCTTGTCGCCTGCGTCACTCGCGTCCGCACGCCGGCTCTGCAACTCTCATCGCCCTCACACATCTGTTGCACAAGTCCGTGCGACAGCTCTGTGTCTCCCATCACTCGCGCTCCTTCGCGACTCTCGTCGCCTGCACGCCATCTCCGCGACCTTCGTCACCCGCGTCCGCACTACAGCTCCGTGACTCTCGTCGCCCGCTCTCCAACTCCGCGACTCTCGTCGTTCACGGGCCATTACGACCTTCATCACACTCATCCACATGACAACTCCGTGATGGGCCCCGTCGCCCGGACATCGTCTTCGCGATGCCCGTCGCCTGGACGTCATCTCCGCGACCCTCGTCCCCCACCTTCGTCACTCAAAGACGATGTCAACCACTTTTGGCCAAACGACATCAACATCTTACTACGTGTTTATGCGTGTGGCGCCTGCTCGGGTTGCCCCTCCGCGCACGCTGCACGCATGGGGCTTATGTTCCCAACCTATTCTGGTCGCACTCAAGGGCCACTAGATGACCCACTTTGTACAACCCTCCCCCCTTTTTTGTTTTAGTTTCACTGCTTTTTTTGGTTTGAAAAATACATTTTCACCTTTTTCACAATGCTGACAAAAGCACCCACCATTTTCACAAGGCAACACCGCATTCAGCTTCCACCGCCACACCTTCAGCCCGTTGCCCATTGCTGGGGGCCGACTCCGCGACCCTCAGTTGCCCGTCGCCCAGGCGCCGTCTTCGCAACACTCGTTGCCCATCGCTCGAGCGCGACTCCGCGACCCCTCCGCGCCCAGGCACCGTTTCTGCAAGACTCATTGCCCGTCGCCCAGGCACCGTTTCTGCAAGACTCATTGCCCATCGCCAGGGGTAGTCTCCCCGACCCTCGTCGCTCGTCGCCCGGGCACCGTCTCTGCGACCCCCATCGCCAGCACCATGCGCATCTTCCGCGTGGACCCCCGTCGCCAGCGCGGTGAGCACCTTCTGCAACACTCGTTCCCCATCACCCGGGGGCTGTCTCTACGACCCTCGTCGCTCGTCACCCAGGCGCCGTCTCCGCGACCCCGTCGCAAGCGCCGTGCGCACCTTCCGCAACACTCGTCGCCCATCGCCCGGGCGCCGTCTCCGCTACCCACATCGCAAGCAGCGTGCGCACCTTCCGTAACTCTCGTCACCCGTGTTACTCGCGTCTGCGCGCCACCTCTATTACCTTCGTCGCACGTATCCGCATGACAACTCCGCGACGGGCCTCGTCACCAGCATGCCATCTCTGCCACCCCCGTCGCCCGTGCCAACTCATCGCGCTCTCTACAATGCGTGCTCAACGCCAATGGTCACTTGATGCTCGTCACCGACCATGCACAATCGCCATGACGGCAGCACACTATCCATAAGTATTGCTCCGCGACAGTCGTCACCGCCCTTGCGCCATGCTTATGATACGTGCCCCCGGCACCAAGTATACCTCTGTGACAGTCGTCGCCGCGCCCTTGCGCCACGATGATGATGGGTGCCCCCGGCACGAAGTATACCTCCACGACAGTCGTCGCTGTGCCCTTGCACCACGATGCTAACACATGCCCCCGGCACGAAGTATTGCTCCGTGACAGTCGTCGCCGCGCCCTTGCGCCATGTTTATGATACGTGCCCTCGGCACCAAGTATACCTCCGCGACAGTCGTCGCCGAGCCCTTGCTCCACGATGATGATGGGTGCCCCCGGCACTAAGTATTGCTTCGCGACAGTCATCGCCACGCCCTTGCGCCATGCTTATGATACGTGCCCCCGGCACCAAGTATACCTCTACGACAGTCGTCGCCGAGCCCTTGCCCCACGATGATGATGCGTGCCCCTGGCACAAATTATTGCTCCGCGACAGTCGTCGCCACGCCCTTGCGCCATGCTTATGATACGTGCCCCCGGCACCAAGTATACCTCTACGACAGTCGTCGCCGCGCCCTTGTTCCACGCTGATGATACATGCCCCGGCAACCACACCTGTTCACCACACTATGCGCCCCCGCCATGGACGTGGAGCATGCTTCGACCCACACTCCGGAGTGTGCGATATTTCGGGGGCTCCGGTCGTAGTACTCCAACACGAGGACCCCTCACCGCAGCATGGGCTGAGCGCCATCACGGGCTTAGCGCCATCACCAGTTCAATCAAACTGCGGGACGGGCTGTATGCCGTCACCGGCTCAATCAAATTATGGCATGGGCTGAGCGCCATCACGGGCTTAGCGCCATCGCTGGCTCAATTAAACTGCGGGACGGGCTGTATGCCGTTGCCGGCTCAATCAAACTGTAACATGGGCTGAGCGGCATCACGGGCTTAGCGCCATCGCTGGCTCAATCAAACTGCGGGACGGGTTGTATGCCGTCGTCGGCTCAATCAAACTGTGGCATGGGCTGAGCCCCATCACGGGCTTAGCCCCATCACAGGCTCAATCAAACTGCAGGAGGGGCTGTATGCCGTCGCCGGCTCAATCAAACTGTAGCATGGGCTGAGCGCCATCACGGGCTTAGCGCCATTGCCGGCTCAATCAAACTGCAGGACGGGTTGTATACCGTCGCTGGCTCAATCAAACTGCAGCATGGGCTGAGCCCCATCACAGGCTTAGCGCCATCGCCGGCTCAATCAAACCGCGGGACGGGCTGTATGCCGTCGCCGGCTCAATCAAACTGCAGCATGGGCTGAGCGCCATCACGGGCTTAGCGCCATCACAGGCTCAATCAAACTACGGGACGGGCTGTATGCTGTCACCGGCTCAATCAAACTGCGGGACTGGCTGTATGCCGTTGCCGGCTCAATTAAACTGCGGCATGGGCTAAGCGCCATCGCCGACTTAATCAAACTGTGGGACGGGTTGTATGCCGTCGCCGGCTTAATCAAACTGCAGGACGGGTTGTATGCCATCGCCGGCTCAATCAAACTGCGGCATGGGCTTAGCGCCATCGCCGACTTAATCAAAATGCTGGACGGGCTGTATGCCGTCGCCGGCTCAATCAAACTACGGCATGGGCTGAGCGCCATCACGGGCTTAGCGCCATCGCCGGCTCAATCAAACTGCGGGACGGGCTTCGTGCCGTCGCCGACTCAATCAAACTGCGGGACGACCGTATGCCATCGCCGGCTTAATCACCGGGGGCTCTGGCCCTCGCAGCAGGATGGGCTCTAGCCACATCGTTTATGCGTGCGGTGTCCGCTCGGGTTGCCCCTCCGCGCACACCACACGCAGGGGGCTATGTTCATACCCTATTCTGGTCAGACCAGTAGGGCCCGCTAGGGGACCCGCATCGCGCGACACATCATCCAGTCAACAGTTAATTATTCAACGCCATAACCAGGTCAAAGCGTATCTCCTTTCGAGCATCCACAGGCATCACCAGTGTTGCGACATCAACACGGTCAAGCTGTTGGAAAAAGGAAGGGGTCGGCCACCCCTTTCCTAAGGGGGTCGGCCACCCCTTTCCTAAGGGGGTCGGCCACCCCTTTCTTCAGGGAGTCACCCCCTTGATGTGAGGGGTCGCCCCCCTTTCAACCCAAAGGGGTCGACCACACTTTCCTCAAGGGGTCGGCCACCCTTTTGCTTGCAAGAGTCATTCCTAAACCCCCGACATCACTCATCGCGCTCTCTACCATTCGCGCTCAATACCAATGGTCACTTAGCGCTCGTCGCCGACCGTGCATAATCGTCACGACGGCAGCACACTATCCTAAGTATTGCTCCGCGACAGTCCTCACTGCGCCCTTGCACCCTGCTGATAATACGTGCCCCCAACACTAAGTATGCCGCGACAGTCGTCGCCGCACCCTTGCGCCCCGCTGATGATACGTGCCCCCGACACCAAGTATACCTCCGCGACAGTCGTCGCCGCGCCCTTGCGCCACGCTGATGATACGTACCCCCGGCACTAAGTATACCTCTGCGATAGTCGTCACCATGCCCATGCACCACAACCATGTTACAAGCTTCCGGGCATCACACCTATTCACCACACCATGCGCCCCCGCCATGAACGTGGAACATGCTTCGACCCACTCTCTAGAATGTGCAGCATTCTGGGGGCTCCGCTGGTAGTGCTCCGACACGAGGACCTCTCCCTGCAGCATGGGCTGAGCGCCATCACGGGCTTAGTGCCATCGCCGGTTTAATCAACTACGGGACGGGATGTATGCCGTCGCCGGCTCAATCACCAGGGGCTATGGTCCTCGCAGCAGGTTGGGCTCGCAGCCCTGGAACCATCGTCGGCACAACCTTGAAACCATCGATATCACACTTGCAGGGAGCTCCTACGTGAAGACTTCACTACAACGGACCCTAAGCACCAAGCGGTGACCATGGTCACTCATGTTGCTCATGTTGCTGTTGATCGTCAACACCACCAGGGCAATGACCCATGGGTCACTCCGGGACGGGAGCAGTTCCTTGGAGGGCATCGCTCCTAGTCCTCCTGGCAGTTAGCTACAGGGCAACCCTCATCGCTATCAGTTCTTTACACGTCTCTTGACGCACCTCGTGGGATTCAGTAAGGGCTTAGACTGGAGGCTGGGGCAACGGGCTACTCTGACCATGCTACGGGGGCATGATCAGTCTCCTCAGACAGGTAGATAGATGTTTCAAGGGCAGGGCAGCACGAACTTAGGGACCGACAGTCCCAACGGAGAATCAGTGCTTTGGCCCCCCTGGCGACGTGTCGTTTCCAAGGGAAGACACATGTCAACTTATGACACATGTATATTTTTGGCTATAAATAGTGGACTTTGGAGCTTTTTCAGGGATCTTCCTCTCATTTGGACTTTTCACTTTCTCTCTCTAAAAAGACATTCTCTCTAGAATTCTAGTGAGAGAAACACACTTGGACTCCCATCTCCGGACCCTCGATGCTGCATCCTTGATCACGGATCGTCGACTGTCGGCCCTGTTCGTTGTCGCCCTGCCTGCGCGGCACTACCAGCCTTCGCGACCTATCTGGGGAGCTTTGCTCTCAGCGCTTACCCTGGCCTTGCTGTCTCCCGCTTTGTCTACCTGGAAGCTGACTCAGACTGCATCCTTTGTGACACCTCCACATAACCATGAACCCCTTTCTGCATCAACACTACCTTATCCTCTTCTCACATTGAACTCCTCCTTCAGCCTTTCAGCCCTAATGAAATCACCGCAGTTGGGTCGTTTCAAGGCCCCGAGCCCGGATGGCATCCTAGCTATTCTCTTCCAGCACTATTGGTCTGACATAGGCCCCTTAGTTATCTAGGTAGTTCTGTCATTCCTTATTTTTGGCCGAATGCTCACTGAGGCAAATTCCACGTTTGTCACTCTGGTTCTGAAAGTTACGACTCCCTAGCAGCATCTGACTTTTGGCCTATCTGTTTATGCAACGTCATTTACAAAATCATCTTTAAGGTCTTGGCTCGCTGATTGATTATGCAAGACCTGTCGCCATTCCAGAATGCTTTTGTTAAAGGTCGAAGCATCTCGGATGACATCTTGATTGCTCAGGACCTAACAAACTGTGTTCGTCGGTGCAAAAAAGGCACAGTTATTCTGGTAGCGATTAAGCTGGACCTTAGTAAAGCCTTTGACCGTCTAAACTGGAATTTCCTCAGGGTAGTCCTAACCCGGCTTGAATTTCTGCCTCGCTGGATTAATGGTGCTCATACTCCTAGCTTCACTCCCACCTGTGGATTCAGACAAGGGGACCCATTGTCCCCTTACCTTTTTATAATCTGTGCGGAAGTTCTGTCTACGGCATTGCTCGCTACAGAGCGTCGGGGTTGTGTTGAAGGCATCAAAGCAGGGAAATCGTCCCCCCTTTACTCACCTCTTCTATGTCGATGACCTATTCCTTTTCCTCACGCTCTGAAACAACATCCACGGTAGCATTTCCAGTGTTAAGTCCATTCTTGAGGATTACTGTGCCTGGTCCGGGCAACGTGTCAATTGGGGCAAGTGTTCTCTCTCCATTAGCCCGAATGCCTTCTGTTCGGATCGAGCTGTCATTGAAGAGGGACTTGACTTCCAAGCCTCCCCCTCCTTTGGTCAATATCTGGGGATAAATCTTGACGTGTCTTTCCAGAAAGAGGAGGTCTTTCGTAGCCTTGTCGGGCGAGTACAGGATCGCTGTGCTTACTGGTTAGGCCTTCTTTTAAACAAAGCTGGCCGGACAACTCTCATCCAATCGGTCATGTCCTCCATCCTCACTCACTACATGTCAGTGTATTGCCTCCCCGTTCATATTTGCTCCCAGCTCGACCAAATTTTGGCTCGCTTTTGGTGGTCGGGAGAGGCTAATCATTGATCGATCCACTGGGTTTCATGGCCTACTATTTGCCTCCCAAAAAAGCAGGGAGGCCTTGGGTTCCAAAATGTTTGTCTTTTCAATCAGGAGCTATTGTCAAAGCATGCGTAGAAAGTTTGGTCTCAGCCCTCCTCGCTCTTAAGCCAGGTTTTAAAGGGGCACTACTTTTCCAAGTCCGACTTCTTACATATTCCTCGCTCCCGCAATGGTTCATGGATCTGGTGGAGCTTATTGGTGGGACAGCGAACCTTTAAGTAGGGCGTTCAATGGCCTATCAGGGATGGGCGATCTATCTCAGTCTGGATGGATTGGTGGTTGCCTTCTTTCCCTCCCCCAACGACTACGAGTATTGGCTAATACTTCCAATTCTCAATTGCTCATCTGTCATCTCTTCCTTCCCAATTCCCGCGCTTGGAATATCTCATTGATCTTCAGTCTTTTTCTGCCGCAAATAGTCACGGCAATCCTTAAGTTGAAGATCCCTTCACAGGACCGCCAGGACTCCTTTTTCTGGCCTCAGGTCATGGCCGGCGTATAATCCACCCATAAAGCATACTCTTCCCTTGTCCTCCAAGGTACAAAACAATCAGATACCGAGATTCTAGCACGAGTTTGGAAGAAACTCTGGAAGCTACCCGTCCCTGAGAAAATAAAATTCTTCCTCTGGTAGCTACTACACGAACGTATGCCTCTTCACTCAGAGCTAGCCAAAAGGAAGTGCCCTGTCCCGAACCATTGCCCCCTCTGCTCCACGTCGCACGAAACGTACTCCCACTTGTTCTTAGATTGAGCTTGTGTTTGTTTGCTTTGGTAAACTATCAGTGACCCGCCTAACCCCCATCAATACCATACATCCTTGCAAGCCTGGTTGATTCACGCTCTCACGCAGTCTATCTTCTGTAATCAGCGGGCTATGCGGAAGCTGCTATGGCAAATCACAATCCTCTGGAACATTTGGCTTGGCCGTAACGCTCCCGTCTTTCGAGGTGTCCATTTTAACCCGAATCTCATCCTTGTCCAAGCTTGCTACCTCTTCCGGACCCTTTCAACCACTTCTACTTACTACACATGTATCCGATAGACTGCTAAACGAGAGAGTGCCAGGCACCCTCGCACTCTGGTGCCCATCTCCCAGTTCGGCCATTTCTTCCCCCCTCTACTCCCGGTGTTTCATTCCTCCTCATGTCAGTGTACATTGCTTGCTCCCTCAGTGTTTTGTACAGTATCAGTTAAGCCTGTCTTTGGGCTGTGCGAATTCGGTATGAGTCTGGTAGTCTATAACCACGAGTGGAGCCCGGTGGGGGCTCTCTCCATGATTCGCCCGGCCGTGAATCTGTTTCATGCATCTATGTGGGCTACTAGTCATGCTATTCACTGGTTATCCTCGTCAAGATTGACTCATCTTATAATTATTTTTTCATCCTTGCTTTGTGCCTCCCAGATCCCGCCTAGTGGGGCCAGGTTTACAACAGATGTAAAGTTACTCTCTTAGCTGGTCCGAGACTGTCAGAATTTGTACTCGTTCCATTTTGCCCTAGGTACTACAGGCGTTATGTTCTTGTCTTCTGCTTTGGCTTCTTTTGCTTGCCGTTCAGGCACTGATGTTCTGCAGGGTTGGCTTGCCACTGTATATCCTATTGCTCATTGAAGCCAGCGTGGATCTACTCTAGTGGTGTTCTGTGTTCGGGCAATCTATTTTTGGGGTTCTGGTATATTCTAGTGTTCATTTCCTCTTTTATCATTGTATGTTCTGTCTTGTTACGTTACTAGTCCTTTGTCACTTAACCTAGTGGATGAAGATGTCATCCACGTACTTTCTTTCTCCCTTGGTATATATTTCTACTACTCATAAAAAAAAAAAAAAGAACATCAAAGTGTAACACTAAAAATGAAGGATGGGCCTAGAAAACCGGGTTGTTTGAAAAAATTTAACATCTTCAATCCACGGCCAGTCATCAAAACATTAAAGAATGCCCAAATATATTCAGACACGTGCCCCGCCATTGGACAAAAATAGCAACCGTGCTAATGTGGCGTTCAACAGTTGCCCTGTCAGATGCCATTTGTGCAGCAGCTCTCCTAGAGAGAAACAAGAAAATGGTTACCGGGCAATTCGGTTGGACAGTTGAGAGAGAGAGAGAGAGAGAGGGGTACGTGTTCCCTGAGCTTGGGGGTAATAGTATGAATCAAGGGGGAGGAAAAGGGGGCTCTTCTTATTTCCTTGGAATTTTTTTGGGTGACGGATTTCTCTTCTCTCTCTCGCACTCTCCCCGTCGCCGGTCGTCTCCCTGAATGCCTCACCAGTGTTCAGGGTATCTCTTTCATATCTGGTATGACCATTTGCATGAATTCCAGTCTAGATATCCTTGCATGTTTAGAGAATCATCTTGCCCTTTTATGTTGTCCATCATATTGTTCATGTAAATTGATCTCCCCCCCCCCCTTCTGTCTCTCTCATATCGTTGTTCGTCGCCTGAATGCCTCACCATTGTCCGGGAGACTCTCTCTCAAATATGGCATTAGGTTACATGTGAGTTGCATGTTCAGAGAATAAGGTTGCTCCTTTATTCACTGTTGTCTTTTTCTTTTTAATTTGTGGATGGATTTTGTCTAAAATGATTGCGTGATAATGGGTGTTTTATGTAAAACCTGATGACATTTAGATATAACCAGGTTCTGTAATTAATCTCCCAAATTATCTCTAGAAAATGCTACACCTGAATCTCCTGGTATTTATACATCTCTGTGTACATGGAAAACATCTGCATGCCAGCAAACTTGATCTAGTTTGTGTTCTCTTTTGCAGTCAGTTATAGCAATCTTTAAGCGGAGGAGCGAGGGACTGATAGAATGGTGTGTTCTTTTTTCCCATTTCGATTTCTTTAAGTTTATGTCTAGATTTAATCGTTTTAATGAAATTCTTTGAAATGCTGGGTTTTTTTGTTTTCTGAAGGTGGTCGGAGATTAGCTACATGGGTCTTGCGGTTGATTGACGTATGCAATCTCGTATATGCCAATTTTGAGTAAGTCGTTATTTTTATTTTTGATTTTGGAGGATATTTGTTGTTTGGGTTCATTTAATTCCACAATGTAAAGTTTCTTTGTTTTGAAATGACAGTATTCAAAGATCAGCTTGCTATGAATGGTGGATTCAACATTTTCAGTTTCGGATGTGCTTGCGCATTTCGTGTTTTTATTTTGTTTTTCCAAATTTGGAAATAAGATAAAAAAAAAAAGAAAGAAGCTATTTTTGGGTTAGTTGTTTATGCTTGTTGCTTGTAAGCACATTATAGAATTTAGCCTAAATTTGAAAGGAAAAACACACATAAACAGAAACAGTATATCGCACATATCTGTAAGACCATGCTTTACACAGAAAACAAAGCAGAAGAGTTTTTTTGTTTATGTCTGAAAGAACAGGTACTACTTGTCAAATTTCAAAATTTACTGATCAAGACAGATGTTATTCTTCCAGAAATTTTATGAACTTTCTAACAGATTGAACGTGACGATGTGGTGAATTTCATTTCTTTTGACGGGTCAAAAAAGGTAAGAAAAAATATTACACAAGTAAATGAGCATGTAAATGATAAATGCAGGGGGTCTCGGGCAATTCGGTTCAGATTCAAATGCATCCGTTGCAGCCATAATGGGTTTCATGTATTTGTATCCAGAGACCTTCACAAAAAGAATACAACATTTTGTAATACATTTCTGTAGAATCTGTGTTCCAGTACTCTCTGTAGAATTTGTTGGTTGCACATCATTGCTGCGCTTGATATACAGTAACTAAACTTCATTATGTCTTGCTTCTCAGCTGTCTTGTTGTTTCTGTGACTGATTCCCTAACATAGGCTTCATTATAATTTTGCAGACATGTGATGCCTAATCTCCCAGGCAAGACTGGCCGGTCAAGGATTATTTTGTAAGAAAAAAGCTGCTGTTTGGCATGCATTGCAGCCATTATCACCTGCATGAAATTTCTCATGATGGCTGTAGCAATTAATCAACATAACGGATTCAAGCCATTTGTTCGACCCCCAAGATGCAAACTCCAATCTTATTCTCACCTTGATACGCGGCTCGATTTTACCCAACCCAATCTCTCCAATTCCTGCAAAAATGCCTTCGAAATTCCCAACTTCCATAGAAGCTTTTCAACTCCATGCCTATCCCTTGCCACAACTATGGATGAAGACTTGGATCATAATCCACGAATTGAGATTGTCGGGGGTCATGGAGCCCCACGAGTGCGTGCTCTTGTCGTCGAGGTTGCCATAGCCTTGGCCTCGGGTGTTAATGTTGAGCCAGTGTCAAGTGGACTTGGCGGCGCCTATTTTTTGCGCGGTAAAAATGGCAACAATATTGCCGTGGTAAAGCCAATTGATGAAGAACCCCTAGCCTTTAATAACCCAAAAGGCTTCACCGGTCGTATGCTTGGCCAACCGGCATTAAACGCTCGATTAGGGTTGGTGAAACCGGTCTTCGTGAACTGGCTGCTTTTTTACTAGACCATGGTGGATTTGCGGGTGTACCTCCGACTGCGCTTGTCAAGATTTCTCATGTCACATTTCATGTCAGTGCAAATGCAGAATCACTCGTGGCCCCAACAAATTACAAGATTGCCTCCCTACAGCGTTTCATCGATCATGATTCGGATGCAGGAGATCTAGGTCCATCTGGTTTCTCAGTTGCTTCTATCCATCGTATTGGGATACTCGATATCAGACTCCTTAATCTCGATAGGCATGCAGGAAACATTCTTGTGAAGCGTGGGCATGAGAACTATGCAGTTGGGGCAGTTGAACTTGTGCCCATAGACCATGGGCTGTGCTTGCCTGAGTCACTTGACGATCCATATTTTGAGTGGCAGCATTGGCCTCAAGCGTCAATCCCCTTTTCAGAATCTGAAGACGAGTACATTTCCAATCTTGATCCATATAAAGATGCAGAACTGTTAAGAACTCAACTTCCTTCCATAAGGGAGTCATCCATTCGGATTCTTGTGCTGTGCACTGTTTTCTTAAAGCGTGCTGCTGCTGCTGGGCTTTGTTTGGCTGATATAGCAGAAATGATGACACGAGAGTTTTGTGGAGGTGAAGAAAATTGGAGTGCGTTGGAATCGCTTTGTGTAAATGCTAAGGCTAGCTTTGCTAGTAAGGAAAGTACTAATAAAGGGAGAGTTTATAGTGATCATGATGAAGAGGAAGGCGAGATGTTTCAGTTTGACAGTGATTCTGAAGATAGCTCAAATCAAGTCTTGGCCATCCCTCAACTCCTGCAAGGACCTCCTTTGGTAGGTAAGCCCCCAAAACTTCCAAGATATTCGTCTGTGAGGTCAATGAGTCATTTGGACGATGTAGTATTGCCTCTGTCAAATGATGATCATAGTTTAAGCAACGTTGTGGAGGTTGATAGCGACGATGATGACAGTAGCAGTGATGATAATCAAAAGGCGGGGTTGTTTTTGAGGACATTGAGTTTCTCAGGCCACAAGTATAAGATTGATAGTGAGGACATTTCTTTCAAGGATATGAATGAAGAGGAATGGGAACTGTTCTTGGTAAGTTTCGAGGAACTTTTACCCGAGGCTTTTGAAGGAAGAAAGAGCATGGGCTTGTTGAAGCAAAGGTTGGGAACTTCTTGTGAATTCTGAAAACAAACAAAATAAGTGAAGTTTGGATCGGAAGAACTTCTTGTACCTTGTAGAAAGCAGATTCGTACCATGGAGCACGAATGGAAACGCGATTGGCAAGTCGCCATCCTTTCCATCTTCCCTCCATTTAAATTTCTTATTTTTCTTCTTTTATGTTTTATTTCGTGAGTGTAGAGGTATTTGCCTTGGACACGAACTTTGTATGGCTTCCTGTTGGAATATCAAACTGTTAATATTTGATATCACTGGTCTTTAATAAGAAAAAAAATCAAGAATGAGTCAAAGATGTTTAAGAAGAATGACTGCTTTATCGAAACCATGAAAAGAGTTTGGGGACTAAGTTACGCAATGAGAAGGTATTAGGCACCCACCACGTCCTTTCGGTCTCTACTTAAAGGCCTAAAGAACACATATTATGTAAAAATATGACAAAATAAACCCTAAGTTAACTTTTATGTTTCTGGCTTGAACTCGACAACTGGGGTCAAGTGGCCTACGTATCCGATCGGACCAATCGGAATCAAAACTACTGTAGTTTGACTCTGGCCTACAGGAAGTAGTCTACAATTCCGAGACGTAGACTTAGACCAAGAAAAATGAAAATACTTCTTTTTGTTATTTGAAATGTAATATGAATACGGAAAAGAAATGACAATCTACATGACTTCTACCCGATGAAAGCTTAATAAAAGTTATCAAGTCGCTAAAAGTTGGTTTTTTGCAATGAATTTCCAAATTCCGTCGCTAAAACTTTTAGTGACGTGATTAATGGCAACAGACTTTTAGGGATGGGGTGTCCGTCGCTAAAAGTCCCCGTCGCTAAAAGTATTTTGGAACATAAAAGGGACTTTTAACGATGAAATTATTCGTCGCTAAAAGTTCCTTTTTCTTGTAGTGTAAGAGGCGCGATTAGGCCATTTTGAACGTTTTAGGGAGCCGCGAGGGGTATTTTGAGCCAAAACTGTAATCGTGTAAGGCCCCGGATTTATTATTTCTGGAGCGTTAGTGCCACGGTGGCCCATAACTTTTATACAATCCAAATTCTCCGACGCGGAGTTTCAAAATTTAAAACCTAAGTAATATCAATTGTCTTAGTTGTTACACTTAAATGTCAATACTAACTTTGAAATAAGGCAACTAACTCTTGATTACACAGCTAGCCTTCAAATCCAAAATTTCACCTACTGATCACCTAAAAGGAAAAATAATAAGAAAATGAGTCAAATACCCAGTAAGGTCGCTCAAATGACCAATCAAACAAAAGTAAAAATATTTGAGAAGTGAAATTTTGAAAGCACAAAAATTTCAACGGAACGTACTTCAAACCAAATTTCAAATGTCAAACTATATCTGAATACAAAGACAGACACAAAACTTTGAACGGAACGAACATCAAACCAAAATTTCAAATGTCAAAATATATCTGAAAGACAAGATTTTAAAGGCACACCAGATTTGACTGAACATAGGTCAGACAAAATATCAAATGTCAAAATATATCTGAGTATGGAGACAGACACAAGAGAGCCATTCAGAAAGTGGTCACATATGTCATCACTGACATATGAGGCCAGTTCAGAAAGTAAGATCACGATATCTAGCTCAACTCCCCTGAGCTAGCCCACGTTTCAAATCACATGGGTAAGTCAGAAATAAGTCACATACACTATGACATGGCTCATAGAGTTACCAAAATAAAAATTTTAAAATAACCGTCATCAAATATCAGACATATCAAACAATAAATAAAGTTTAAGAAATAATGATAATCATTAATCACTGAAACGAATGATATCAATATAGAAAATTCTGAGGTCAAACAAATTCGACGGAATTTGATTTCGACAAGTCATAACATTGAGAAAATATTCATAACAAAGTTCAAAGCAAAATGGAAAAGAAGAATCACTTAACTTAATTCGAAGAAGTTCAGATTTCAAAAAGAATTAAGAACTTACATGAACGATTGGTCCATCGCTAATTCGAATTTCAAAAGTAAACTCTTACCTTAATTAATCAAGCTTTTAAGAATACAAATCCTTAAGCACCACCTTAGTACTCAAGAGTTTCCCAAGCCTTCGCTTCTCTCTCTCTCCACTGCAAAGGAAAAAGCAATAGAGAACCCAAAAGGCTAGAAAGGAAATAAGGAAACTATTTATACGGAACAAAATTTAAGTTTTCATTCGACCCAAAAAATGTTCCTTCGACTGAATCCGACAGTTGCGAAATGGTTTCTTCAAAACATGTTTTCCATTCGGCCGAAAACTATTTTCATTCGAATGAAAACTCTTTCATTCAACCGAAAACTTTAACTGAAAACTTTTCATTCGAATGAAAAGTTCAGTCCTTGCTCTTCTCATTTTAAAATATTTTTCGTTCGAAAAAAATACTTCTCATTCGACTCAATTCTTCAGAAGTGATTTGATCGTTTCCTTCTACTGCTGAAAACTTAATATCGCAAATAAACATGACAATCGACCATAGGTTCATAGACGAACATATATTTGGAAATCAAAAGATAGCAAATAAATTCTCATATATAACACGAAAGATGGCATAAGAACCCTTACTTCAAGGTATCGAATATATATAAAGCTAGAAATTCGTCGCTACAAGGAGTCCAAGAAAGTTCTTTAAGGTCTAATACTTAATCGGTATAATCTTTAAATTATTACCCATGCAAGTGGCCAAAAATTCAGGGCATTACAAATCACTACTAAGAGTAACGCTCAGACGAGTTTCAATAAAAAAAAAAATTGAAATCTGGGATATCCAGGACTACACGTGGACAGCTAGATGGTTTGTGAAGAAATAACTATTTCTCCACCTGCAGATGTGGATCGGCCCTAAAGGGGAAAAGAACAAGTGCAAAAATTTGATGGAGAACAAGGATAGTGCTCAAGTGGTAAAGGTGGCATCCGTATAAGTGGCGGACCACAAGGATGACCAAAGGGACCATGTCGCCTCTCGAAATTTGAACTTTTTTTTAGTTCTCTATAAATGGGTAAGCATATTTAAAATATTTACGAAAATAAAACTATATTATAATATTAATCTATTAGGGTTTCTTTTTGTTGTGTTTTGACTTTTTGTGTCGACCACTGTCATAATCTTTATCTTTTCTTTGTTCCATCTTTGTTCTTTCACATTCTAAATTCTAAATCTCCAAATTACAAAGAAGCAAGAATGGATAAAATTATTCTTTTTTTTCTTCCAGCTTAAATTCTTGTAGTATATTAACTGATACGAGCTGCCATTCACAAGCAATGCATGTGCAATTCTATCACTTTTTACGCGGTATTTGATAAAAATCAGAAAAAGAGTAGTTCTATTGCCACTAAAATCCCTAAATATCATCAAACTTAATCAATTTTAAACTTCAAAAAAGAATTTCTAGCCACTAAAATGTAACACCAAAAGCGTGTTACACCAAAATAAAAAAAGCTTAAACTATAGTAAAATCATTAAAACTATTAGGATAAATTAATGATCTTGTTAAGAATTATGTAAAAAACTCTTTTGTTGTTATTATTTTTCAACACATTTGAATATCCAACATTTTTTCACATTAACATTTCCTAAGGAATTGATAAGTATCATATTTGAATTTAGTATCTAAATCGGATTTCAAAATACTTAACGAAACAAATAGCTTCAATGTTAGTTAAATCCTATTTGTTGATAAAAAAAGAGCATATGTTACAATATTTAACTTTCCTACCCCTCTGCCCAGCACTTTCTCTCTCACACACAACTCACACACATGCAAGCACCTACCAGCAGACACACACCCCTAGAGGTGTCAAATGGGCCGGGCCGGCCCAGCCCAAGCCCATCAGGCCTCAAACAAAACGGGCCGGGCCCGGGCCAAGGGGGCTGCCAACTTGGCCAGGCCTAGCTCTAGGGATATCTGGGCCCGGTCCAAGCCCAGGCCCTAGGCCCAACATTTAGGGCAGGGCCCGGGCCCAAATTTTTTTTTTTTGGGCATTTTCTTGTTATTCAATATTTAGCGGCTACTTTCAAAAGAGCCAGCGGATTAAATCGCAAACTACATATGTTAAGTATGATATCCACACATAGATACCGGGAGAGAGACAGAGAGAAATGGACCTCAGGGCCACCAACTTCATGAACCCTAATGGCCTTGACCATTTTTGCTGCTGCTGATACATAGAGTGCTCTCACTAATGGCTTGGTATTACAATAGTTGTTTTAGCAAACTTGTTGAAAAAGGGGTGATTTTTTGTGATGAAGGCCAGTCACAAATGGGTTCAAGAGCAAAGTGTGGAAGTGATGAAGAAGTCCCAATCTTGATCCACCCACAAGTCAAGTTAGCTTAATCCCCATGTTGCTATTAGAAATGGTCAAACGCGTCACTTTATTTCTTTACCTCTTTTTTTTTCATTTTTTATTCGTACACGTGCTTGTCGTTGGAAGAAGAAAAGAAAAAACAGTTCTCTGGCCACTTTGACCCGGGCCAGAACCGGGCCAAAACTGGGCTTTTTTCGGGCCGGGCCAAACCCGGGCTTTTTCGGGCAGGGCCTGGCCCGGGCTTTTTTCAGAAAAATTCAGGCCTGGCCCAGGCCTTAAGCCCAAAATGGCCGGGCCAGCACTGTTCATGTATGGGCCGGGCCAAGCCCGGGCTAGAAAGGGGCCGGGCCGGGCCGGGCCGCGGGCCACCCGGCCCATTTGACAACTCTACACACCCCACACCCACCAGCAGATAGCCACAACCACTGCCTTCCGCCGTCACGACAACCCAACACTGCCAGTAAACCACCATGTGCCTCATTACCGCACAAACACGAATCCCAGTCGCATGATGAGAGGGACTAACGATCACCAATCGACACCCACGACTGCCATCTCTCGAGTTCCACCACCAACGTCAAACATCCATGCTGCAGCAAGCACTGTCGATCACCCAAACGCCATGCCGCTGCGAGCATTTTCAATTGTCCAAACGCCACCAATCTCACAAATCGATGGTCAAGCACTGTCGATAGCCCAAACCCCACCAATCTCACAAATCGACGGTGATGTACCACTGCTGCCATCACAACAACACACACTGCCGGTCACTCACGATCCTTGAGCACCACCATACGTCCATCAACCGCTAATTGCCCAAACGCCACCAATCTTACAAATCACACAACCAGGAACTTCCTTGCCCACAGCCTTTAACAACCTCTAACTTAACAGCAATGTCGAAAGGAAAACTTTACGGCAACGGGCTTCAACAGCCTCACCCACATCAATCGCTATGTCCTGTATTTGCTAGCTATTGAGATGAAATGTGAAAAGATTGAATTTTTTATAATTGCAAATTGTGAGTCCTCAAGGGAGAAAGGAAAATACAGAGAAGAATATGGAAAAGAAAATGTATAGATTAGAGCAGTTATGTGAATTATAGGGAGTGAGTGGAGAGTGACTAATAGTAATTTACACTTTTGTCTTGAAAATGGACACATGTCACCACCTAGATGAATTTCAGTATAACACCAAAAGCATGTTACACCAAAAATAAAAAAGTTGTTCTCATTGTAAGCAGTACGAGGTACCGTTGCGCACGAAAGCTTGTGCAAAAATAAAATTAGCAATATTATATTTTTACAATATCAAGCTTGACTTTTAAAATATATTTTACTGCTCAATTTTTATTTTTAGGCCGTCCCATAAGAATTGCTCATTTTCAAATAAAGAAAGATTTTTTTAGGTACTTTTATATTTTTTTTCCTTTTTATATATTCCATTTCTCTCTCCATAATTTAATCTACATCAACTCATTGTCTGATCCATATTCTTAAACTTTTTAATTTTTTTTCTCTCTCCACATTTAACACTCCGCTAACTTTTTTTTCTCTCTTGACCCACTTTCTTTTCAGTCTCTCTCTAAAGGGTAGAATGAAAATCACATAATATATAACTTAAATTCTTAATCTGCATGCAAAAAAAAAATAAAAATTGATCAAATTATGTGAGACGAAGGGAGTATTACTTTTAAAAAATCATTTTGTGTCACTTTTCATAATTTTTCTTAAGATGCCAAGTGTCATAAAGTTAGATATGTAGTTACGTAACACCAGAACCGGAAGAAGTATTCTCTTTATATATAGAATTGAGATGCACTATTGTCCTCATAATAAAATAATTACATTAACAATATACTTTTACATTTTATATGAATTTTGTATGCCAACATGAACATTTCAAATTCTTGTATGTTAGCGGACAATTTTTGCTTCAACTTTTTGGCCCCGAGTAAACTTTGTGGGTGTGTCGTAGTCAGTACGATTTATTTTTGGTGTGTTCACGAGAAAATGACTTCGAGATGACACCACCGTACCATCTCACCCACTGAAAAAGAAAAAAAGGAAGGGTCAGTGCACAAGGTGACTCGAGTAAATGATGCAAGCTTTCCATTAGATTCACCGGCAGTGAGAGAGACTAAGAGAGAACAGGCGTGTTACATTTCCTCGCCACACCAGACAGGAAGCTGCAAATGCAGATAAAATAAAGACAATAAAACAGCCGTCCTGCACACCCAAAAAAATCTTGTTCACACACCCAATCAGCACACAACGCGTTCTCGATAGTCTCCGTCTGCCCCAGGACCCCAAAAAGATGGCGGAGATCCACACAGACGCCACTCCACCACCACTACTCCGTTCACTCCCCCACGACCACGAGACCTCAGATTCCGGCGACGATCCGCCGCCGTCCGCCGCCAACGCCGAGCCGGAGGAGAAGGACCCAGAAGAAACGTTTCGCGAGGCAAAGCGGAAGAAGAACTGCCCCACAGCGCTCGAGAAGTTCGAGCCAGTCAGTTCCTCGTCGTCCGGTTCCTTCACTTTCGACACCAAATTCGCCGCCACTCCTGAACTGACACCCAAGTTTGGCTCCTTCAAGCTAGAAGCTACCGCGGCGGCGGTCGTCGGTGGCGAGATTCCAGCGGGGTCTCCGGGGAGGGAAGTGAAAGATGAAGACGAAGATGGTGAAGGTCAGGCTAGTGAAGGAAGGAGCGAGACTGAGGGTGAAGATGGGATTGAAAGTGGTGAGTGAGATGTGGGTTTTGCGATTGGATCATGTGCTGAGAGCAGCTGAGTAAAAGGAGGAGAGAGAGAGGGGGGGAGGGCCAAAGGGGTGGGCATTGAAAGCAGATCAAATGATCAATGTTTCTGCTAAGATCTGGGGGAGAGGACTTTTCTTGTAATGATCAGCTCTGAAACCAAAGGGGGTTTTCGATTTTCATGTATTATTATTGGCAACTAATATTAAAAGAATAAAAAAAAAAGTGTACATTTGCTATCTCCACTCCTTTTTTTTTTTTTTTGTTGTTTCCCATCTTTATGCGGTCAACTATGCGCATGATGTTGCTTAGTTGGCAAACATACGAAGGCATCTAGTACCATTGGAAGGGCGGAATTAGCATTTTTTTAGGGAGCGTAAAAATTATATTGAATTTATCAAAAAATTTTATTAAAAATAATAATAATAAAATTTTTAATAAAAAATAGAGTGCACTTAAAAATCTCAATATCTCAAGTTCTTAACGTAAATTCACATAGTTAAATAACTATACATTTCAAGGTCAAGACCAACCTCCCAAATTTAAAACTAAATTACATTCCAAGATCAACCTTCCGAGCTCAACCTCCGCCTCCCAATTTCAACACAACATCCAATTCCAACAAAACAGTATATTCTCAATCTTATAATTTTAAAATTAAATAACCAAACAAACGCAAGTTCAACGTCACATTCAAATATAATTATAAATTATCTATGCACCAAATTATGAATTAGAAAAACAATTAACCAATTAAGAATTAACAAAGCAAATTAACCAAATAATTAAAGTGTTCCAATTCAACCAAATCACCAATAATTTCTGCAATAGAATCAAGGCATACTTTTTCACCGGTCAGCGTGAGTGAATCGGTCGTTGCTTTCGCTGTCGGAGCGAGTCGGTCTTCGTCACCTCACCGTCATAGTCGTCGATTGGACTGAGTGTGAGTCACAGGTCGGTGATCACGGCCTAAGCCTCAGTTATCACCGGTCACGTTCCTCATGGTCAGAGAGAGAGAAAGAGAGACTGGTCTAAGGTCTCGGGGGAAGGATGCACCCGAAAAGTGCAATTCCCAAAAAAAATTATTTTTTTTATCAAAATTTTAGGGGTGCACTAGCCCCCCTAGTCCCAATGTAGTTCTGCCCCCTGACCATTGGGGTGCAAGCGTTTGATACTAATATTGCGGTAAATTATAGGTGAAAAGTTTTCAGAGTACCAAAACATATGTTTCTTATTCACACTTCAACACTGAGATCGTAGATACCCTATCTCTATAAGTGTTTTTTCATTTTGGTCTTTAGTTTACGAGTAGTCTCCAATCTTGAATGTGATATAGTTCCCTTGTTGTTTGTTAATATTGTGGGCTTAATATGAGTTTGAGTCGAGTTGACCTCGTTAAAGTTGGTCTGTAGGCACCGATAAAGTTTACTTTTTTTTCTTCTTTTAGTTTTAAACTTTTCACACAATAAGAAAAAGTATACCGAGTAAAGTAAAGGTATACCGACTGACATTGACTACGATTGGCCAACTTAAGGTAGCGGTATAGTGTAGTTAGGACATCAGTATTTGGGTTTTTTTCCCTTCAAACTCTAATTATTATAGTCCATGGTACAGTAACCCCGCATTGTTTTATGTTGCACTATTGAAACAGACAATTTGCGTCCACTCATGCACACACTCGTGCACAGCTTTATATCATGGATCAACAAGCACCAAACTGATGTTTCAGCCTGATATGGCTAAAAATACTCGTCCAGACAGATGATGACACGTGGTGAGATTGACTCATAGTCAACGATTGGCTTGAATTTGAGGCTTGTTCTACTGATAGAGTTAGAGTCCTCGAAGGTCACTAACGTTATCAAGAAGGGATTGTGACGTGATCCCTAAGAATCCTAACACAACCCCATGGGTCAGGTCCAAGGCCCATCTCTCAAGAGATGTAAGCGAACCAAGACTCTTCAATCTAGGCCTATGTAAAGGGGACTACCCCCAGGTACGCAAACAAGTTCACACACACGCACACCTAGTGCATTTTTACTATTCAGAGCTCTACCCCTGTAGCAATATTCTGACTTTAGCATCGGAGCTTCCTCCGACGGAACACCCTCGGCGGTCACTCTGTGTTCCATTTTGTAGGTCCATTTTCCGGCCGTGGTTCCCGATCAAGATTTTAGTAGCAAAATTTTGGTGCCATCCGTAGGACCGACAAGGAACATAGCCAGATAATCATCTTTTAATATGTCTCCGGTCAGTCGCTCAATTCACAATTGACAAATGCGATCCAGTGACTCTTGTCGAGAGGACCGAACGCAGATCTGATAAGAGAGATCCATGAGCTTAAAGGCGTGGTTAGCACTTTGTAGAGAATGCTTGAAGTCGTGGCTCCTACAACTTCAACCAGGCGGACTCACTTAGATCCGAGTGACCTCTACCTCAGACCGACCACAAGGTCGAGTTATGGCCGGAAGTATAAATCAGTGGCTGATCCAAGTTATCGGCCAAAAAAAGAGACCAAGGAACATGTTACCAGGAGCGGTTGATGTTTTCGGTGGGCTACATCAATGGAAGACAATAGATATTCGTCTCCCATTCCGAGTAGCAAATTTTTGGGTCGGCACCGTGCAGACAAGGGACCGGGTCCCCAAGGACAAGTTCATCACGAGGCACGAGAAGTACACCCCCAAGGACAAACTTATCATAAAATCGTCTCCGAACCTCGCCCAAGGGAATTCTCTCCCCCAAGGGGGGATTTTGAATACCTCTTTCCAAGGCGATCAAAAAGGCAAAGCTACCTCCCAATTTTTGGATGCCACAATGTGACTTGCATGATGGGAGTGGTGACCCCGAGGAGCATGTCTACCAGTTTCAGATGAACATGTTGCTCCTCCAAGTCTCTAACGCTATCATGTGCTGAGCATTTCCAACCACTTTGAGGAAGGCTGCGCATGCGTGGCTCAAGTCCCTACGGCCCAGGTCAATTCACTCCTTTACTCAGCTTTCTAATCTGTTTCAGAAATATTTTGTGAGCAGCCGAACTAGAAGGAAGAACTCTACAAGCTTTCTCAACGTGGTGCAGGACAAAAACAAATCTTTGTCACAATATTTGGGACGGTTCAATGCAGCGACATTGGAAATTGACAGTTTGGATGAGTCGGTGAAGTACACCGCTTTTCTACACGTACTTTGACCCACTTCCAAATTCACGTTTGCGGTCAACAAGAGTCCCCCTGGGAACATGAACGCACTGTTGGATAAAGGCAACAAATATATCCAAGCCGAGGAGTACTTGGAAACACATAAGGGACATCGAAGTGATAATGGGCAAGAACAAGGAAAGTGGGCCCGAGATGATAGTCCTATAGGGGGAAGAAATTCTAAGTGCTCGAGGCAATATGAACGGCGCCCCAAGGAGCTGTTTGATATGAAGTATCTGACGCCATTGAATGCCAGGGCATCACAGATTCTTCATGAGATAAAGGATAAGGAGATCCTATGCGACACCTCAACCCTGGTAACATCACTGGGCTGAGTTATCGATCATAATCACATTCAAAACCCTGTGCTGAATACAGAGCAACTACTTCCTCGTAGTCATACATCCTTAATAGACGCTCCAAAATGCGTCCTTACAAAAATTTTCTTACAAACATACATCGTACTATAGCGGAAGACTTTCAGGTCTTTAAACAACATGAATGTTGACAACCTAATATACGATTGTAGTCGTAGGACTCTTTCAACCTATCTTGCAACTTCCTCTTTATCCCACAATTTTTAGCTGGTCTTACCTCACACAACTGATCCCCTTGCTCAGCTTTTCTAACTTGTTTCTTTTTCCTTTCTTGAAGGTTCTCTTTGATCAACCTTATAGCCTGCACAATACAACATAAAGAATGAGCGCAAATCGCCCAGTAAAGACAACACGAGGAGTATCATGTACTAATGATTCAAGAGACTTGAAGGAATAATAATCATCTCAACGTTAACAATGAATCAAGAGTAATCAATAAATTTCAGCATCAACATAACTTGTCGAACGATAATTTTTCTTTTGATAGATTGAGCGGCTTTAAGGCCCAACAGAACAGCATTATTGCCACCTCCTCATGGACAAGACTGATTGACCGACAGACTGACTGACCGACTATGCAAGTGAACACTAAAACAGGAAATTAAAAAAATAAACATCAAGGAAATACAAGTCATTAAAATCATTAACATCAATTTTGCTCCAAATCCTTCTCTTCTTCTTTCCCCCTCTTTCTTTCTTCCTTGACTGAACTCCCCTTCTCTACTTTCTTTCTATGTTTCTTTCTTGTTTTGTTTTCTTCCTCTTTCTTGTTTTGTTTTGTTTTTCCTTTCTTTTTCTTTCTCCTTTTCTCTCCTTTCTTCTCTATCTCTCTTCCCCGAACTCTGTTCTTTCTCTTCTCTGTTTTTTTTTTTGTGTTTCTTTTACTATTTCTTTCTTTTCTTTTCTTTTCTTCTTTTTTTTCCTCCTGAAATTCCCTTTTTGTTTTCTTTCTTTAATTTCCCTTAAATTTCTCATATTTTATGATAAAGTTTGATTAGTCATCAACAAATAGCAAGAGGTGGCATCCCGTAAAGAATTTCTCTAAAATTTTGACACTTAAGGCTAAGCTTTCAAAAATTATAATTTGATCCCCAAATTATCCTAACCCCTCCTTTATCCCCCTAGCACCTCATTACCATTGAAATGATGCTACTTAATAAAATAGTTATCCCGTTCACCATATTTTTTAAAATTACACTTTTACCCCCTTTAACTTTTTAAAATTACGTTTCGACCCCCAAGGCCAAACTAACCTCCCATTTAGCTCCCTAACACTTAATCATCATTAATATATTGCTACATAATAAAAATAGCACCCCTTAATTAATCAAATTCATGGTTAGATTAATTTTCGGTATTTTCTGGGTATCACATCCTAGAGCGACCAGACAAGATGAGGTCAACCCCAAGTAAAAGAGATAGGAATTTATGGTGTCGGTATCACAATGACCATGGCCATGCCATGGACATTTGTGAGTCTCTCAAGCATGCTATCAAAGCTCTCATCAAGTGAGGGCATCTGAGGAAATATGTCACTAGAAGAGACGACAGAAGGGAAGCCACTCCCCCAATGGGAAGGAAAAGAGGCACAGGAAAACGCGGGCACTATCAACACTATCTCCGAGGGAATTACAGCTGGAGGCTCATCTGGACAAGGATAAAAATCTTACGCAAGAGAAGTGTGTACCACCGTTAGGCCATCAGCTAAGAAGTAGAAGGCATAATCGGTCCCAATAATATCCTACTCTGAAGAAGATATTGGGAACACAAGGACGCCCCATGATGACCTGCTGGTGGTTACCCTCCGAGTAGGCTACTTCGACATGAAGAGAATCCTCGTGGATAATGGAAGCTCGGTAGATGTCCTCTTTTATGAGGCATTCCTGAAAATGAACATCCCATTCGATCGGCTGCGTAAGATAGACACGGCCCTTTATGGCTTTTCTAACCACCCTGTGGTCTACGAGGGAATCATTGCACTACCCGTTGCCATTGGTACCCCCCGGCTCAAGCCAAACTGATGTTGGATTTTTTGGTGGTTCGTGTTCCTTTAGCCTCCAATGCCACCCTTGGCCGGACAGCGCTGAACCAGTTGAAAGCAGTGGTGTCCACATACAACATGAAAATGAAGTTCCTCACGGAACACAAAATTGGAGAGGTCAAGGGTGACCAGGTAGTAGCCCGACAATGCTATATGGCATCATGCCGGACCAAAAACAACGAGACCTTTGTCATCGAGGGTTTGAGAGATGAAACAAAGGTAAAAAGAGGCAAGCTAGCAGAAGATCTCTTAGACATCGAGATATATCCTGGTGATACGGATAAGACAGTGAGGATTGGAACGGGACTAGAATAAGGTCTCAAGCTCAAGCTTCTTAGCCTTTTGTGGAGCTACTTTGACATATTTGTGTGGACATCATCTGATATGTCCGGGATAGACCTCGAGGTAATCACTCATATATTGAACCCGGACCCGCTTAAGAAGCCGGTCAAACAGAAGAAACGGACATTTGCCCTAGAAAGGCAAGTGCATAGAGGAGGAGGTGGGTATGTTGTTGGCAGCCGAATTCAATAGGGAAATTTCTTACCCTAAATGGATCGCCAATGTTGTGATGGTACCAAAGTCGGGCGATCGTTGGCGTATAGGCATCGATTTCACTGACCTTAACTGAGCGTGACCAAAGGACAGCTACCCACTTCCTCAGATCAATATCCTCATCGATGCCACCTCAGGTCACGAGTTATTAAGCTTTATGGATGCTTATTTAGGGTACGTTGTTTACGAGAATACCAAGAAATAAGGTTACCACCAAAGTCCCCAGTGGGTTTACCGTATCTACGTTGCCAGCCCAATCAGCGTCAGTAAATGTTTGTACATCCCAAAAGCGAGAACGAGTAAAAATAAGACCATAATCAATTGTGTTGCAAAGATATCGAAGAATGCGTTTGACGTAAGTCCAATGAGTTTCATTCGGAGAGTGCGTGTGAAGCCATGCCTTATTAATAGCAAAGGCAATATCAGGTTGGGTAAGGGTTAAATATTGTAGGGCACCGACATCAGATATGTAGCGTGTGGGATCAGAGAAGGGAGCACATCCTGGAACAGATGATTTTAGAGGAGTAGAGACAGGGGTAAGGACCGATTTGGAATGAGTCATACCAGCTTTTGAGAGAAGGATAGTGATGTAGTGACACTGAGATAGGAATACGCTAGGTGGAGCATAAGAAACTTCAATGCCCAGAAAATAGTGAAGTGGACCAAGGTCTTTGAGGGAGAATTCTAAGTGCAGAGAGTTGATCAATGACGTTATTTGTGTAGATGAGTTCCCAGTGACAATGATGTCATCGACATAGACCAATTTATATATGATAGTGCCAGAGAGATTGAGTACAAAGAGTGAGGGATCTATCTGGGAATGAACAAAGCCTAATGAGAGAGAGACGATGGAACCATGCAAGTAGTGCTTGTTTAAGGCCATACAGGGAGCAATGGAGTTTACAAACATCGTGAGGATGAGATGGTTATGTGAAACCAGGGGTTTGGTGCATGTAGACCTCTTCAGCAAGAGAAACATGTAAGAAAGCATTGTTAACATCAAGTTGAGTTAAGGACCAGCTACGATTGACAACGATGCTAAGGATAGTACGAATTGTTGTATGCTTGACAAATGGACTGAAGGTTTCCTAAAAGTCCACACCATGATGTTAGTGGAAACCTTTAGCAACCAATCGAGCTTTATAATGCTCTAATGAACCATCAGCCTTTTTCTTCACCTGAAACATGCACTTGCAACCCACAAGATTCATATGAGGATGATGAGGTGCGAGAGACCAAGTACCATTACGAAGGAGTGCATTAAATTCTTCATTCATGGCATGGTGCCATTCAGGATGCTTTTGAGCTCGAGAGTAACAAGTAGGGCCTGGGAGAGTAGTGGTTTCACAGAGGGATGCAAAGGGTCGTTTAGGTTTGGGATTCTTGCGTAAAGTCATAGGATGATTACGGGTAGGGTTAGAGGAGGTGTTAAAGGGATGAGGGTGAGGGATGGCAGAGACTGAAGGTACATGTGTGGGAGGTAAGGTGGAAGGAAGGTGAGCTGAAGTAGAAGTTTGAGAGGGGGTGAAACAACGGCGGGTGATGGATGTAGAGAGGTTGGAAGACGAGTAGGAGAAAGAGCCCATGGTTGAGGTGGTGGTGCAGGAGTAGGAGGAGAAGGTGAGCCAAGAAGAGATGAACCAGTGAACGGATAAGTGAACTCATCGAAGACGCCATGGCAAGCAATTTATATTTTGCGAGTCGGAAGATGAAGATAGCGGTAACCTAAGTGAGTTGGACTGTAGCCAAGAAAGACACATGGAGCAGAATGATAGTTGATTTTATGCGCATTATAGGGGCGTAAAAATGGGTAACATATGCATCCAAAAATTTTAAGGAGCTAATAATTTAGCGGAGATTCGGAAACAAGTTCAAAAGGGGACTTGCAGGTTGAAAGTTTGGAGGGCATTTGATTGATTAAAAAGAAAGCTGTATCAAAAGCAAAATCCCAGTAAAGTTGTGGCACCGATACATGAGCCATAAGAGCGAGACCAATCTCGACAATGTGACAATGACGACGCTCCACTACCCCTTGTTGTTCGTGAGTGTGGGGATAGGAGCGGCAGTGAATAATGCCAATTTGAGAAAAAAAAAAGTATTGAGTTTGCGATATTCATCACCCCAATCAGTTTGGATTGCTTTGATTTTGTGCTCAAATTGGTGTTCCACCATGACTTGGAATTGCTTAAAAATAATGAAGACATCAGATTTACGAGCAATAGTATAATACTACAGAAAATTTTGAATAATCATCAAGAAATAGCACAACGTAGCGAAATCCATTCAAAGAAGAAATTGGAGCTAGTCCCATACATTGCTGTGAATTAAATCAAGAAAATGCGAGCTACGAGAATGTCTAACGGGCAAGGTACTCCGAGAAGCTTTTCCTAGTTGACATGAAGAACAAAGAGTCTGAAGCTTAGAGCTTGTGCATGGCAATTTATTTTTTGAAGATGATTTGACACAGGACACGAGCATAAGGATGACCAAGGCGTCGGTGCCAACCATCTGCGGCAGTATGAATGGCAAAAAAAGCAGTAGGGCTGGAGGAAAGAGATGATGGATGAACAACATTGAGACAGTACAAACCATTTTCACTCGGATCGTGAAGAAGAGTAGCCCTCGTGACCTGATCCTTGACCAAGAAAATAGTTAGGATGGAATTCAAAAAAGACATTTTTGTCTTTAGTAAACGGCTGGATGGGGAGCAATGACTTGGAAAGAGAACGAACATGAAGAAAGTGAGGCATATAAAGGGGAGCATAAGAGTGTGAATTAGAGACTTGCCCATATGAGAGATTTGAAGGCCTTTGCCATCGCCAACATGAAGCTGATCATGGCCTTTGTATGGTTGTGCATTGGTAAACGAGTGCAAGTCAGGAGAGGCATGATTGCGCCCGTGTTTGGAAACCACTGGAAGTCTTTAGGAAAGGTGTCACTAGAGTGGCTGGTGTGGTAAGCAGCTGGTCTAGAAGTAGCAAAATGAGGATTTGAAGGGTTTTGCCAGTAAAAATTGTCATGAAATGTAGTATTGCAAAACTTGCAATATCGTGGGCGATGGTTGAATCTACCGCTATGAGTGCCACCACGTTTGCTACCACCACTATGAGGTTGAAAAGGCTCACTATTACGGCCTCCACTACCATGGTTGCTGCAATAAGGCCCATTGCCACGACCTCCTTGACGATGATTGTAATGAGTGCTAGGGGAATGAAAGGTAGAGTTGGGGTGCAAATTGTGATAAGAGAGATGGGCAGAGGGTCGGGTATCGGGGATAAACGAGGTGGATGAAAAACTAAGGTGAAGTTTGGTTAGATTGTCGGAATTCAAGAACTCATGGCTGAGAAGAAGGGAATGAAGTTTAGAAAATGAAACAGGCTCAGTCCTAGCACTGAGAGTGGTGACAAGATCTTTAAAATCTGGTTTCAATCCACAAAATACATAAACATTGAAGTCTTCAATAGGTTTTGGTCTACCGGCAGCAGAGAGCTCATAAAAGATAGATTTGGCATGTTGAAGATAGGCAGAAACACACTCATCCTTTTGATCAAGTTCATGAAGGTTTCTGCGGAGGCCAAGAATCCTTGTGTTGGATGGAGAGTTCAAAGATTTGTTGAGAACCTGCCATAGATCACGGCTGGTGTCGCAGCCAACAACAAGAGGGAGAATTTCCTCTAAGAGAGAAGAAAGTAACATGCTCAAGATTGCAGAGTCCTGACGGTGCCAAGGCAAAAATTCAGGATTGAGAATTGGCGTAGTCTCACCGGCAGGAACAAGGTGCTTCGGAGGACGAGAGGTGATGCCATCAACAAACCCAAAGAGATCTTGACTGCGAAGATAGGGCACAAGTTGCAAGCGCCAATAGACGTAAATTTTTGGTGGTGAGTTTGAGATAAATATAGTGACGGGCTTGAGAGAGAGTTGGAGAGGGAGAGGTGGAGTTAACTGAGGAGGAAGAGATACTGGAAGAAGCCATCGTAAAGGAAAAAAAAAAGGTCAAGTCGTTGGACATAAGGCTCTGATACCAACTTGGAACTAAAACTTCTGTATTGTTTTTCTCTCTCACACCCAGTTGGTTGAGAAGATTTGGGATCTAATATGGGACAACTATATGCTCTTCCGTTACAGGGTTGTAGACGCGGTAAGGGGTCCATATCTCTCCAAACTCCACAAAATGCACGCTAACAAGAGCCTTACACGAATTCTGTACGCTACGAAAGCATATAACATTTTATCTCGCAGGTCGCTCTCAAATATTTTGGCATACGTTTGACACCTAATATTGATTTTCTTTGGAACTAAAAATCTTGAACAGCCTTTGCAATGGATGATGATTCGTCAAATTGAGTTGGCAGCAGCCACTACGTTTGCTTCTTTATTCAATCACATTCATTTCGTGAGCGGAAACAAAATTTCTCGATCCAGGGAGTTACAAATCATTCACTTCCTGAAGATACATGACTATCAAACCTTAGACTCAACAAACCAATTATAGTTATTCTATATAATTACTTTCTTAACCATTTTATATCTTTGACTAGCGTTAAGTTTTGATTTCGCATAAGACGTCCGAGATTTATAGAATGCATAGAGAACAATGTACATTTGCTCATTAATTATGAATTAATCCGTTTTGGCTCTTGTGGCTAAGTGCACACACATTTTGTGTGCCTAGCTCTGTAACTAGTTCTAGGTTAAAAGTAATGGAAGCAAAATAGGATTAAAATCATATGCTGTACATCAGCCCACCTAAAACTACGTTTTACACAACCTCTTCTACAACAGGTTAAAAGTGAACTACCGTTGTTTAAAAATTTACGGTGGCATAACTGTGCCACTGAATGAAGTTACCATTGCGACTAAAAGTATTTAGTGACACTTTATGTTGCCGCAGATGATCTAAACAGCTGGGTGGCTGGGATGGGTTTCAGTGTGGGATTAACTGCGTGGGGTTGGGTATATGTGGCCGGCTAACTTGATTCAACCCATTTAGTTAATCCGGCCGCCGTCTTCCGTCTCATTGATCACCATCCGCATTGACATGCCAGTATTTCCATTGCAATCGGCATCGGGTGAAACCATCTTCATTGCCATTGTCGAATCCGACGCCGACGACGGCAACCATCACCATTGTTGATGCCACCAATTGCCGAATTGATCTTCCTCGTCGTCTCTTCACCGTGCCGTTGCCAGAATCCAAACAAGCTACCTTCGTACCCGTCTATGATATGATTCACCAGATATATGCCCATTTACAACGAGTTATACCCATCTGTAATTGGGATAGTGAAGTTGATGACCCGCCATGACCTGATCACTTGGAACGACTTGTTAATAGGTAGGCTTGGGTAGGTTTAATGTATTTGGCTTTTGATTGCCATCTTTAGCTGCAAGTGCAATTAAATTTCTACTTTTTGGTTCTCCTAAATTCTTTTAAAGAGAAGTGCACATAAATAGGTCACATATTTGCGATGGGCAATTCGCCAAGAAGATGCAATCTCACCACATGTCACGACGACAGTCACAGTCCGATGCTTAAGTCCAGAGTCAGGGTCCTGTATATTTCTTTCTCTAGGATTCTAGAGTGAGAAAGTAAAAATGTTCTGAGAATGTCCAAACGTTAGTAAATGTCCAAGCATCCTAAATGAATTCTCAAGACCTCTATTTATAGAGGTTGAGATGATGATGTCATTAACCGACACGTGGCGCTCCCTGGGAGTGACACGTCACTGAGGGGTCCACAGCTACCAGTGCTCCATAGACTGTTGGATCGCATATTCACCCGGCCTGCTCCCTCACAGCGTCGCTCTGTCTGTCTGGAAAGATTGGCTCCTATAGTGGTGGTGTGGCCAGAGAACCCCTTGATCTAGCCACCAATCCAAGCCCTTGCAGAGTCCCACAGGCCTGACAGCAGTGGGGAAGACCCGACGCCCAGCTGCCAAGTGGACTAGGGACGATGCCCTCCGAAGACTTACTCCCGTCTCAGAGTGACCCGGGGGTCATAGTCCCTAGGGTTGCCGACGCGAGCCCGAGTGCCACAGCACGTAGGCCAGTCACGAAGACACCTTGGCGGAGATAGTGTCCCGGAGGAGTCACCTATCCCGCAGGTGAGTCCTTGTACTGGAGCACTTGGAGGGTGTCAAGGTAGCATCCCAAAGGAGCCGTCTACCTGACGGCCCAGGTAGTATCCCAGATGAGCCGTCTACCTGGAAGAAGGGGAGTTGACAAGCTCCCTGGCGGAGATAGTGTCCCCGAGGAGCTAATTCTGCAGGCCGAGGTAGCATCCCAGAGGAGCCGTCTACCTGGCCGGCCGAGGTAGCATCCTGGAGAAGCCATCTACCTGGCTGACCGGAGTCGTCTACCTGGCAGAAGGGGAGTTGAAAAGCTCCCTGGCGGAGATAGTGTCCTGAAGGAGTCGCCTATCCACGGGTGAGCCCTTGTCCCGGAGCACTCGGAGCGCATCAAGGTAGCATCCCGGAGGAGCCGTTTACCCGACTGGCCGAGGTAGCATCCCGGAGGAGCCTTCTACCTGGTGGAAAGGGAGTTGAAAAGCTCTCTGGTGGAGATAGTGTCCCGGAGGAGTCGCCTATCCCCGCGAGTGAGTCCTTGTGCCGGAGCACTCGGAGTGCATCAAGGTAGCATCCAGGAGGAGTCGTCTACCTGACAGGACGGGGTAGCATCCCAGAAGAGCCTTTTACCTGGCAGAAGGGGAGTTGAAAAGCTCCCTGGCGGAGATAGTGTCCCGGAGGAGTCGCCTATCTCCGCGGGATGCTGCACACTCTGAAGAGTGGGTCGAAGCATGTTCCACGTCCATGGCAGGGGCGCATGGTGTGGCGAATGAGAGCGGTGCCCTAGGGCATGTATCATGATTGTGGCGCATGGGCACAACGATGATCGTCGTGGGACAATAGTTGGTGTCGGGGCACGTCATGAAGATGGCGCACGGGCGCGATGAAGTGCATGAGGTGCCGAGGGCATGTCTGTGTTAGTGGCACGGCGCATGGGCGCGACAGGGTGCGTATGGTGCCGGGGGCACTGCAGAGTGACAGAGAGCCCAGGGGCATGGCTGTATCACCGGCGTGGCGCACGGGCGCGACGGAGTGACGTCTGGCCGACGGGGGTCGAGGAGTGACGTCCGGGGGATGGGGGTCGCGGAGTGATCTTTGGGAGACGGGGGTCGCGGAGTGACGTCTGGGCCATTGAAGAGTAGTGAAGATGCTTAGTATGGAAGCCAAACGCCAACCCTTTGGGGGAAAGCCAAGGCCAACCCTTGGGGAAGGCCGAGGCCGACCCCAAGGAAAGGCCGAGGCCGACCCCCTTTCGGTAAGCGCCAAGGTGTGCCGACGGGGTACGGGAAAAGTGCGACGGTCAGAGCATGATGAGCAATTGCGCAAGGATGAGTTTCTTGGTGACGAAGTCACGTAGAAAGAGTGAGAAGTGCATGTGACTTGAACGTGCACGTTTTGACTGGTTGGAAGCGTTGAACATTGCATGTCGCTTGTGCGGACGTGTCATGCAAAATGGGACCCCTAGTGAACTTTTGGGTGCGACCAGAATAGGTTGAGAACACATTTTGTTACAAATTATGAGCGACAATCTCGTACAAATATATAGTCATAGATTCAACCCTTTTAACTTAATAGTCAAGGATCAATGTTATAATCACGAGGTTAAAGCAATCTTATCTCACAAATATAATGTGAAGGAAGAAAATCACTATTTATATGCTCATTTTTATAATTTTGTTAACAGAATCTAATAAAGAGTTACATTTTTCCCTCTCAAAGGATGATGTATATGAAGCTTAACCTTCCTATAAGCATAAATGCTAATTGAGTCATCTGATATCTTTCTTTATGCAAAGCACTTCACATATTTTTTGTTTAGTGCATAATGAAAGGGAAATATATTAATCAATGTACGTTCTATGTATATGTGCAAATTATCAAAGATTAATCGAGTCATCACTATGTCTTTTTCTGCGGGCCGTCCAATCCAGATTCTAAGTATTACTCATGCACAACTACTACGTTGATAGTACCTCGAAACACCATAATGTTACTACTGTAAATGAGCATATTTAGAACTACCACTATGAACACCTTATTATCACTTGCCTAAGGCATATTCGAGCATAACTTATCAGCCAACATTATATTAATGCTACCTCTAATCATTTTAGAATTACTATTTACTAACTGTTACCACTACCATCACCTTTGTATCACTATAATCCTACTGCTAATTAGATTACCACCACCACCGCAACCATCTCGAGAACTACACGTACCGTTGCAACCATGACTTGTCAGAATTATTACAAATCTCATTCTCATTAACAGTGTTACAACTACCACCACAAGAATTACCAATATCACATTCGTAATCATTGTTCCCTTTCCAGTTCCCACCACTGTCATACTGTGACATCTACCGCCGAAATCTCCCTAGTACCGTTACCTTAACAATCATAATTGGCCATTGGTATCAATTAATGGGAAAAAAATTCTTTTAACTCATTTACCCTTACATTTATTTTCTTCCAACTCAATCTTAGCTTGCCACAAGTTATTTTTTTTTGAAATACATACTGTTTAATTAAAACTGAGTGTAACACGTTACACTTTAATAGTATAACTTATAAAAAATTAGATTCCTTTCAAACTTACCTTTAGCAATCTCGAAGAACATATAATTCTCTTGGAATTTCTAATGTATTTGATGATCAAAAGTTCTAAAAATCTTAGCTGTGAAAAATATAAGAGCTCAACAAATCTTACGTATAACAAATCTTATGTGTAGTGATCAATAATACTTATAAATTCCTTAATAATAAAATCATAATAAAGAGTTATTAAGTATGAAAGATTTTGTATTTTATATTTTTGTGATTTTATATTGTTATTTTAAAGTACTTTTGAGGTGTTGATAATCAAAATTAAGGTTAATATATAAGTATAATGATTGGGTAGAGTTTTATGAGGTGTATGAGTGGTTTCTTAGTTTTATAAAGTTTACAAAAGTAGAGCAAATTATACCTACGAATTTTCTAATAATAAATCATAGGAAATAGTTAAATAAGGTAGAAAAAAAAAGAACATCAAACAAATAGGATTCTTAAATCTTATATATCCAATTCAAAAAAAATTGGACTCTAAATAACGAGAACAATTAAGTTGGGAAACTACCACATGCAAAGCTGAAGTTTACCTGCCAGAAGGAGAAGATCTTTAAAAAAAAATTCTACGTGGCGTAAAGATAGAGTCTAAAAATCATGTTATTTATAAGTGCTTTTTAGGTGTTAAAAATCAAAATTAGGGCCTAATGTATAAGTTTAGTGATTGGGTAGAGTTTTATATGGTGTATGATTTGTTTTGGTCAAATGTCCTTTTATTCTATTAAGTGCAAACATTACAATCTTTACATTATATAGACATAAATCTGTTCACTCTATCTCTGTACATTATCCTCTATCTATTACAAGCTCTTACCGTTTCTTCTGTATCTAGTATTCCTTCATCAAACCCCCTCATTGATTACATAGAGTTGTGTTCCTTGTTGTGGCTGGAACCTTTCTCCATGTCATCACCTTGTATTTCAACCATTGCTTGATAACCTGCATACACCCCTGCACATTTGAACACTTTCTTTCAAAGATTCTTGTATTCCTTTTCTTGTCATACTCCATAGACTACTATAGCCACCATTAGCTTGCCTAATTTAGCTCTGAAACTTTTTCCTTTAAATAATGTTGCAGCATTTTTCCATGCTTGAGACCATGTTACCAGAGTAAGCTGTGTTTCCATATTCTCTAGACCCATTTTCCACAATTCTTGCACATATGGGCATTGTATGAATAGGTGATCTTCAGTTTCAGCCTGCCTTAAGCATAAGACACAATGTTCCTCCTGAATAAGATTTCATGCTTTTAGTCTCTAGTTCTGAGACCTCCTTTGCATAGTAACCATAGAATCATAGAGCATCTGGGGATATGCCTTGAGAACCAAATAAGATTCCACTTAGGATCCAGTATACCATGAGTTCCCAACCCCTCCCAAGCTGATTTTATGGTGAATTGTCCATTTGAAGATAGTTTCCACCATACCTTATCAGGCTTATCTGAATTAGGTGCTTGTGAATTTTACAGCATGTTATTAACTTTTATTAATGCTCTTGATCTATTCATCATCAATCTCCATGCTCACACTTGAATGATTTCACTTACCTTGGCATTACTGACAACTCCAGAGTCATAAATAATTCTTTGACCAGATAATTCAACCAAGGATTTTTCATTCAGCCATTTGTCTTAACCAAATGCTACTACCATCCCCTACTTTGTATTGAATAAACTGATTGCATTGCTCTTTGATCTTTAGCATCTTACACCAGGTCCATGAAAGTACCACAGGGGGAGTAAAGGTCTAGAAGTGCTGCTCTTTTATGATGTAATTTTGACACCATTTTACCCATAAAGAATCCTTTTTATGAGCCAGTCCCATAAATGCTTACAAATTGCTTCTTTATTCCATTCTTCCAATCTTTTGATGCCTAATCCTCCTACTTTTTTAGGTAAACATAAGTCCTTTTATGCTACATTGGCACCAGTACATTTCACATCTCTACCATGCCATATGAAAGCTCTTACCTTCTGCTCAATCTGTTTTATGATTCTTTTAGGCAAGATGAAGATTGAGCACCAATACACCTGCATACTACATAGGACATAAATAGCCAATTGCACTCTTCCAGCATATCATAAGACTTTTGTAGTCCATCTAGAGATTCTTTAGTGATTTTCTCCACCAAAACTGAGCAATCACTGTATTTTAGCTTGGTTGAGATAAGTGGCAATCCCAAGTAGGTGACTGGAAACTCTCCTTTAAGAATATTAACTATAGCAGCCAAAGTTTCTTCTGTTCTGTCTTTCACTCCAGCAAGAAAGATTGAACTCTTAGTTAAATTTGGAGAAAGTCCAGACAAATCTCTAAATTCATCCAATGCTAGCTTGATCAAACTCAGTGTATCCTGGTTTGCTTTAGCTAACAAGAATAGATCATCACCAAAGCAAAGGTGATGTATATTTAGCTCTTGACACTTAGGATGATACTGAAACCCTGGTTGGTTGGCATAAGCCTCCATAAATCTAGAGAAAGCTTCCATCACAAGTAGAAAGAGGTAGGGAGAGATGGGATCACCTTGCCTTAATCCTTTGGCACTACCAATGTAGCCATCCATATTCCCATTTAAGTTGATTGAAATTTTGGGTGTGGTTACCTATTGCATAACCAACTCCACAAAAGTATTAGGAAATCTCATTATCTCCATTACTACCTTAAGGAATTCCCAACTCCTAGAATCATAAGCTTTTTGCAAGTCAATTTTCAACACACATCTTGATACCTTTCCTACAATAGCTCAATTCTTTTGAAAAAATTCAGCATTGTAGCCATCAGGGCCAGGAGCTTTATTAGGCTTAAAGTCAAAGATAGCTGTCTTCACTTCCTGTTCATTTATAGCTGCTGCCAACATTGCTTGATCTGCCACAGATACTTGCTTATTTAGGATTTCATTGAGTCTGGTTCTACTGTGAGGCTGAGCCATTACAGGAGTTCCAAGGAAATCAGAGTAGTGACTAATTGTAGCTTGGTGGACATCTTTTATTCCTGTTACCTGAGTCCCATCCACTGTAGATATAGCCAGGATTCTGTTGTGAGCCTGTGTACAGTCATTTTCTTGTGGAAATAGGTTGTATTACAATCACCAAGATTTAGATTCTTTATTCTAGCTTTTTGACAATAGAAAGCTTCTTCATCTTGGACAAGCTGCTAATATTCTTTATGCATGAACTTCTCTCTCTGCATAAGATTAGGATCTTATTTTTCCAAAAGCTGGTTTTGAATCCTTGTCAATTCTTCAAGCTTCCCAGGCACTATAGCTGAGATATTACCATAGTGCATCTTATTGAACGATTTGAGTAGAGGTTTTAGTCTTTCTAATTTTTGTCTCAACTATGCACAAGCATCCCCCTAAACAACCATTTCCCAATCTTCCTTCAGAATTTTGCAAGAACTGAGTATGATTCATCCAAAAATTAAAGAATTTGAAAGGTCTTTTACCTATTTCTTATTCTTCCATAATAGTGATCATTATCACAGTGTGATCTAAAATTCCTGGAGATTGGTCATCAATTCTGGTGTTGGGATGTTGCTGCATCCATCCTTCATTTTGTAGTGCCCTGTCCAATTTACACAAGATAAGATCGTCTTCTCTATTATTACTCCATGTATAGAATAGCCCACCAGTAGGTATATCTTCAAGATGAGCTTCATAAAGACATTGATTAAATTCATCTATGTCTCTTCTGTTGATACCAGTACCCCCAAAATTCTCATTTGCATTTCTTACTACATTAAAGTCACCAGTCACTAGCCAAGGCCTTTGTCCAATTATATTAGCATCCAGTGTTAACAGCTGCCAGAAAGCCTTCCTTTTATCCCCTTTATTCTTTGCATAAATAAAGGTTATAAAGAAAACAAGGCTTGAGTTAGGTGTAACCAAACCAGTTATATGTTGACTGGATTTTTTTATCACTGTCATAGAGAAACTATTGCACTTCTAGCCCATCCATAGGCTTGATACTGCTTTACGATTGACACAATAATCAAATTGCCATTCTTGTGTCCATTTTTTTGTAATTTTTGTGAATATTCTCCTCCTTTACTCTTGTCTCCAATAATCCCACTATTTCTACTTTGTTATTTTTCAACCTTTTCCAAACATCCCTCTATTTTACAACTCCATTCAATCCTTTAATATTCCAGCTAGCAATATTGGTCTTTCTTTTTGCTTGGCATTGCTCTTTCCATTCTTTTTCTTCACTAGCTGATTCTGAAATTTAGTAATGGATTCTCTGCTACTTCTAATTTTCTTCAGATTCATCCCTTTACCTGTACTGAGGCTCTTATCCCTTAGGCAATCCTCCTCTATATCTTGTGCATTTTCTCCAAGTATAGAGAAACTGTTGGTAAGAGATAGGTTCTTGTTAATAATAGGCCTCTTAGGATTCACCATTGTATGAGGTTCTATTGACTCTACTGCAACCTCTTTTTTTTCCATTTCCCTGCCTTTCTTAGGTTGAGGGTTAGCTTTTGGTCTCCAAACTTGTTGGCTAATGACCTTTTTGTAAAAATTCTTCACTAAATGACCATAATTCTTACAATTTGTGCATTGTCTGGCAGCCATTCATATTCAACCTTTTGATTTATTATTGTTCCCCCTAGTCCTTTAAGAGGTATAGTCTTTGGAAATGTGTTTCCCACCTCAATTTCCACACAAGCCCTAGCAAATCCCAATCTCTCTTTTTTGGCAGTCATCTGATCCATGAACAATGGCTTGCCAATAGCATTTGTTATTCTACTCATCATTTTTGTGGACCAAAATTGTAATGGTAACTGGGGGAATTTGATCCATACAGGAACCACATGAGTCCCTTCCTTATCTATTTCCATCAAGTCAGACCATGGTTTGACAATTATAGGTTTATTGTCAAAAAACCATGGCCCTTTCTCAAGGATCTAGTTTTTAGCACTTTCTTCATCAAAACAAACCAGAAACATACCTGATTGAAGCATACTACATGTAAACTTTCCAATTTGATTCCATTTCCTCAGCATAAAACCTTGCATCACATGCATAGGTGGTTTTTCCCAAAGCACATATATAATGATTGTATTCTTCCCTTCTTTGAGTTCTTCTTCAATGTCTGCCTGTGTATTTTTGATGCTTTTAATTCCATCAATTTCTTGTGGTATTACATATTCCAGTCCATTTTCCTTCTTGAAATCACGGTTTGATTTGGCAATCGTAGCATACGATTGATTTGATTCAGAATTTCTTTGCATCAGGTTAGGGTTTCCTTGATCAGGCATAATTTTCTGTACTGAGGGTAAGGGTGGAAATTCTTCTTCTTTACCCACTTTGACTGGTTCAAAAATTTGGTTATTGGTTTAAATCTCAACCGTTGGATTCACCATCATGGTTCCTTCCTCAGTATTTTGTTGGATTTCACGCGCCTGGACTTCACCTGCCCCCAAATCAATGCCCTCCCTTGCATTCAATGTATCCTCATATCGTGAATCTGATACCAAAATCTCTGTCGTCTTATTGTTTGCATTTATTTGTCTCTTCAATTCTGCATCTCCATTAGATTTGGCAATGAATTTGTCTTCTCCTCTTTTGCATTTACTTTTCTCAGCATTCTCTGATCTTAGGTTATCTATTTGAGAAGTTAATTGCAGGATCATTTCTTATAACCCCGATTCTTTATCTAAATCTTTGCTTGATTCCACTTCACTTCCTGGACGTATGTCGTTGACATCTCTATATTGCTGAGACCCTATTTCAATGGTCTGTTTGAATTCATGTGGAAAATACAGCCCTAGCGTGTTTTTTGCATGCATTTTCTTCCACTCTTTACCCACAAAATCGTCGACATATGTGTCCTTAATTGGCCCTGGTAGCTGTGATGAACGTCGCGACGTCAGCAGATTTGTTGCTGGCGGCATCGCGCTACCGATTTCTTAATTTTTAGATAGAAGTGAGAGTTTCTCTCTCTAACCCAAACTTTACTCCCATCCATAAGGTGTATGATTGGCCTGTTAGTTTTATAAAGTTTACAAATATAGGGTAAATTATACCTACAAATTTTCTAATAATAAATGATAGGAAAGAGTTAAATAATAAGGTAGGAAAATAAAAGAACACCAAAACAAATAATTCTTGAATCCTATAAGGTGTTAATAATCAAAATTAGGGCCTAATATATGAGTATAGTGATTAGGTAGAGTTTTTTAAGGTGTGTGATTGCCTTCTTAATTTTGTAAGGTTAACAAATATAGGGTAAATTATACCTATGAATTTTCTAATAATAAATCATAAGAAAGAGTTAAATAGGGTAAAAAAGAAAAAGGGTACCAAAACAAATAGGATTCTTGAATTGTATGTATCCAATTCAAAAAAGTTGGACTCTAAATGTAGAGACCAATTAAGTTGGGGAACTACCACATGTAAAGCGGAAGCTTACGTGTTAAAAAGAAAAGGTTCCTAGAAAATCTTACGTGTCATAAAGATAGACTTCTAAAAATCAAGCTATTTTAAAGTGTTTATAGGCGTTAATAATCGAAATTAGGGCTTAAAATATAAGTATAGTGATTAGATAGAGTTTTATAAGGTATACTATTGGCTTCTTAGTCTTATAAAGTTTACAAATATAGGGTAAATTATACCTATGAATTTTCTAATAATAAATGATAGGAAAGAGTTAAATAATAAGGTAGGAAAAGAAATAAACACCAAAACAAATAGGATTCTTGAATCCTAGAAGGTGTTGATAATCACAATTAGGGCCTAATATATAATTATAATGATTAGGTAGAGTTTTATAAGGTGTATGATTGGCTTCTTAATTTTATAAAGTTTACAAATATAGGGTAAACTATACCTATGAATTTTCTAATAATATATCATAGGAATGAGTTGAATAGGGTAGAAAAGAAAAAAGACCTCAAAACAAATATAATTCTTGAATTGTATATATTTAATTTAAAAAAGTTAGACTCTAAATGAAGAGACAATTAAGTTAGGGAAGTACCCCATGCAAAGTTGAAGCTTACGTGGCAGAAGGAGAAGGTTCAAAAAATTCCTATGTGTCGCAAAGATAGAATTCTAAAAGTCCTACATGTCGCAATTTTAAGTGAAGGTTCAGCTTTTTGTATATGTATAGATTTCTACACATTTACATGACTAAAATGCCCTTAAAGAGATTCCACATCACAAATTGTCTGGGCCTCTTTTCAGAACCGATGCAAACATAGAGCCGCCTTCTCACGACCATTCGAATCATCGTAATAATAGGAAAACAGAACTACCTGCACCTTCCCTCCCCCAACCGTCCCCCATCCTCAGAGAATTTTCAGCACAATAAGAACTTGATTGAGTTTACTTTCTTCTCAACCACATGTGCATAAACTTCAGTAGAATAACAATGCATGTCAAGAACTTGCATCTTATGCTACACAAGAACACGCCCCCAATGAGGAACTCCCCATCAACCTTTGCCGACCACCAAAATTGCATCTCCATTCTTGTTTTAAACTAGCCTTTTGGATTTCTGGCAAAGTGAAACCTCTTCTCCGATATAATACCAATATGCCGACCGTAACTTTAATTGGATACACATACACCTGTTCTCATTTTATCTAATGTCCATGTCGTCGCTCATCTTACTCATGGATTCACTGCTTTATGCACCGTAAGTTTGCACTCATGCACACCAAATGTTTGTTGTATTGCTTTTGTTCTCCTGTTTTGTTGATTGCTGCTCAAACTAAATAATCAACTAACAATCGATCAACTTCATCTCGGAGCCAAGACAACATTGCAGTAGTTATACTTTAAGGATTATGTTTATAATTAGGTTTCATCCATCAAAATCAACTAGACAATATACTCAATTGACAATCATCTTATATATGCCAACTTAGGACCTTCTTCCTTGGTGGATTCCCCTCGTTACCCCCTTTCTATCCTCAACCCATTAGCTGAGCAATTTAGATATAACAAACCCTTTCTAATCTATGAATAGACTATTAACACTACAAGAAAAAGAATTATTATCGACGAACATTTCTGTGGCTAAAAGCCCTCAATTCTTCGCCAAAGACTTTTAACGACGGATACCCCGTCGCCAAAAGTTCATTGCCTATAACCCCATTGCTAAAAGTTTTGCGACAAAATTTTGAATACGCCGCCTAAAAGTCGACTTTCAACGACGGGGATATCATTCAATTATTCCGCCGCTGAACATATTTTCCATATTTTAAATTATTTTCTTTTTGAGAAATAATTTACCACGCAAAATATTTAGCGACAGAAAAATTCACTTTTATCGATGGAATTTCCATCAGCTAAAGTCAGTAAGTGCAGACTTTTAGCGACGTAATAAAATCCGTCGTTAAAAGTTAAACTAATTTTAATTTTTTTAATACCCAAACCTGTACTTACAAATTCTCAACAACCATTCTGAATCCAGCAAATATTTCTCAATGCACATTAGGGTTAAATAATTAAATAATTGTTGATTTGGGTAAAATAATTACTGATTCATCAGCAATTATTTAACCCTAAAACAAGCACAATACATATATATAACTTTATAGATTCTATATTAATCAAAAAATAAAATGTATACAAAGTTCAGGAGGGATGAGAGTGGGATGCAATAGAGTAGGGGAGGGGACGGGAGGGGAGTACAAGCGGAGAGGGCACATGAGCGAGATACAATAGCTATGAATGGAAGGGCTCAGGGATCAACGAGTCCCGGATCTGGATCCTGCTAATCGTCCTCGTCCATAGGGGTACCGAATCCGGATTTGACTCGGTATGTCCAGCAGTAGTGCTCTGCATGTAAAGGCACGGATGCATTAGCGAAGATGACAGTCCCCAATAGATCGGGATTTAGATCTTGTTGATCGAGCTCATCTACGGGAGTACTGTCATTGGGATCCGGCTCGATATGTCCAGCAACAGTGCCCTGCAAGTAAAGAGAAGGACGCATTAATCTCAATAGTAATTGTAAGGCGTGTTTACTTCATGTGTTAATTGACTTCATAAATCAATTATTTTGTCCCTGGTTCCCCTCGTGCACTGATCATCTGGAACACCTCCTCCGCAATGCGATGAAGGTGTTCAGGCATGAAGGTGACATGGTTTTTAATGTTGTGGTCTTTGATCAAAGATCTTGCGAGAAAGAATATCCAACTCTAATAGAACCATCTAACCAAAGTAAGGCAAAAAGAGAATTCAGCCGCACGATCTGTTTAGGAAGATGAGAGTAATAGTAATTCCATCCCACAACGGCCCCAGTCAACATTTACATGCCCAGCATCTATAATCATATCTCGATAATCATTCCGTGTCTCCACCTTAACTTCATCTTGACAAGCCAGATTGGATGACAGTACTACTGTTTTCCCGTGTTGCGTCTACCTTGTGTATTCACCCATAAAATCGGACTGGTGAAAATGCCATTTTATCACCATTCTCCTTCTCCAATGTAACAAGTCACATTTACTGCACGGACACCTTATCTTCTAAAAAATTGGTAACATATGCAACAATCTTCTCCATAATCAATGTCGCTAAATTCTATAATTATTCTAGCAATAATTACACTAATAATTAGTTCAATTACGATTAATTGGTTCAATTATGGGTAATTAGGGTTTAATTGGTTCAATTAGGGTTAATCAAGATCAATCGGGATTAATTAGAGGTAATTGGGATAGTTAGGGCTAATAAAAAGTGTAGTAGGCTTTAATTAGGGTTAATTGAGTTCTTTAGGGTTAATCAGGGATATTTAGGGCTCATTAAGGTTTAGTTAATTAGGGATTATCAGGACTAATTAGGATTTAATTAGAGTTTAAATAGTTTAATTAGGGTTTGTCTGTGATTTCCCAGCTCAATTAGGGTTAAGTAGGTTAGTTAAACTCTAATTCTAATTAGAGTTTAACTAATAAATTAGAATTAATCAATGTTAATAAGGGCTAATCAGTGTTAATCAGTATTAGTTACTCCAATTAGGGTTAATTAATGTAAAATAGAGATTATTTAAGAATTAATTAGGGTTCATCAGTTTCAATTAGGGCTGGTTAAGGCTACTTAGGGTCGATTAGGGCTAATAAGAGTTAATTCGAGCTAATAGGGGTTACTTAAAGTTAACTAGGTCTAATTAGATTTTAATTAAGATTTAATTAAGGTTAATTAGGTCAATGTGTTAATTAGTGTTAATTAGGGGCAGTTAGGGCTACTTAGGGCTTATTCAAGCTATTTAGGGTCAATTACAGTTAATTAGGTTTAATTAAACTCAATTAGTGTTGTTCAGGGCTTAACTAGGGCGAATTCAGGCTACTTAGGGCTAATTGAGCCTAATTAGAGCTGATTAGGGTTAATTACCCTAATTGGGATTAATTAGGGTCGATTACAGTTAATTAAGATTTAATTAAGGGTTAACTAGGGTCAATTAGGGTTAATTTGACTTTAATTAGTGCTAATTAAAGTTACAAAATGTAACAATGTACAATTAGGGTAAAATTATCTTCAAACTCAAGTGCCTAACATTCATTAATTCAAACCCAAAATTAACAACATTATATTAAATTCAAACTTACATGCATTAAACCACATGAATTAAACCAAATTAGGATAAAGTGGACTTACAGGTGGTGGTGCGGCGACGGCTATGGTGGCATGGCATTGGAGGGTTTTGGGAGATGTGGAGGGCACGATGTCGTAGGGGGGATCTCGGGAGGGGAGGGGGGGAGGCAGGGAGGGGCGTCGCCGAAGTGGAGGGTTGTCCCCGGAGGGGGTCGCCGTAAAACGGAGAGAGAGAGATAGAGAGAGAGAGAGAGGGTGGGTTTTTTTTTATAAAAGGACTTTTAGTGACAGAATTAATTTCGTTGCTAAAAGTCATAACTTCATAGACTTTTAGAGACGAAAGTTTTAGCGACAGATTATTCCTTCACTAAAATTTTTTTAGTGACGGAAGTTTTAGCGACGGATTACTTCCGTCGCTAAAAAGTTTAAAAAATATTTTATAAAAAAGTGGCCAAAAATTGGAATTTTTTTAAAATATTTTATTTCGTCGCTAAAAAGCCGTCGGTAAAAGTTTTTACCGACAGAGTTGCCCGTCGCTAAAAAATTTTATTGATGGTAAATTCCATCGCTGAAGGAGCTTTTAGAGACGGAATGGTATCCGTCACTAAAAGTCCGTCGCATAATTCCATTTTTCTTGTAATGTGAAGCTGATGGAATCAAACCAGAGTCATGATTCTTTTAAAATCCACAAAGGTTGTTCCTTATTCAATTGCTTTACCTTGAGTTGAACAATTTAGCATGGATTAAAGGCAATTTGAACAACTCCTCATGCTAGGATAAACTGTATTTAAACCTATGTGTAGCAGTATTACTTTTGAATGCTTGACCAACCTTAATCATCCGGGGCCATTGTAGGCCTGCTTGTATGTAACTCTCTCTCTCTCTTTGTGACGAATTTACTGTAAACTGCTCTTCTCTTCTTTTTCATCTTTCACCTCAAAGCCAAATTCGTATACACACTTACAAGAACACACAACACTGTCCCTAAACATGCATGCTCACTCACACACTTTGGTTATTGTTCTTATGGATTTGATTTTGTGGTTTTCTTTATAATTTTATTACTATTTTCCGTGTTAGGCTTGGGGTTTCTTTAGTGCTTTCTTATACTTACTTTCCATCTTCTCAAACAAGCAGTTGATAAATATAGTCAATTACCAGATTCATTCATGTTTGCCTTCTTTGAATTGTTTATTATTTATGTGGTTGAAATAGCAAATAGATTTGGCACTGCTTCATGGTTTAGGCAAGTTAATGCATGGCATCCTCAAGAAATTGAATTGAGCCATTATCTTGCTTGAAAAACCAAACTAAATCTCCAAAAATTACAGAAACTAGTCGGTCAAATATTTTTGTTAACCAAAGTTTGCAAATTTGAGAAAGTCAGTTTCGGTTCATGATGTTCAAGAATTTGAGACCAATTATTTGCCAGGCACTACATTACTTCTTAAAGCCTAGATTTTTTTTTTGGTTGGTTGCCAACGAAAGTCGTGAACATATAAAGTTCTAACTTTTCTTTCCCGTCATATGTAATGTATCTCAAATCTAAAAACAGTCACGTACTTTTAGAGTTAAGTTATATTTTTAAGAGATGGAAATCCATCGTGTAGTGGTCTGAAAATTTGAAGTAAGTCAAGTATTTTGTTGTATGTGTTGACTGTACACAAAAACTTTTGTCATCATATGTTTGGATTATAGTAGTACATTAGGGATCAATTACTGTCATGGTTGTTTTTCAAGGCTTTTAGGGTAGTAGCTCCGTCATGCTTTGCCTGAAATCTCTTTTTTATGCAATTTATTCTTGAAGTTAAAGCTTGACACGCATTTCAAATTTTATTTGACACCTGTATTTTATATTTTTTTTTATGTTTTATCCAAATCTTGATTGTTGGTTTTAAAAGAGCTGCTTAAGTTAATCCCGAGGTTCGGGCCAAGGTGGAGAAAACCCTCTTTACTTGATTCATTGCTATATTGGTGAACTTCCAATGAGCTCTTCCACTTCTTTTTCATGATTTACTGTAGAAGTGTGTTTGAATTAAATTTTAATCCTAGAGAAATTGATTTAAGATGTCGATGAAAAGTTGATGCTATGTGTGGCCTTATTATCTTTTGCTCCCTTTATTTTTATGGATAATTTACATGCACGACAGGCCTATGAATGGGTTGGCTTGGATGGTCTAAAAGAAGACAATTCTATTGTATTGATTTCCCTTTTCTTTTTGTTTTATTGGAAGACTGTTCATGGGCAATGATTAATGTACATGCTATTTGAAATTTTATGAAATTTCTCTTGCTTCAACTTGGAGAATGCCTGTAACTTCATTGTAATCCATATGCAAGGTCCTTTGGCATGAAACACGTGACTCCTATGCGGAAATGAGGAAATCCGGTGCAGAAATGGATAATATTTTTCTCAAGAGTGTTAAAGAGAAAATCTGATGCATGAACCCTTTTTTGTAGGTTTTTGGATGGGTAACAGATTTTTCCCAAGTTACCAAACCTGTACCATGACTGGAAGTTGCGAAACCAAGAGAAAAATATTTGACTAGATAATTGCCACGATAATACTGCCTTTTTTATTCGTAAATTCATTTAGTATGCTACCTTACTTTATGATGTTACTCTTTTAAAATACACAACAACAAAGAACTACGTTGTTGCTGATGTTCAATTTCAATAGTTCCATAGGAAATGTTCAACAATGACAGATACTCTGATGACTACGAAAAAGCTTGCTTACATTAGCCAACCCATAACTTGTGAGGTCCCATAAAGATAGAGGTTCTAATTTTGTGATGGGGCCATGGTCGCTTTGGATTGAGTGCCATATGAACTCCATCCAAATTAAAAAAGAGGTAGATTTCGATACTCTTCAATTAATTTTAAGGTTATTGTCTGCAATTTTTATTCTCAAAGTCAGAGATGAATAACGTTGTACTCCCACTTTCTCAATAGTACGTGAGAACTTAGAGATCAGATAGAAAACTTTTGTGCCAACTGCCTGGTAGTAAGATAGAGAATAGCTTGGAAAATTCCCGTGCCTTCGTTGTTTATTCATTTAGAGATATGTGCCCAACACCACAAAATTTATGCCTTCAACTAATTAAGTTTTGGTAGGACTGTGAAGTCCACCATGGAGTCACGGATGAAGTACATACATGTAAAAGTAGCACTTGTGAGTGTGATTTAGATCACACCCTAGGATGAAAAAATGTTTTACACGTTGGAAATAAGAAGGGGAGCAATATAGGTGGGGTTAGGGAGAGAGGATGTGGCTTGCAGAATGACAGTTGCAGTAGCTCTGTCTCTTTTGGTGCCATATAGGGATATTGGCAATGAGCTTAGGAGTAGTCATGTAAATGTGCTATAGCAGCAGTATTGCAAGATGTATACAACTTTGTGCAAATAGTCTGGCAATTCTCTCTAATCAATATTAGTCCCACCACCACCATACTCGCGACTTCCACCATAGACACCACTTGAGCTATCACTACAAGCCATAATACAACTACAGTCCTCCCCTTTTGTCACCAAGGCCGCTGTTGTCAGCCTACCAACCACCAATACCATCATTCACTCATCACCATCTTATCATGCCTCGTCCATTGCCAACCCTTTCATCTCGAAAGAACAAACCTATAAGCATCGATCAGAGCTGTTGGTTCTATTTACTATCCCATGATATTTTGTCTCTTTCTAGAATAAGAGGCGTGGATTTGTCTAATTCATCTCTACCACGATCACAATGGCCGGTGCTTTATATTTAATGTATATGTAATTATTTTTTATAGGGGGTTGTTGATACAAGTGTATTGTTGTGGTGATTACGATGGTAATGGTTAGTATTGCTTTAGGGATGGTGGTCGCAGATTGGTGGTGGTAAGGTAGTTATAGAGGAATAAAGGAGGATATTATGCTAGAGATAAAGAGAACGGAAGGAAGAAGAGAAAAGAAAGACCATATTAGTGGCTCGAAATAAATACAAATTACATCACATGTAATAAATTCATCATATGACAATGGCGCCACTTGTTTACAAAATGTATTTGTAAGTAACACAATACTGACCCTAAGAGTAATAAACCTCATCTTCCTTTTTTCCCCCTAAATCTCATTTCTTAACTCCATCCAAAAACTAGCTATTATGGCTGTCATGTGTCACTGAACTTTTGCAGTTGTATATTTTCATTCACTTCAATCATATATTGATTGCTATTTAATGGTGCAACTTGCGTAGGTTCGGTTGGTTTGTAGCCAACATAAGAAAAATCATATGCTTTTAAATCAAACAAAATTTAGCCCAAGAAAAAATTGAATTAATTGGGTTGGGTTGCATTGGTTGGATATACTTGGGTTTGAATATATATAGTTTTTTGATTTGAACTACAACGAAGCTATTGTAGATGGTTGATAGTACTGGTGGCCTGCGGTGGCTGCCAGTAGTAAAAGGTGGCGGCGGTATCCTAATAGAGGAGATGGCGGCTATTGGAAGTGTCGATACAAGTGTTGTTGGTAATTGTCATCACTTGTTACTGGTGGAACAAGTGGCAGCTGGCAATGCAATAGTAGATGGTGGTGTATGGAAGTTACTGACGATACACAAATGAGTTTTAGTTGCCCCAGCTCAACATAACGCAGTATAATCTTGAACCAACCCATCGTAACCAATTTTGTAACTAACTGGGTTAGGTTGGGTAATAGCTCATACTTTTCTTGGGTTGGTTTGGTTAAACCCATAAAAATCCCAACCTAACCTGCAACCATAGTGCTATTAGGTCCACATTATTTGTCCAATTTGTCCATGGTTAGCAAATTTGCATAGCATTCTTTTCTTGCAAATAACAGTAACTGTTTGGAAGCCAATACTTTTTGCATCTTCAGGTGTTCACATGTGGACATTGGAATGCAATGTTAATGAGACTACTACTACCTAGCCTCGTTGTGAAAAGGGTACTCAGTTCTAGATCATACTGTGCACAACATGATTGAGTGCGTGTTATTTACAAATTGCAATAAGGTGATTTTTGAAAGTAAAAGTGGTGCTAAAATAGTTTGAGCACTTGAAAAGCAATATGTATGTAATAATAAGTTTAGAGTTCATCGGATCCTTAGTTTATGGACTACAATTTCTCAAAAATGATTCAGAAAATATTCACATGCAACGCACGTGCAAAATTTCTAGTGTACTTAAAAATCCATGAGTGGAGTCTGGTCAAGGCCAATATTAAGAAACATGTAGCCCAAAAACATTCTCTCCAGCCAGTATGGGCCATGCCTGGCCTCGAAGGGCATGTTTTGATTGATAAGGATTTTTTAAGGCTAATGTTATACTATCCCGCATCTAATGGGGTATATTACAAAGGCTCAATTACACACTTCCCACGAGCCTCCTCTCTAGTCAATGTTGTTCAGACTTGTTCTCACCCAACAACACGAGTGAAGACTTCAACCCAAGGTTTAAAATTTTGGCTATGATGCTATTGGTAATGACTCAAGTTCACGGATCATACCTTGTTCAAAGTGTTAATCTAGTAGATGCTTATGAGTTCATAAACATGCAAACCAACTAAATCTCCAGGTTCTCCATTCCGATTCCCATGCGACCATGGGCAATTATCACTACAAGAAATAAGGCATTTAGCGATGGGGAGATCCGTCGCTAAAAGCATGGCATCCATCACTAAAAGGCTTTTAGCGACGAACACCTCGTCGTTAAAAGTCCCTCGTATAAAAGCCCGTCGGTAAAAGTTTTGTGACGGAATTTCAAAATCCGTTGCCTAATATTGGACTTTCTACGATGAAATGTTTTATACATTAGCGACAGAATAAATTTTTTAGCGACGGATATTCCGTCGCCAAAGGTTCACTTTTTAGCGACGGAAGATCCGTTGCTAAAGTGGTGCTTTAGGAATACTTTTTAGCAACAGAATAAATCCGTCGCTAAAAGTCAAAATTTTTTAATTTTTTTAATGCCCAAACCTATAATTACAAATTTAATTTCTCAACAACAAGCACAATCCCCCAAATGCACATTAGGGTAAAATAATTGCTGATCCATCAGCAATTATTTAACCCTAAATTAAAACAAACAAAAAACAACTATATAACTTTAAAAAATGTTTCCAAAAATAAAATGTACATATAGTTCAAGAGGGCACAGGAACCGGATACAATAGATTAGGGGAGGGGAGGGGAGCACAAACCGGGAGGGCACGAGAGTGGGAGGGGAGTACAAGCTAGGAGGGCACGAGAGGGGGCCCATTAGTGGTTGCCGAGTCCCGGATCTGGATCCTGTTGATCCGGAGCTAGCTCGGCGTGTCTAGCAGCAATGCCTTGCTGATCCTGCCCCCTGATCATCCTGAACACCTCCATAGCAATGCGGCAGATCTCGTCTTCGTCCAATAAATGCTGCACAGCTAGTGCCGGTGTCTGAGGAGGGGCAGAGGGGGGTGGGGATGCTCCTATCACAACACGTGCAGTCATGCTAGGTAGGCCGCTTATGTGGCCTTTCGACCGATTGATGACCTCCGGTGTATCTAGCCATCACTTCAAAGCCCCAGTACTTGTACCCGTACTTGTGGAAGCTGATGGCTGTCCGACTGCTACTCGACCCCCTGAGCTGTTCATACGAGGCGTGCAAAAACAGTGATTTAAAGAAAGGGAAAAGTAGGGAATGACCCCCTCTACTTTACACGTTGTGCGATTTATCCCCCTCCACTTCAAAATTAACCACTAAACCCCCCCACACTTACAGAAATTGGGTACCTTAGACGGAAACCGTTAAATTTAACAGCGCGTGGTCAACACGCGCGTTGACTAACGATTTTTTTTTGTAAATGACGTTTTTGCCCATTCTGTTAGGGGTAATTAACTAATGACCCCCTGTACTATAGACGGTGTGCGATTTCCCCCCTCTACTTCAAACATAACCACTAAACCTCCCCCCCCCCACTTATGAAAATTGGGCACTTTAGACGAGTTCGTTATGAATATTCATGAAATGACCAAAATACCCTTATTTCCTTACCCTATTTAAGTTTAATACCATTCTTTCAACTTCTTTTTCTCTCCTCTCAGACTTTTTACTCAATCCCACATACACACTCCACGCACACCCAGCACGCACGTGCACACACACACACACACACACACACACACACACATACCCTAAACCCAGACACAGACGCGCACCCACTGCAAACATACACACGCTACTCGCATGCGACTGTGGCTGCAACGTCATCGCGAATCTGGTGCAGCCCCAGCGGCGTGTAGCCAGTCACGGTGGTCATGTGACGCTGCTTGGCGCGATGTTGTGGATTGGGGTGGAATGACGACGGAGGTTAGACCTGCGATTTGGGGACGTGGTCGTCGATCGTGGTGGTAGGGATCTGGATGGATGTGCGGCAATCAGACGCCGATAGCCTGTGTCTGTGGGGATTGATGTTATCGGTGTTGATTGCGTCGGTCGGTTGGTGGCCGATGAAGAAGCCCCACTGGCTTGCAGACGCAAGGTGGTGGGAAATGGCAGCGATGAGGTAACTCACGACGATGTGTAGCCAGACAGTATAAAGTTGGGGGAGTTGGCCAGAATGGTGGTTACTGTGACGCTGATCATGGTAGTTGTTGCGCCGGTGATATACCAACGGCAATCGTGGTTCCTTTTTTTTTTTGTAACTCCCTGGTGGTCGGAGAAAAAGACCAGTGGTTGTGCTCAGTGAATCACCAATTGTAGCGGGGTTGACCAGAAGAGGAGGTGCAGATTGCAGCAATCCCTTGTTTGCAATGAATCTGGTAGCGCAGAATAGGGTGGGGGACTGGTCTAACGGGTGGGGGGTGGGGAATGAAGGGGGGGCGGGGGGAGGGTCATGGGCAAAATTGTCATTTAAATTTAACGGTTTCCATTTAATGTGCCCAATTTCTGTAAGTGTAAGGGGGTTTAGTGGTTAATTTTGAAGTTGAGGAGGGGAAATTGCACACCGTGTATAGTACAGGGGGTCATTAACTAATAAAGAAATAAGGATATTTTGGTCATTTCACACTATTCATAACGGACCCGTCTAAGGTGCCCAATTTCTGTAAGTGTGGGGGGGTTTAGTGGTTAATTTTGAAGTGGAGGGGGGCAAATCGCACAACGTGTAAAGTAGAGGGGGTTATTCCCTACTTTCCCCTTAAAGAAATGTTAGGGCATTACTGTGACAAACATTGAATACAAAGACAAAATTTAACAAATTGGCTCGAACTTACATCGATCTATCAGGCAATATCTGAAACATAGTCCCTCGCCCAGTGCACCTCGTCCTTGTCCTTCTTCCTCATCTGTGTCTGACTATACGTTAGAGCTATGACCTCATCCTCCTTCAGGTCCGGGTGCTCAAACACATTCTTGTGTCGGATGATGTCGTATGCCACCGACCCCCCGTGTGCGTCGGATCTCTCTCACGTCTGTTCTCGGCCCCACTCCTACTCTTGGCGTCCTAGCCTGGATTTGTATCCCACTGATCAATCATTCGCCCCCATACAGTCGGGGATATCTAATGTGGGGGATATTTCTTCAACTCGTGCATCGGGGCACCCTTGAGCATCATCTTTTTTGCCCGATCCCTTGCGTCGAGCAGCCATCGGCAGTAATTCTTGCCGATATAGGCAAAAAATGCCTACCCCCAGTGTCTACTGCTCGAGCGAGTCAAACGCGAACCCCTCTTGCAAGGCATCCAATTAAACAAATTAATTTAAATACTACATTCTAATTAAACAAATACTATCGCAGACACAAATAGTTAATCGTACCAGCCACTCCTCTCAAAGGGACTCCCTCGTCTCGGCATCCCAGTCCTTCCAATACAGTTGTGGCTCAAAGAATCGGCCTTTCACAAGATCCCGATCTTCATCCTTGCCTGATTCTCCAGGATATTGATTTAATTTCTAATCATCGGACACCGTATCGGACACCTCTCGAAGAAGTGTCGGACACCTCTTGAAAAAGTGTCGGACAACTCTTGAAGAAGTGTCCACAAGTATAAAGGCAATCAGTGTCGGTGTCGATCGAACGGGGTGTCTGTGTCCATGCTACCTACCAGATATCTCAATCTTATTGGGTCCTATCCTCCGTCAACAATCTTAATTCTCAAATGTTCATTGCACAGTTAACAAAATCATATAGAGAATGAAAATTAATATAAAAAAGTCTAACAATTAGAACTAAATCACAGATATCTCAATCCAATTGGGTCCTATCCTCCAATCTCAATTCTCAAATGTCCAATGCACAGTCAACAATCTCAATTCTCAATTCTCAAATGCTCAATGCACAGTTAACAGAATTATATAAAGAATGAAAATTAATATAAAGAAGTCTAACAATTGGAATCTCAATCCAATTGGGTTGAAAGTTATTCTGCTAAGTGCAAGCATTAGTTATTTGAGCGGGCTTGATTTGGAAATCACTTCTACAGTAGATTCTCGAGCAGGCTTACGCTTTGTAACCTAACTTGAACTTCTGTTCGCTTACTATTCTTTAGTTTCAAAAAAGGTGCCAAGTTTTTACAACAAAGAAAATTAGCTAGCAACGGGAAAAAATATAACCGATACCAAACATGTTGGCAATCAAAATTAAGATGTTGATGAAAATGGAAAATGGAAAAGCCTTCGACAAAATAATTTCCCCTTTTGTGCACTCAGTTCTTCTTATGCCACTCCCTTTCAGATAGCTATTGCATTACTGCAACATGGAATGTAATCTAAGAGAATGCATAGGAATAATTCTACTCTTTCCCTTTCTGTAGCTTATTTAGTTATTATTGGGAAAATGTAGGTGGGGCTTGCGGATATGTTGACACTGTCGAGCAAGCACCATTTGCTTCCTTAATAGCTGCCTGAGGCCCTTCCCTATATGAATCGGGCAAAGGATGTGGAGCTTGTTATTAGGTGCACACTCATAATATAACTTTTATTTACTCGATTACATGCAATTATAATTGCAAGTTCCGCAGTTTTGAAGCCTTATTTACTACAATAATTACGTATCTTTGGTTGATTCCAGGTGAAATGCATTGAAAAGGCTGCATGCTCGGGGAATCCAGTGACAGTAGTTATTATTGATCAGTGCCCCGAGGGTCCTTGCTTGGAGTCGGTGCATTTCGATTTGGGTGGTAGTGCTTTTGGAGCAATGGCGACTTCTGGCCAGGCCGATGAGCTACGCAACATCAGAGTCTTGCAAATACAATACCTAAGGTGGGTTCATTTTTTTCTCAACAAAATACACCCTTTGTGATTGCTAGGGTAACTCCATAACCAAAACTCCTTTTTTCGAGGACACCTAACAAACTCCCAAAAAGCAAAAATGACAAAATACACTCCGCTCATGTAATACTCTTAAAACTCTAACATATTCTCTTTCCCACACACACACACACACACACACACACACACACACACACAATTGTGCGCCTTTGTTCTGACTTTTATATGTGTGGTTTCTGATTAAAATAGAAACTTAAAGTCACTCCAATCGTCAAGTACTCTGCACTCTCATTTTTTGCCAACCAATTTTACCCGTGCCTTGCCATGTATGGAATGAAACTTTTTCTTTTAAGGTCACAAGCCTTTTAATGGTTTCAAGCATTCATGGACATGTTACTAAAGGGGTTCACCTTTAATGTTGTCAATCTTTTGAGTTAATTTTCGTAGTTAAACTTATGATAACTGAAATAGTGTCGTTCAGTGTTACAAGAGTATACATCATTGTTGCAACCATTTCTGCACACTAACGCAAGGATGTAATTTGAACTTCTAGCTATTGAACTCAACTCAGATTACAATTACAGATAGATGCACACAAGACCTAATTGATGCACAACCAGTTAACAAGTACTATATTCGGGCTCAAAGAAAATACTGTTGGCGATTAATGAGATCAGAAACTAGTTCGAGACTAACCGGAGTTGTCCGGAGCCCAAAGATCTAGGCAGACTACGCTAGATCGATTTGATCGGAGTTGAAAACTGGCCGTGATGGCTGCAAGAGGTGGCGCGGCGTTGGGGGGAAGACGGAGGTGTCGCCAGAGGTGGGTTGTCGTAGAGGGTGTCGTTGGAGTGAGAATGCCGATGGGTGAGAGATGAGAGAGAGAGAGAGAGAGAGAGCGAACACAGAAATCAGATCTGTGATTTAAGGCGAACTTTTAGAGACGGAACAATGTCGTCGGTAAAAGTCCATTTTCACCGACGGAATTTTTAGCGACGGAATAATTATGTCGCTTAATTTTTTATAAAATCATCGAAAATTCTAAAATTCCCTAAAATATTTAGCGATGTTTTTTTACTTTTGTTGTTAAAAGTCCGTTGGCAAAGTCTTTTACCAACGATCATTCCATCGGTAAACATTTTTAATAATAGATTTTTATCGATGGCAAAACCCGTCGCTGAAAGTTGTTTAAGCAACGAAAAGCCTTTCGTCGCTAAAAATCCGTCGCTAAAGCCATCTTTTCTTGTAGTGTACTGGACATAAATAGTCACGGTACAACACTAACAACTGTTGACTAGTGCAAAAAATTTACTTTATCAAGACATCGTAAGTCAAGAAAGAAGTGGCCAATGTACTAGTAAAACGTTTAAGTCATGTTTAAAATCGGCATAGTGAAACATGCAACAGCAAACTTATGGCTATTTCAAGATAGTGAAATTCACACGAGAGAAAAATATTCTCGAAAATCTGTATCATTCTTTTTCCTTTTATATGCTTTTAGCAAACAAATGAAAAAGAAATTACTCTAAGCTCTACGTTCTTCCCCATTGGATACGGCAAATGAAAATCCATTCGACATCTTTTACTTTATCCGGTAAAAATTTCTTAACTCAAATGTTTTCCTGATCAACTTCTGGATCCGAATGTAGCATAAAGATTGAGGATTGGTTTACCTTAAGAGTAAAAATAAATGAAAAAAGTTTTGGCTGCTACATAGGTTGAAGGAATCTTCCTCTTACCCCCATACAGCAGCAACTAATGGTCGGAAGAATCGTCACTGGAAGTGTTAGCACAAAAGCCACTAGAAACATTTAGCGACTATTAATTATCACTATACATGTACCCGAGTTATCATCCAAAATTTGTTCAAAATAAATGATTAATTGAGCAAACTCTTGAGGTTCTTGATTTTAATCCCTATACTTAGCAAAAAATCTAAACTGTTAAGACAATATGTCCTGAAAGAAGCACAAGCATTGGAAGGTAGTATTAGATTGAAACGTAGCATAAAGGTTTCGAGACCGACATTAGGGTTTGTCAATTACCTGGTTTGTCAATTCCCTTACAGTTGAAAACCAAATTATTGACAGAGCAAACCAACCGTTTAATTTGAAATTGACCAAAGCGGTTAGTGTAAAATAAAAGGTAGGGCTAACGCTAAGCCCTCTTACAAGCAGCATTTTGATAATTAGGGTTTTCCTGCTCTTCCTTGGCCTCTACCTTGTCTCTATTCAGCCTTTTGAAACTCCATTACCATGAAAGCCAGTGGTTCTAAAAGAGAAAAATACGCAGGAAACATTCGCTTCAATATCAGGGAGCTTCCATGCTCCATTATGGTCGAAATTCTTTCCTTGAATTGCCTACCTGTCAAGACCGTCTTCAGTTGCTGGTGGATTGCAAATCATGGCGTAACCTTTTGTCAGATCCCCACTTTGATATATGTCTTGTATTTATGTCCGACATTGGTTACTCAAATAAGGTTTTAACTTGGCCCTTAGTATATAAGACATCTTGTCCCACATTGGTTAGAAAGAGAAGATCACAGCTTTCTCCAAGTAAGGTGTCTTGTATTGTGTTTAAGGTAAGAGATGAGAGTCTTTCTTTGAGTAGGAAATAAAGAAAGAAGAGTCCTTCTTTGAGTAAGAAAACAATTGAGAGATACACTTGAGGGAGTGTTGTAAATATGACTTGTGCAAAGTGGATTTGAGTTCTCTCATGTCTCTTGTGTTCTCTTGTTTAGTTATTGTGTTCTATACATATTTATCTAGAGCGATTTAACAAGTGGTATCAGAGCTTCCAAGTTTATTTTTGGGAAAAACTGAAATCAATTTCAGAGGATAAATATGTAGAATAACACGACTGTGAAGTATGCCTGTGACAATTCGATGGGAAGATGAATTTTGGCATATGGCAGAGCACGATGAAGGATTTGAGCGGTGCAATAAGGGATGTCGAAGCACGCATGTGGAGCGAGCTCGAGGCATTTGGATAGCGCTTGCAGCGGACTGTTGCAAGTCAGGTAGAGCTAATCTTCAATAGATTAGATGACTTGGAGGTAGATAGTCGACTAACTGTGCTGGAGCAAAAAGACGATGTGTTCGCGAGGAGCTAGATGACTTGATCGAGGAGAGGGTTGCCCATATTACCAAGTGGGAGGTGCAACGACGCAAGGACCTCAAGGGACAAGTCACAGAGCTCCAAGAAGAACTAGCTCCTTGTAAGAAGGAGCTTACAAAAGCTACGAGGTAAGGGTGTATCGCGGTGTAGCCAAGGCAAAAGAAAATGCCAGAACCGAGATCACACAATAGAGCGAGAGAGGCGAGGCAGGTGGATAACTTCTTTTGGCACTTGGAGAGGTACTTTGAAGCCCTTGACATCGATGATGAGGTGGATAAGGTGAAGACCACAGTCATGTACCTTACGGATACCTGCCTTATGTTGGAGGCGTCGCTATACGAATGGGTGCGACATCAAAACATGGGAGAAGTTCAAACATGAACTAAAAAGACAGTTCTATCTGGAGAGCACCAAAGATATGGCGATGATCAACCTTCGACGACTGAGGCAAAAGGGAAGTATCTGCAAGTATGTGAAGGAGCACTTGGCTTTGATGCTCGAAATACCAGAGATGTCCTAGAGGCAACGACTATGCTTTTTTATTGACGGGTTACAACAGTGGGTTGCCACAGAGTTACCACGAAGGGAACCTCACAACTTGGCTTTCGCCATGGCGATTGTCCAGAGGTTGGAAGACTTCAAGCAAGGTGAGAGGCTGAGATCTCCAAGGCACGAGCATGGCAAAGATGGGGGAGACGGCAGGTCAAAAAGTGGCTCGCCCAAAGCAACCGATGATGAGTGGAGTGGGGATGAAGGACGTCGCCACAATCACAAAGGGAAGAATAAGCACAAAGGAAGTTGCAAGTAGGGTGACTTTCATGACCGCAAGGCTCATGGAGGGCCTAGAGGAAGATATTTCTACTGTATAGGTCTGCATTACAGGAGGTATTGCCCACACAATGGCAAGATGATTACGTTCCTCGAGAAGCACAAAGGCAGCAATGGTGATTCTTCTAGCAGCGATGGGGAGGCACGCATGGGGGTATTGCAGATGATCAATGAGTTCATGCAGAAGTCAAAGAAAGAAGCTGCCAAGGGGAAGAAGACCAAGAAGAGACGGGGCTTGCTCTACGCAATGGTGGACATTGTCGGGAAGACTCAAGAAGCGCTTGTGGATGCTGGGGCTACCCATAACTGTAACTCCCCTAGAAATCCGAAGCTCCGTCGCCCCGAACTCCCGAGTCGTTAACCTACTGGATCACATCACACCTGTCAGACCTGTTCACTAACACATATTCCAAATCATCTAATTCAGTATCAACTCAGATTCGTCAAATACAAACTTACAAAACTGCTTAAACTTTAACTATTAAAACCTAGATTCTTTACAAACTTGAGTCCTTATAAACCAAGGTAACGGTACCGACCCACGCAGGGGTCTCATTACACGGAAGTGGCGGCACACCGGAAGCTCACACAGACTCTAACCCATTCTCGAACCTGCTATAACTCATCATCACCTGTAGAAGGGAATCAAACGGAGGGTGAGCTTTTGAGAGCTCAGTAAGGTCGTACAAGGACTAACAAAGAATCACAAAACGATTCCAAACAGGCAAAAATTTCCAAAATACTTCATATGGTCAAAAACTCAATGACTTCCAAAAGGATCAAAAATCATCAGAAATAGATACCAAAATAAACCAGAACTAACATGACCGATCCCAAAAAAAAATCAATAATTGATAATTTCTAGAGTCATCATTCCCAAAATACAATGAAGGTTTTTCAAAGGATTTCAACAGAAGCACAGATCATTTCAGGTAATACTTTTCAGACATTGCCGTAATAGTCACGGCAGTATACAAAGCTGATAAAATTAAAAATCAACGTTGATCATGGGCAATAGCAATGCCATTATGGCAAGCTAACAAAGTGTACACATGCCTGATGTACCAGAATAATTACTAGTCCACTTGGGTACTAGCCTGCATTCCATGCAGGATTCAGACCAGCCTTATAATGCCCGCCTCAGAACAGAATAGATTCCCATGTCAACACAGAAAAATCAACAATATCGATGAGCTTTAACATAAGCTCAAATCTCCAAAATCAATTCGGAGTCCAATAACAATAATCATACTGGCATAAGTCAGCATTCAGAATTTTCAGAAGAAATAAGAACTTTCAGAAGAAAAATCACAGATAAACAACAAAAATGATTACGAGTAATTATTGAGTTTCAAGCACAGCAATTCAGAAGAATGGATACAGACAATTGTCAAATCTGCTCAGCACACAATAATAAGTGAGCATCATCAGATTTTCAAATAATCGATCCAGGTTCAATATTAGGGTTTTCTAGACAAGAACATGCTGATATCAATGCATACTTCAGAGTTCGACATTAGTCATAAGTAATTCAAAGGATTACTTACAAGTACGAGTTATCAAATAAGGGTTCGGACAAAAGCCCTTACCCAGGGTTCAGATAGAATCCCTTACCTGGATCCGCAACTAAATTATTCTGACCGGAAATCTTTAGCTTTAACCTAAACGGAATAATCGAACCATTAGAATACAGCCTACATAACAAAAGTATAACTTAATACAAACTCACGTATGCTCCCAAAATGAACCTCCCCTCACCGGGTATGTAAAATTACTGAAACGCCCCTAGGGTGTAAAATTACCAAAATGCCCCTCTCGGACTTAAATTACCCAAAATGGTCTTCCCATAAGTAGAATTACTGAAATAAACTTTCCATATGTAAATTTATGCAAAAATACATTTCTTAGGTCAAATTACCAAAATACCCCTTCTGGGTGACAAATTACCAAAATACCCCTCGTTACACTTTAATTCTCAAAATGACTTTTTCATAAGAAAAGTCACTAAAATAATCTTACTGTATGTAAATTTACTTCAAAATACCTATTATAGGTAAAGATACCAAAATATCCCTTTAGGGTGGTAAATTACCAAAACACCCCTGGGGGTTTCCAACACTGGAAAAATCTCAAAAATATCTTAAAACGCTATTTTAAGTATCATGATGTCATTTTTGGACTAAGAAGTATGTTAGAAAATTTTTGTCCGAAAATTCCGAATCGGTGTCCGAACCGAGCCCTCGCAAAAAATATCTATCAACCTCAGAATGGTACGAAATTTTAGAATATGAATCATATCAGTAAAATAAGATTTTTCTAAAATTTTCAAATCAAAATAGCTTGGTTTGCTATGCTAAGTAATTCAATAAAGTTCTTTAATCGGTACTCCAATTTAGCGCTCTTTGCGAACTCCGAAAATTCTGAAACAATTTCAGAGCGTAGTCCTCGTAAAAATACTAGGGGTTATAGTTTTGCACTTTGTCTATTTTGGCCCAAACTATTTATTAAAATTAAATTAAAGACCGTCTAAAGTAACTTTGGTCTTTAGCGACAATTTTGAGTCCCACAAAAATTACACCCAGCTGGACTACAGTTCGTCGTCCCTGTTATTCCGCAGCCCATTTTTCCAGATAATATACATACAAACCCACTCACCATGACAACCCATAGTACCACACACCTCGACACACTAAAACACATATGCCCACACCAATACACATAATTACACCTAGTTAAAGCACATATACCCACTTGTGTCATGAACACACACACATACTTCTCACATACTGTAAACACACACCACATACACACTGTACACTCAATTTCACGCACCCATTCCACCTATATACCCACATACATATACAACTAAACCATAACTATGCATAAACTCACACATCCGAAGTATATATATACACAGAAACACACACATACACTCAAGAAAACACACACTAAACGCCTCTAAGGTGCAGTAAAACATGCGCTAACACACACTAAATTCACATAACAGAGAAAGGGAATTACCTCGAAGAATTTCTTTCCAAGTCCCCTGACCGAATTCCCCCTTTTTCTCCCCTGATTTTCTGCCAAAATTTCTCTCTTCCCTGTGTGCTCTGTTTTCTCTCGTCCTTTACTGTTTCTTCCTCCTTCTTTCCTCTCTTTCCTTATTTTCCCTTCCCTCTCCTCCTTCTTCTTCTCTTTTCTTCCCTTTCTCCCATACCCGAGACCCCCCTGTTTTCTCCTCTATTTCTTTTTTTCTTTCTCTGATTTTGTTCTCTATTTTGTTTTCTTGTTTTATTTTCCCAAATTTCTTTTCTATTTTCTCCTTTCTTTAATTCCCCCAAAAATCTTATCCTATCTATCTATATTTTATAATTTAACTAGATGAGTCATAAAGCAATAAGCAAGAGGTGGCCAACTCATCCTGAAGGTTTGACACATAATGCACACTTCCAAGAATTGCAAATTAACCCCTTAAGTTTGCAAAATTACAAAAATACCCCCAAAATTTCAAAAATTACATTTTGACCCAAAATTCTTTTAAGCTTCCACAAGCTTCTAATACTCGAGTATTGCTCAAAATTAGCGCCCATTTATTTTTCGGAGCCCGAATGATTATTTTAGTCGGCTCCCGAGGTTCGGGATATTACAATAACTCCAAGGGTTGCCGAGTGGCTTGTGTTAAAACCAACTAAGGATGGGATTTGGCTCACGACCATGAATGCCGAGGAGCAACCGATGAAAGGAGTCGTCAAGAACATTGATTTGAGGATTAGCGGATGGACATGGAAGGTTGACCTCAACATCATCGACATGGATGAGCTTGAGGTGGTGCTTGGGATGGACTTCATGGAGAAGTCAAGCGCTACGCTTAATCCATATTGCAAGGTGATGGCGGGTAAAGAAGGCCAACCGGAGTGGATGATCCCGTTGGTGTCCAAGGATGGGGCTGACACACGTAAGGGGATTACTGTGTTCCAGCTGGACAAGGGATCGATGCTATGCTACGGTTTTAGGTGGAGTGCATCCCTACCTTTAAGGGGGATGCAAGGTGGAGTACTTGAAGATGGTATTGAAGACATATTACACTTCATGGAGTGGTTTGTTAATACAAGCCAAGGTGGAGATTGTTGATATATGTCTTTTATTTATGTCTCACATTGGTTACTCAAAGAAGGTTATAACTTGGCCCTTAGTATATAAGACATCTTGTCCCACATTGGTTAAAAAGAGAAGATCACACAGCTTTCTCCAAGTATAAGTAAGGTGTCTTGTATTGTGTTTAAGGATAAGAAAAGAGAGTCCTTCTTTGAGTAGAAAAACAATTGAGAGATACACTTGAGGGAGTGTTGTAAATTTGACTTGTGTAATGTGGATTTGAGTTCTCTCATATCTCTTGTGTTCTCTTGTTTGGTTATTGTATTCTATACATATTTAGCTAGAGCGATTTTGTAACAATAAAGACTCGTGCAAGGGTTTTGTTAGCGTGCATGTTGTGGATCTTGGAGAGAAATGGACCCCTTACCACATCTACACCCAATAACAGGAGAGGATATAGCCGTCCAATAAGCACCAAAGATTTCCTTTGAGCCATCTGGTGTGCCTTAGGCTTCCGTGAAAAGATTAACAAATTCAAATTACTAAGATTTCTTTTTCAGTCACCATCACAATCTGCCACATTCATTGTGGAGGCAGATATACAAACAATTGGCACCAAGTTATGGAGAGTAATTGCAGTAATACCATATTGGCCAAATGTGTCACCGTATTGTCACGGACTAAAGACGTCACTAAGTTGACTGTGCGGCACTTAACTAATTCAAACCCCCACTTGCACGCGAAGTTAGCCTTTCCCTTGGCTGGCCGATGTTAGAAGCAACAAACAAAGAGGAAACAAGAGTTTGAAAGAATGGTTTCATATTGCTCGGAGAATGCTTGTACAAGGATTCTCTCTTTATGTTCAAGAATGCAAGGATGTCATAAACAAGCGAGGCCTTGGCTACATATACTACTCTACCTACCTCATCAACTGACGGGATTAGTTCTATTAGACTCTGTGTCTAGAATTGCCTCCTTCTCGACCGATGCATGACAATATGCCCCCTTTCTGAATGCTGCTCTTCACTGGATAAATTACATGGGCTAGGTGATTGTTTGTTTGCACTTTGAGAAGGAGGAATTCCATTCACTTCCTGCGCCGTTTTATGTTCTCAACTTCTTCTCTTGACTATTTGCGGTAGGCTTACCCTGGGAACATAGCTGGTTCACTGTGTGTGTCATTTGCCTAGTCGGGGTGGTGGAGCTCATATCGAATTGTGTGTTATGAAAGAGTATGGTAATAAGGATTCTTGGGCCAAACAGTTTGTCATTAATGACATAGTTGATGCCCCTTTGCATACGTACGAATGAGGTTTCTGAGCAATGGAGAGATTTTGGTGCTATGTCAGCACGCCACGCCGATGCTCTTATTTCCTACAATCCAGTCACAAGAAGTTCAAGAAAAGTCAAGTTCCATGGGATTTCTTTCCGAAATTATTATCTACTACCTCTTGTTCCCAGCTTTAAAAAGGTGCAAAAGTAGGATCAAATCCAAGGTGATTTCCTCTGACTCTTACATGTACTTCATTACTTTTCGCTATTCTTACAAATGGAGGATCAGAAGCCCATTTCTTAAGTTGCTGAATGCTGCCCCTTCTAATGCTTCTGAAATCCTGTAGCAGGACTATTTTTCATTTTTCCTTTGAAACTGGATGCTAGGTACATAGGTATACTGATACATTGGGTGCCCTATTAATTGGTTTCTGCACATGGAAGATCATTCTTAATTTTCTGCTAAAAACTTCTAGGCTGTAGAATCTAGTTTTTTGCTAGTTGGATTACTCCGTCGCTGTGTTACTCCAACAGCCTAATTTTTTACACCTACTGGATCAGCTCGAAATTGTACTCACACAAATAGCGTTCTTGCTCAATTGCATAGTTGTATCTTTAGCAACTCTAAGCTATTGTCACTGATTCTGCATTGCTAACGATACACTGTCCATTTTTGTTCGTACTTCTGCCGTATGGTTTTGTATAAATTGCACTATGGCATGAGCCATAGGCTGCTACCGGCTGGTGGGTATGACTAATCTCCAGACATTATCTTAGAAGCTGTCGGTGTCTGATATTACATTGGGTTCTCCCCAGTTCAGTTTTTTGACCTACATGGAAATTTTAAGTGGATTTCTTTATTTCAGGAATTCTTAGTATCATACGTTGCTGGAAACAGCTGCGATAAATTCTTCTGTCCAATTATATTGTCAAAATTTAGGATTGGGTTTCCAGGATATTGTATTGCGGAACTTTCTTCAAGAAAGCTGAAGTCCAACTTACACTCCTTTTCCCCTTTGACTTACTGACCCAAGATCTATGTGACTCCGAGTTGTGCAAAAATACTTACATCTCTTGGGATTAATTTCACTTGAGAAGGCAGGTCACAAAAAATGGATTGTAAAAAGACAATGATTTGTACTTGCACTGTATTAGAACAGCGTATGACTAGGAGGATGCCATAAAAACCTTCCACGTGTTTTCCTTTTCCTTGCTTTCGAACTTCTAGCTATTATCATTGTTACCACCGGTACATATTTATTTTTTTCATAAAACAATACGTACCATTATCGTCTTGAACTTTTCATCAATCATATATATATACATGATACTCATGCATCAGCCGGTTTAAAAATAAATAGATATATTTTTGTCCTCACAGCTCCTCTACTATAAGCTGCTTGTTCTTATTCGGCTTGAGTTACCTCCGTTTTCAACTAAGCTAAATAAGCCGTTTGTTTATACAGTGGCATCAGGAACAAACTCTTCTGGAATTATCCTCATTGTCAACTATTTTATTAGCAAATTCTTATTAAAGAATAAGCTATTTGTTAAAAATTAACGTCTTTACACCTTCAAAAATAACATGTGTGCGCGCACACATGTGTGGATGAAGTAGTACATGAATAAGATGAAAACTTCTAGCAATAAAGTAAATGAATCTAAGAGGAAGAGTAAATCCGAGCTAAAAATGTGATGAAGATTGACCATTTTCGAGGAAAGATTATGCAAATTGTGATGAATATTGTGAGGAAGAAGGTACACAGCCTTGAGTGGTATAATAGAAGTACCCCCCGCCCCCTTTTCCTATTTAGTATTTATATAGCGAATTTACTAAAATTTCCAATAAAATTTATATAGTCAAGTTCTAATTACATTGTCTGGCTTTATAAACTCTAAGAAGAGCTAATGCTAGACGTACATCTTGGTGTGAATCTTAGGATCCGAAGTTCCAGAGATTATGTCATAATCTCTGGCATCTTGAACTTGGTCGAAAGACGGTTATCTCAGCTTAAAGTGAGGGCATTGAAGTCCACTGAGTCATCGGCTCTTTTCAATATGGTGACTTGAGATTCTAAAGCCGTTAGTTTATCCCTCCACTCCTCAGGCATCTCAATCTTATCATCCATGTTGGACGTATAATGTCAGTCTAGTTCCTCTTTCTGTTCGATTCGTCTTTCTTCTATTCCTCGAGCTTTGTCCCGACTTGACTCTTCCCCTCTTGAGGATTTCCAACTCTTTGGTGCTCTGTTTCGATTGAATTTCCAAAGCCTCAAAGTTCTCCCTTCTTCCTTCAGCATGGCGTTGAGAATGTGAGCAATTTCTATGGTGTCTGGATTTGGCTATTGCGGTGCATGTCAATTTTTTCATTGATCCCACCTTTGGTTACTATTACACGTAAATGTATATGGGTGCTGGATAAGGTCAACCTTACATCTTTCCCGCACCTATGTGACCCGTGTGTGGAGCACATGCGCCTTTGGTTACCTATTGAACGAACCCTTGTTGGCTCACGTAAATGTATATGTATTAACGAAAATGTACAAGAATTCCCAACACCTTATACCGGTCGGTAAACCCCCATATCTGGATGGTACACCTGGCAAGTGTACCGAGTGGTTCAAGAGAGGAGATTTATGGAATGAAATCCCATAAAACGAAGCTGATATATTTTTTAAGGTTTAATTTTTTAAGATGGGTTGGTCCTAAAAAGTGGTCTCTATACGTGCTTTTGCGACCCACTTTTTAGGATTGAGTACTAGTCAGTTCTCTAGTATCCTGGCTAATTCTCCCGGCTTGTACTAAAAAATCTCAATAGGTGCTCTTGTTAAAGAAGTTTTGTGTGTGTGGTTTGCTTCAAATGATAGTTTAAGGTTCCTCTCACAGCTCAATTTACACAATAAACCTTTCACCCTTCATACTGGTAATTCATATTGCTGGTCATTAATACCTGTACAAAAATATTTGATATACCAAAGCTTAGGAAAATTATGGTACTATGGCATAATAAAAAATTCCTCGCAACTTTAAAAGACCCGGGGTTGAAACCATTACCCTAGAATGGGTAGGCCAGGATATTCATGCAAGTGTGTGGCCTCTAAAAAGATGAACGGAATCCTTAGCAACTTATGTACATAAACAAATAAGGTTATAAATATTCTGACGACGTAGCAATAAGAGGAAAATCATCAAATTAGAGACAAGCTTATTTGGTTCTAGTCCATTTTATTTAAATCCTAGGAGATATGCATCCGGTAAAAACTTGGTTTTCGAGTCGCCATCTTATTTTTAAGGGTCATTTAAGACAATAACAGGAAAATAAAGAAAACATAAATTGACTCTGAGCATCCAATTAGGCCACTTAACGTACAAAATGCTAAAGTGGACTAAGTTATGTGATGAGAAGGTGTTAAGCACCTAATCATACTCTAAAATAGTCTTCTATACACAATAAAAACAAATAAGAAAAAACCAAGTTAAACCTAATTTTGTTTTAAACTCAACATCCGAGATTGAGTGGCCTATGTACCTCATCAGATTAATTAGGATCAGAAACTCATAGCTTTGATTCAAGGGGAGATGACTTATAAGCTAAGCCAATCAAGCATCGGTCCTTCTGGGGCTTCTTGGGGCTAGGCTCCTCCTCATGGCCGGATTTCGAGGGTTCATCGTCTTGTTCGGCCTCATAGTCGGGGGATGACTCCACTACCATAGGCTTGGTCGATCCACTAGGCTTTGCATATATCTTGCGAAACATTATTGCAAATTTAATGGATTGACGAATTCCTAATATCTTTGGCGGTGAGGGGGCAGGGGCTTTCCCTTTGCTTCCACTGGCGGCCTCCTTCTCCTTGCGCGGTGCGAACTCTAGTTTGCAAACTAGCCTCAACGAAACCTGGCTATTCGCTCTTATCTTCCTCCGATTTCCCGTCCGTGGTACTAGAGCTCTTGTCGTATGGGTTTGAGTGGTAGCAGCAAAGGCAGTAGGCTCTGCAGAACTCACCTCCTTAAGGTGGCATCGCGGGAGTAGTTGTAAGAAACTCTGTCATTTCTACAGACGACCCATATACCTCTAACAAGTCCTGCATGGTGATACCATGTCTTTGAGACTGTGTACCATCCAGTAGGCATCGTTCAGCTTCGAGCTTGGAACCTCTGAAAAGAAGATCATAAGGTTAAAAGCTAAGAATAAAAGGCAAATTACACAAAGTTAAGATTCGAGCTGAAAGTCTTAACGTGCATAAGCTCCCTCGGCTCAAACACCTCATCTGATAAATATCTATAGGACTGGCCATCGGGATGTGAGCGTTGACATCCATGTGGTGCTGGAAGAGCACCATATCCCCCAAGTAAAACTCTTCCTTAGAGTACCTACCAGCAGAACCTGATAGAAAGTGAGCGTTAACTCCTCCTGATAAGCCTTTGCTCCTACCTAATTGGACAAGGACGTCTGGAAAAAAAAAGAATAATGGATGTGAGTATTCATGAAAAAGTATTAATGAAAATTTAAAAGGCTAAAATGAAAAAATAACTCATGTGCTGAGTCAGCTTGTTGAAGCTATCTCGGTAGGCCCCCATAGTACATCACCTGCACCATCTCATTAGTATGCCTCTGACCCATCATGGCACACCCAACCCTAAAACCTCAAAGGCCCAAATCTGTGACCAGAGACAAAATATCAACAATATGTCTAGCGCATAAATGAGAAGAATCCAAAAGGCTCAAGAGTCAAGACATACCTCTTAGACTTCACAATATCCCATGAAGCTCGAGGACTCTCTCCGGGATACCGCGCCCATTCAGTAGGAATAGCCGACAATACCCAGTCGTAGTCCCTTATCTCCCCAATTTCATCCAGAGCTCTCAAGCACCAGAGCTGCACTACGTCATCCCTATTTCAGAACAAGGTCTCCCCCAAGAACCATAATAGGCACCCCCTAACATACTGATCAATGAACGCCCGATCCTCATCCTCTAAAGTCATACCCTTCGTAGTAGAGACATAGGGTACCAAGCAAAATAAAATGACCCTTCTTGTAGGATGGCTCAAAACCAAGCAACCGAACCATGAGGTCGCGGTCTTTATCAAGATCATAGGCCCATGGGATGGGTCTATTTTGAAAGCAAATACTCATGATATTAATGAAATCATACAGGGTAAGCGTGGCCTCTCCAAACAGTAAGTGGAACGTGTTGGTGGAATACCACCAATGCTCTGCCAAACACAAAAGATGTATTTTTACTCCGGGAAAAGCACATAACCCATTTAGGAAAAGGTCAAAACCAGTCTTGACTATCTCATTCTCCACTGAATCATGTATCATCCCCCACCATTTCCATACCAGATTCGAGCCCCTATAATGGATGTTCATGGGGAGGGGCTACATAAAACCAAAAGGAAAAGAGAAGTACTTTAGGAGCCATCCGGTTTATGCATTTAGGTGCAAGAAAAATAAAGAAGGAAACTATTGTTGGCTCTATTTTGCATCTTAGCACCCAGTGTGTGAAAAAAGTCTCAAAGAGTGTGTAAGTGACAGATAATCAGTAGAAGACATACATTGCCAGTGGAAAAGTGATGGCTAATGTTCACATCCTGATCCAAAGTGAGAACCGTGTGATCGTTCGTTTGTGTTTGCCGGAATAGCAAATACACGTGATTTGGGGCTCACATTTGTGTCATCTCCTAGTACGTAGGAATTCCATCTTTATCATAGAAATTGGAGAAGAATAGATGTGTATACTATGAACTTATAGAGGGGTAGTATAATTAGGGTAGGATTTGGGAAAGAGAAATCCTCATTATATTATGGCTGAATTTCAGAGAACGAGTGAATAGGTTGGTGATTGAAACTCTATGGAAAAACCCTAATATCGCGCCCAAATCTAAAAGGATAAATCCGGCCAATTTTTTGTTTAAATTAGTCAAACTCTCTAACTAACAGGTCGGTTCTCCAGATTTTAACTTGTCAAAATTCAAACCCTCTCATTAACTGGACAGTTTTCGACATGATATTTTGACTCTCTTTCTTCCCAAATTAACAGGCTTGTGTTAGCTTCAATAATAATAAAAATTATGCGTCCTTGTTTGGAATTTAGTTTGCATGCCCTTGTGTGCTGGTGAGTTTGTATGCTTGTGTGTCATACATGCTTGGATGATCCCTCAATTCATAATTTTGCGTGTTTGGCCTGCTTATATATTTTGCAGGATACTTGCTCAGTCGCCTAAGGCATTTTTAGCAATATTTGTGTGCTTGCATGTTTGCCTGTATATGTTTACCTCCTACAGTAGGATTGTTTTTTGATTCGATTACCTGAATTTGTTGCTCATTTTAGCGATATTGTACAGTGTAAGGCCCATGTGATATCTCATGTTTTGTTTCTAGAAGCAACATTTTTGTCATATCAAGTAAATTGATATGTTCGGCGCTCAACGACCAACTGTCCTTGAACATTGTTAGCTCCGGCTTTGAGCAATACTGCCAAATTTCCTTATGTCGAAGTGACCAAACACTTGAGGGCATTGTTGGCTCTAGCTCTTAGATAGAATTCCGGTTTTGACAAAGCAACCAACCCTTTGGACACATTGTTGACTCGGGTTTTTAGTCAAGTCTTTGCTTTGTTCGTCTACCATTCAAATTAATTTGGTGGCTCTGGTAATGGCCAAAGTTGTTTCCATATTCCTAGATGACCAATTGTTATTACTATTCGCTCCGGCTTTTAGAAATATGTCCTGATGGCTAAGCGACCAATCATCGCTACTGTTGGATCTGGCTCTTAGTCATAAGCCCTCAGTGTCTAGACGACCAATTGTAGTTATTATTGGCTCTGGCTTCTAGATACCTTTTCTCCTTATTTGCCTAAGTGACTGCTCGTTGTTAGTGTTGGCTTTCTCTTTTAGGAACTGGGTTTTCTGTATTCGTAGATTTTTTTTTTGGCTAAGCAGGACATTCAGTATCCTTAGACGACCAACCATTGTTGTTATTGGCTCGGGCTTTAAAGGATGTGCCCCTTGCCTGGCAATCATTATAAATGTTGGCTCTTGCTCCAAACAACAAAGATGGATGAGGTTGAACACTTTTATTGTGTAAACCTTGAACAAAAAAAATAAGGAGCCGGGGGTGAGAGTGAGTAGAGTTTGATGAATTTTTGGAAGAGAAAGTATTTCTAAGTGATGGAGAAAAGGGATGAATCAATAAGTCAGTTTGAGTTCCTAACTAGCGGTATTAACCAAATGATAGAGTGGCTGAAAGTTGAGTCTAAGGACATGAAGTATCAAGTTAGATATTAATGGAGACGGTGGACGCTAGTATGAAGGTCGTCCAAAAAATACAAAAGGTTATTCGTGATTGCCCTCCTGATAGGGCTATATTTGAAGACAAGCAACACTTGATTCTAAATAAAAGTCATTGAAGCCTTGAATTGTTGAAAGGGAGTTATGACATCTCCTAGATTGACAGTTGTACAGGAGGGGGGTAGAGTCCGCTTTCTTAATCGGACCTAAAGTTGTTATTATGAAGGAAAATGTTGATGCAGAACTAGTACTGTTTAATTACTATTGTAGAAAAAGGTTGTTTAATGATGTAAACCATTAGCTGTTTGAGTGTGAAAGTTGTTTCTATTGTGCAAAGTTTGAAAAAGCTGTGTTATTGTTTCCATGAAAATACAAGAGAGGATTCCAAATCGAGAAGGATCCTTAACAAAAGTTATTTTGGTGAACGTCGAGGACGTAAGTGGAAGGAATAATGAGGGAGCTGCACTAGGTTAAGAAGACCTTAAGAAAGAGCTACCAGGGCTTCTACAAAAGGTCGTAGGAGGTCCAATGGTATAACCGGTGTCTGCTACTACAACAACCCTGGTAGAAGGAATAAAAGAATATAGATCTCAAAACTTTCAGGATGCCTGTCCTAGTGAAATCCTACGGAAGAGAAACAGTCTAATGTGGACAGCTATGTGGATTTTACGGATAGAAAAGGCATTTAAGGTAACAAGATTCAGGAGAATGTCAGAAGATGATTTTCTACGGCCATATGTAAAAGGGAGTTATTACAAGAATGGACACAAACAAGTTGAGGAGAGCAGGAGAACCTATCGAGGCTACATTACTTAGAATAGGTTCATATAACATATTGATGATAAATATTTTCTGCTTCAATTGCAAGGTAAATTGGAGATAGGTTTCTCGTGCTAAAGTAGAAGGATAGAAAGGTGGAAAAAGATATTAGAAAATTTGGTGAGTTGGCCTATGTTGCCCCTCACCAAGTGATGACAGAAAACCAAAAGGCAAAACAAATCGAGGAAGGTTTGAAAATAACCCTTAAAAAGACAAGTAAGGAAGTTATAATGGGGAATTGCTACTAAAGTAGTAGAAAAACTATGTGATAAAGAAAGAGAATAAAGAGGTGTGAAAGGAAAAAACGGAGTAGGGGTGCAAAAGGTAGAATCCAAGATCGAAATTGGAAAGTGGGGAGAGTAGATGAAGAACACTCCGAACAAATTTCAGGACAAAGAAGAGTTGATAGAGAGAGTGTAGATGATGCAGATTAGGGCATGAGGATGCAGACTATGTTAAGGAGATTAGAGCCTGTTTTGAATATGTGAGTGGGGCCACTAAGCTAATACGCAAGATGAATCAAAGAATCTATTTAAAATGTTAACAACCAGAGCACAATATAAAGAGATACCCCATAGAAGAGTGCTAAGTGTTTTCCTTCTGAGATTGACCTTAGAACTGGTCATCATCAGTTAAGGATACAGAAGGATGGTATTGTAAAGATGGTCTTTAGAACCAGAGATCAGAGACGGGTACTATAAATTCTTGGTGATGCCATTTTGATTAATTGATGCCCCTATGGCATTTATAAATATGATGAATCAAGTCTTTTGAGAGTATTTAATCATCATGTCACTGCCTTATTTATGATCTTATGAATGGTTCAAAAAGCAAGGGAGAGCTTGCACAATATTTGAGGCAAGTTTTGCAAATCTTAAGAGAGCCTAAGTTGTATGTCAAATTCAAAAAATGTGAACTTTGACTGAGAAATCTGGATGTATGGGTTGATGAGGAAGAATGTTAAGGGATTCAGGAAAAGTTGAAAAGGTTACAAATTGGGAACGTTCAACATCGGCACTTGAGATTAGTAGCTTCCTAAGCTCAGCCAGAGGCTAACGGAGAGTTCATTAAGAATTTCTCTAAAATGTCCTATTCCAGAAAATTGACTGTGGTGATTACCAAGCCAAAGTCTATCATTGAGGATTTGGACAAACTTGAAATCGAAGTTCGAGTAAGGAGGGAAGGAAGTAACATCTTGTTTCACATAAAAATGGAACGAGCATTTCTTGAGCCAATCAAGGAATGCTTAAGGTCAAGACGAAAAAGATATTTGAGATTCAGCGGAGATTTGAGGGAATCAAAAATGGAAAAATTTTGATTGTGCTGAGGATAGTAATCACAATTATGAGGGTTGGATATATGTTCCGCCTATTGAGAAAAAGAGAAAAAAAACTATAAAGGGTGCTTATAGCTCTAAGTACTGGATTCACTCAGGGGAGGCGAAGAGGTACTGCGGGCTCTGCCAAAATTTTTGGTGGCCCGGCATAAAGAGGGATATATCAGGATTTGTATCTTGATGTTTAACCTGCCAGTAGGTAAAGGTAAACCATAAGAGGACTACGTACCGGACAGTTGTTACCACTCCTAGTACTTGAGTGGAAAAGGGAACACATTATGATGGATTTTTGTCAAGATTACCACGAACAATTAATAGATACACGTCTATCGGATTGTAGTGAATAGGTTGACTAAGATGGCCCGATTTATTTCTATATGAGAAGGATACTCTATTGAACAACCTACCCGAATTTATATTAAAGAGGCGGTTAGTCGTTAGGGAGTGCCAGTACGCATTTTGTCCCGACAGAAACACAAGGTTCACCTCGAGATTTTGAAAGAGCTTTCAAGAAGAAATAGGAACGAAGTTAACCATGAATATGGCCTTTCAGTATTCTCAGACGAGTGGCCAACCCCAAGATACGATATTGATGTTGGAAAATATGTTTAAGGTCTGCATTATGGATTTTGGCATAGCATGGGATGAATAATTACCTTTAATTGAATTTTCCCTATAACAACGTTTATCAAGCGAGCATTGAAATTGCTTCTTTTGAAGCATTGTATGGTAAAAAATATTGCACGCCTATTTATTGGGACATAGTTGGGGAATGAAGACTGTCTAGCACATAACTGTGCAAAGAAACAAAAGACATGATGAGGGTTATCCGAGAGAAAATTTGTACTGCGTTGAATCGACAGAAAAGCTGTGCCAACAAGAGGTGTAAAATGTTTGAGTTTGAGGTAGGTGACCCAGTATTTTTTAAAGTGCGACCGTGGAAAGGAATCATGCGATTCGGAAAGCTAGGAATGTTAAGTCCGAGGTTCATCAGACCGTTTAAAATTAAGTCTAGGATTGAGACGGTAGCTTGCAGGCTCGATCTACCTCTAGAATTGAGCTAATTGCATAACATGGTTCACATTTTAATGCTCAGGAAGTATGTTCCAGACCCTGCGCATGTAATCTAGTTGGACCCAGTTGAAATTCAAGATAATCTCATGTATTACGAGGCACCTATAGAGATGATTGATAGCAAGGAACATGTATTGTGTTCTAAAGTAATATTGATGGTCAATGTCATATGGAGATATTATGTGGTAGAGGAAGCTACTTGGGAACCCAAAATAGTAATTTGGCAAAAGTATCCGTATTTATTTGCGGAATAAGTTGTCCTTATATTAAGGATGAAATTTATTTTTTTTGGGGGGGGGGGGGGGAGCATGTAATACCCTCATTTAATCTAATTGAGACTTAGATTAATTAAGGGCTTTACTTTTATTGATATCATTATTTTTATCGCTAATCGAGTCATTAGAATAAAATGAGGGGCTAATTTGGCTTTGGGGCTAAAGTGCAATTTTGTGAAAGTTGAGGGGTCAAAGTCTAATTATGGAAATTTTAGGGGATATGATTTAATTTTGAAAATATGTGATTAGTGGCAAAAGGTGGCATTTTTATGGGAGAAGTTTAAGGAGGGTTATACATCTTCTACTTAAAAGGGGGTGGCTAATTGAATTTTATGAGAAAAGAATGGAATTTGTGGGATAAGGAAGAAAAGAAATCATGAAAAAAGAAAAGAAAGAGAAACAGGCTTCGGCCAGAAAGAAAAACAGAGGAGAAGAAAGGGGGAAGAGAGAAAGAAGAGAAAAAAGACAAGACGAAGATAAATTTGAGAACCCTAAGGGTAATTTCCTCTCTAATGTAATTTTATGGTGAACTATGTGTGTATTCATGATATGTGTACGCACGCGTGTGTGCGTGAGTGCATGTGTGTGACCTGCATGTGTGTATGTGAGGTGTGGTGTATGCACAGCTGAGTGAAGTTGTGTGTGTGAGAGGGTGAAAGAGATGTGGAGTAGCCATGGTGGCTACAGGGGTTGGGGTGTATGGAGGGGTGTATGAAGCGATGTAAGGTGTGTTTGCAGTGTGTGGGATTGTTTGGTGGGGTGTGTGTTCGTGAAAAAGTGAATAGAAGGGAGGGCCGCGGGGGGGGGGGGAGGGGGGAAAGCAGCACACGGCTGTTGTGCATGCAGTGGGGGTGTGCTGTTGTGCATGCAGTGCGTGTGTGTGTGTGGTGATAGTGGTGTGTGTTAAATAAGGGGGTATTATTGTGTGGGTGTGTGAAGTTATGTGGGTGAAGTTTGAATTTATGTGTGTGTGTCTGTGTGTGTGCACTTGACAGTAAGAGGAAAAAGAAGGGGTGTGTGTGTGTGTGTGTGTGCGCTTGTCAGTAAGAGGAAGAAGAAGGGTGTGTGTGTGTGTTTGTGTGTTAAGGTGAAGAGGTGTGTGTTTAACCTATATAAGAGTGAACAGTAGTCGTAATCCACTATTTGAACTTTTAAAAATAGTTCGGAGCAGGTTTGGACAAAGTGCAAATAAGAAACTGTAATTATTATTGGGAGATCTGCGATGTGGGAAAATTTGAGATTTTTCTTAGGTCGGAAGGGTGTCAAATGATGTTGCCGATGAAAAAACTTCACGGTGGATTTAAAAATAGCAAATCAATGTAGTTTTGTGCAGAAAGTTTAGGAGGACCTTAAGGTGGTATGATGCTTCAATGTCTAAAATTTCAAGGCATTTCGAAGCCGATAGCTATTTTTAGCAGAACCGGCTTCCGAGCGCTTCGTTAGATGTCGGGTAGCGATTTTTGAGCAAAAGTTCGAAAACAATATAGTTTCCTTAAAATGATGTTTTAAAGTTATTTTAGAATTTTTGTTGGGGCGATGACTGCCAGGGGTATTTTGGTAATTTTACCTAAGCCAGGAGGAGTTTAGATTAATTTCCCTATAAGATTTCTTGAATGACTTTTTGGTCAAAAAATTAGTGTAGTACATCTAAAAAGTTGTTGTAAAGCGGTTTTGGGGTATTGGTGGAGTAATGGCCATCAGGAAGTATTTTGGTAATTTGCTATGTCGGTGCTGAATTTTAGGAACGTGCGCAATTAAGCATCCAGAGTGACGGGAATCGCAGGCCTATGTTAGTATGCCTCAAACGAGCAAGTTGTTAACGCTAATGGGTTGATAAGGCTAGCCAGGTTAAGGATCCGACTATCAGATCGGAATAAGTAAGATGCTATGAATGGTTAAATGGGAAGGGGTAGAATATAGTGTATGCATATGTTTGATTCATGTTTGACGAGCAAGGTCTTATTTAATTAGGTGATCCCGCTCGTTGTGAACAGAAGTTGTGTGTTGCATCTGCTATATGCTAAGTCGTTATCTCGATTAGCATGCCATGTCGATAACGTTTATGTTAAACTCCTATTGTTATTGTTGAACGCCGATAGTTATTAATGATCTAGCATTCCTCTGCTTGACGCATGTTATTGGGGACCTATGGTGAATTTTCTTCAAGTACGATTAGCATACCTATGTTAATGCTGTTAATGTATCTTTGGAAGCCGATAGTTATTGAAATCCGATATCCTGGGCTTCCAATAAGCTATTGAGGACTTGTGGTGGAATTATTCCCCAAGTCCGCCCCGTTGATGAAGTATAGTAAGGATAATATAGTTCCCGGTATGTTATGATTTGATTCAATTAGCATACCTGTCGTTGATAATGATGTCATGCAGAAATTGTGGATAAATTATTTACTAGACCGTTATTGCAAGATGTCGACAATTATTGATGACATATATTTCTCTTAGTTAAGAACATTGTTGAGGACTTGTGGTTAAGTTTTCCCTAGTCCGCGCTGTTGATGATGCTTATGCTGAACTCTTGCTATTGTGTTTGAATGCTGGTTGATCTTGTGACTTGGTGTGTTTTGTTTGAGTTGTGCTGTTGAGGACATAAAGTTGAATAATTTTTCCTTAGCCTGACCCATTGATGAAGCCCTGTTGTTTATTTTGCAACGAGGTTAGGACAAACATTGTATGTGAGTCTTCTTCTTGATGATAGTGTCTCTTTTAATTACACGAGACTGAGATAAACACTCCCCCCCGGTCATAACGGGACCTAAAAATTAGAAGGATGAACTGTGAAATTTGATCACTGGCGAAACACAAGGCATGAACACCCCGTATAACGAGATATCAAGATTAGAAAGATGACTGTGAAATATGAGCACTAGCAAGTGAAGCTTGAGTTGAGTCTGTCGTGTCTGAGTGTGCATTATAATTGATTCTAGTTGATTTAAATGACTTGTAATTCATTGCTATTTACTTTTGTGAATATGGATTTAGTGTCCACTTGCATAGTTAGTCAATCTTGTCCATGAGGAGGTGGCAATAATGTTATTCTCTTAGGCCTTGAAGTCGCTCAGTCTAATGAAAGAAAAAGATTGTTTGACAAATTATGTTGATGCTCAATTTATTATAAAATTCTTGATTCCTTGTTGTCGCTGAGATAGTCATTATTCCTCTAAGACTTTCGAATCACTTGTACATGATTCTCCTCGTGTTGTCTTTATTGGACAATTTGAGCTCATTCCTTATCTGTGCTGCTGTAGGTTATAAGATTGACCAAGGAGAACCCTCTAGAATAGAAATGAGGCAAGGTAGAAAAGTTGAGCTAGGTGAGACAAGTTAGAAGAGATAAGGTAAAAGTTAAGTTGCGGGGTACGTTGAAATGAGTTACATGACTGCAGTTGTGTATTACGTTATAAAAGTTATGTTGTTTAAAGGCTTGATAGTCTTCCGCTGTAGAACTATATATATATATATATATATATATATATATATATATATATATATATATATATATAGATGTTTTAAGAAAATTTTTGTAAGGACGAGTTTTTTGAGCCCCAATTAATGAGATGTTAAGGTGTAGTCACGTTGTGTTAATTCCACAACATGGGAAAACATTGTGATAAATGGACGTTGATGTTGTAGTCGTTGTATTCTGCATAGGGTTATGTCGTTATTATAATAGACAACTCAGCTCCGACAGTGTCACCAGGGTTGATGGTGTCTCATCCGACATTTAAGAACTTTTTCATTTTAATCAACTTATGCGTCTTTGAACTATTTGCATAGCTACTGTGAAGTGTGCCCTACTGTGCCAATGGATGTTGTTGCAACATTTGCCATGTCAGCCCTGAAATTTGTTTGCTTTTGTGAAATAAGGTGTCGAGGGTCTTTTCGCCATAAGCATGAAGGACCAAGGAACACCTGGTCTTGACTTGGGATTTGAGTGGTGTCCGGAATCAACCTAAACCTTAGAGGCAAAACCTAGGTGACCGGAGTCAACCAGAAGTTGAAGGCTAGTTGTGAGAGAAATAACAAGCCTTTCAGATTGGCAAGTAGACTTTGCTTAAAGCAGTGAGTGTCTGGATCAAATTTTGCATGTCCATCATTAGGTGGCATGAAAGTGCGAAGTGAGTGCAAAGGGCAAAGTGAGTGCGAGGGCAACTGTCCAGAAATTAAGTGTCATGGCCTGAATTTGGCTTATTGAACCGAACAACTTTCTGTCTTTAGATTTTCTTAAGCTTTTCTTAGAGTGAGAAGTTGAGAAAGTGAAGTGATGTGCTAACGAGTCCTCAAATATTGATATGTAGTCAATTAAGGATAACTTGTATTGCGGTGACAATTGACACTTCGTAGGTGTGATTTTGATGTCATACGGTAGAACTGATGGACTCAAATGGCTGCATACCTCAACTTCATTCTATCCAAAATGTGACATGCACAATGCCAATGTGGTGGAGTAAGTCCACGATCAAACCACGTGCCCAAAATCCTTGTAAAGCTCCCATAAAATGTTGTACAATGGAAACAGATGGTCGAAATATGTTCCTTAAAACTGAAGCACTCGTGGTGTGGTGACAATACTGATAAGCACCTAGAGCAATGCACACATGCAGTTGCAAGGCACGATGAAAGGCGCGATGGACAGGCCTAACGTGACTACGCATTGATGAACTGAAAGGGTGAAACATTTTTCTTGTTCTATTCTTCTCATCATGAGGTAAATATATACTAGAATATTATTCTAGGTAATATACATTTATAAGGTAACAAATTATTCTTGCTAACTAATGGTTCCTATAATCACGATCTACTGTAATCAAGGGATTATTGCCTCCTATACTAATTCCTATAATCATGATCTACTGCAATCATGGGATTATTGTTTCCTATGATCATAATTTATGCAATCTTGGGATTTGATGGAATCCTTCACGCCAATACTCGACCTCAAGTTGGTGCAAAGATAACTCTCATGCTTAACTTGTCAATCACTACGTGAAATGTCCTCCCTGAGATAGCCTTTGTGAGGATATCGGCAAGTTGGCTCTTTGACTTGACGAATGGAATTGAATGATCTTCTGGTCTAGTTTTTCTCTGATAATATGACGATCAACTTCAACTTGTTTAGTGCGATCATGTTGTACCGGATTTTGATCAATTTTAATTGCAAATTTGTTATCACAACACAAACTTATAGACCTTGAATACTCAATTCCAAGGTCCTTCAGAACTCCTTTGATCCATAATAGTTCACATAAACCATATGCCATACTTTGGAATTATGCTTCCACACTTGACCGAGTGACAACCTTTTGTTTCTTACTCCTCCAGGTAACAAGATTGCCTTCTACAAATGTGAGATAACCCGAGGTAGATTTCCTATTTGACTTATCTCCTGCCCAATCAGCATCAGTGTATCCTTCGATGGTGGATGCTTCATTCTTTGAGTACAATAGCCCCTTTCCTGGAGCACCTTTCAAATACCTCAAGATTCTATTGACTGCATTCATGTGTTTTTCACTTGGAGCATGCATAAACTGGCTTACCATACTCACGACATAGGCAATATCCAGCCTATTATGAGTCAAATAGATCAACTTCCTTACTAGTCATTGATAACGACCTACATCTACCAGACTTTGGCCGAAGGAAGTTCCAAGTTCATGAGTTATCTCCATTGGTGTTTCAACTGGCTTGCACGTTAGCATCCTGGTTTCAGTGAGCAAATCCAACACATACTTTCGTTGGGAAAGAGAGATTCCCTGTCTTGACCGTAACACTTCAATACTGAGGAAATATCACAGTTGTCCTAGGTCTTTCATTTTGAACTTTGAGGCCAAATAATTATGTAGCCTCTCCATTTTTCAGGATCATTACCGGTTAACACCATTCATCTACATATACAACTAATGTTGTTACCTTTCCTCCTTTATGATTAATAAATAAACTGTGGTCAAAGTTACTTTGCCTATAACCAATGGACTTCATTGCTGATGTAAACCTCCCAAACCATGCTCTGGGTGACTGTTTCAACCATAGAACAATCTTTTCAATTTGCATATATTGCCTTTATGTATAGATCCATGCTCAACACCTGGTGGAAGCTCCATGTATACTTCTTCCTCTAGGTCACCATTTAGGAAGGCATTTTTTACGTTGAACTGTCACAAAAGCAAATCTCGATTTGCTGCAACTAATATGAGAATGCAAATAGTATTAAGCTTATCGACTAGTACGAAAGTCTCCTGATAATCAACTCCATAATTCTGTGTGTAACCCTTTGCTACTTGCCTTGCTTTGTACCTGTCAATGCTTCCATCAGCTTTAAGCTTTACAGTATACACCCATTTGCACCCAACTGTCTTCTTCCCTTCAAGTAATGGAACCAGTTCCCAAGTTGAGTTTTTTTTCAGAGCCTCCATCTCTTCATTCATTGCCTTCGTCCACCTTGGATCTGCTAATGCTTCCTGCACACTAATAGGAATAGATAGTTTGGACAATTGATCGACAATTAGAGCATATGAATCTAATAGTCTATGAGTAGAGGTATAATTGTTAATGGGATATTTGACATTGGCTTTGAGATCAGGTTCATATTGTTTTTTTGGGATACCCATATTCGATCTTGGTGGAAATCGAGAAGGAGGGGAATAACTCTTAGGATATTCTAACTCATTTGAAGGTTGATGGTACAGCATCATCTTGAACATTCTAGGAAAGCTCTTCAGTTGATGGTGTTAATACAGGTTCTTCTACGGCATCATGCTTCGGCAAACTCAGCAAACCTGTAACTTCTCTGACAGGCTGATGTGTATTTAATCTTTCTTCCATGGCCTCCTGTTCTAAGAACTCAGTCTCACCCCTTGAAATTTCACTGTCTCGTTCGTTCAGCTCGGGCTCTTCACTCAAGCTCTCCCCCTGAAGAGATGAGCTCAGACTTCCCCTATGTAATATGGTTCGGTCTCGCGGAAGGAGACATCTAAGGTGACATGCAATTTCTTATTTTTTGGGTCATAGCATCGGTAGCCCTTCTGAAAATCTGAATATCCAACAAAAACACTTGCACAAGGGTCCAATTTACTCAGTAAGACTTTGGGGATGTGAACATATAATGTACACCCAAAAACTCTGGGTTTGAGATTTGGTAGATGGGAAATAGAGGAAAAATATTGTAAATTTTGTTGGGGAGTTTGGAAGCCAATAACTGGGGAAGGAACTCGATTGATAAGGTAGACAGCAGCTTTGACTGCCTCCCCCCAATAAAACCGTGGCATGTTCATCCCAAAGAGAGATGCATGTACTACTTCCATGATCTGCCTATTTTTTCTTTCTGCTAGACCATTCTATTGCGGTGTGTATGTGCAGGAAGTATGGTGTCGTATCTCCAGCTGGCTAAGGTACTCTCCAAACAAAGCAGCAAGAAACTCCATCGTATTGTCGGACTGCCAAATCCTAATTTGCCGCTGATATTGGGTGTGCACCATGTTGTAGAATTCCATAAATGCCATACAAGAATTAATTTTTTTTATGGAGCAAAGACACCCGCATCACCCTGGTGCATTCATCTACTGAATGTAACAAAATAACGGGCCTTTGAAATGGATGGAACCCTTGCAGGCCCTCAGATATCTGAATGTATAACAACAAAAGGTTTTGAGCATTTATTCAAACTTGGCAAATAAGGAATTCGATGGCTTTTTGCCAGTTTACATGTATCACATCGAAAATCTGAAACATCTAAATTAGAAAACAAACTTGGTCAAAGTTTCTTAAGGTAGCCAAAAGAAATGTGACCTAGTCTCATACGCCATAACCATACACTTGTTCGAGCCTTCTCAACCCCACTTGTTTGAAATGCATGGCTGACTTTTTATTTCCCATCTTCAGAAAGTTCTAAATAGTAGAGCTTGTCCCGTTTAACACCATAACCAAGAGTCTTCCGGGTCAGAATGTCCTAAAAAATACAGAATTAAGGCCAAAAAGTTACACTACAATTAAGAGATGAGGTGATTTGGCTTATAGACAAGAGATTGTACTCAAGCATGGGAAAAACCAAGACAGTATCGAGTTTTAAGGTATTGGATAGTACAACGTATCCCTCCCCCGTGATAGGAGAGTAACTTCCATTTGCAGTGAAGATAACAGGCTAAGAGTATGGTTGAATGGTTTGCAATTTGTTAGGATCTCTAGTCATATGATCGGATGCTCCTGTTTCAATAATTCAAGTTCTATTCTTAGAGGTGACAGAAAATACATCCACCTTTTACCAGAAATACTTGGTTGAGCCACGTTCGCAGTAGGTTGTGATTTTTCCTCTTAGGTTGATTGGATGTCTCTTTGCGTGACCATTGTGGCTGCTCTGCCAGTAATGTTTTTTCTCGGCTTCTTTGAGAAATCCCACCACTCTGGATATCCGATAATCCCATAGCATCGTTGTTTTCGAGTGTCCTGTTTCACCACAACGACTACAAATAAAATTTTTAGTTTTTCCTGACAGTGTGGTATTTCACCTCTTCACAAAGCTGTTACTGGATCCTTGTGGGTTTCAGTGAACCACCATGGCTGAGCTTTCAAGGACTGGTCGAGAACTTCCCATGATCTATCTCTGTTGTGCTTCTCTTCTTACATATGCATATGTACTTTCCAAATCCAGCTTTGGATCCTTTCGAAGAATCTCGCCATGAACTTGATCGAATTCAGGATCAAGCCCACTTTGGAATATATATAGACTCGTAACCTTGCCATCATGGAATGCACATGTACAATTCTTTCAACTGATCCTTCATGCATGACCGACCGATGATCTATTTCCTAAAAAATTTTAGACAATTCATTATAGTAGGTTGACAAAGGTCGACCATTCTGTGTGGTGGTGGAAGACTTTTGATTTAGTTCAAACAAAAGGGTCTCGTCAGATCCATCATAGAAGATTTTCGCAATAGCCTCCCATGTCTCTTTGGCTGTGTCCAGTTGGAAAAATCGTTGCATCAAATGGGGGCTCATTGAATCAATGAGCCAACTTGTAACTTTATGGTTGTCGGTAATCCATGTAGCGTAGCTGGGATCATTGGTTGCTGGTTTTACCGTTTTGCCGGTAAGATATCCAACTTTGTTCCGTGCTCCAATGCGCATCTCCATCAATAGCGACCATAACGGAAAATTTGTTTCATCAAGAACAATACGAGTGCGAAAAGCTGAATTGTCCTATTGGACTATAATTTGTGGTGGCTGGGTATACGATGTCGTTGGAATGATAAGATTTGTGGGGTTAATGCTTGCCATTCAGAAAAGAAAAGCTTCGCTACTGGTTTTTATTCACTTCTGGATCAGACATGCTCTGATACCATGATGAAATGAAAGGATAAGAAACATTTTTCTTGTTATGTTCTTCTCATCATGAGGTAAATATATTCTATTCTATTCTAGGTAACAAATTATTCTGGCTAAATAATGATTCCTATAATCACGCTTTACTGTAATTAAGGGATTATCACCTCCTATACTGTTTCCTATAATCATGCTCTACTGCAATCAGAGGATTATTGTTTCCTATGATCATGATTTATGCAATCTTTGGATTTGATGAAATCCTTCATGCCAACATGCATGGTTATGGCATCGGACCCGATAGTGCATGTCAATAAAAACCCACGGGCATGACTTCGCATGAGTAGGGTGCCAGGCCTGATGGTGCATGTCATCTCGAATGTCCATTTCTGAAGGTAACCAATGCAGCAGTGCCACAAGAAGGGTGAGGATTGCGCAAAATGGAAAAAGAAGGTCGTGGTGTGGGCAAGGGCCTCAGAGATGACTGGGATTGCCCTCATGCCTACATGGCCCCAGCAAAAAAATCCATTATAGGATGTTAATAAATTGGGTCAGTGGACCCATTATCCGCCCACTAACAGATAATGTGTATTTGTTAGTCTGGATAATTACAGTTATTTAGAGGATATTTATCTCCTAAGTGTTTGAGATAAATATAATATTTATCTCATAGGTGTTTGAAATAAATACATATTTATCTCCTAAGTGTTTGAGGTAAAGTCTGTTTCTAAATACTATCTTTATATAAAGACTAGAGATATCCCAATAAAGTAGGGGTGACAGACAATAAGTCACAAGACAATCTCTCTCTCTATAGCACTCTCTCTAGAGCAATCACCAAGTTCTAGGATTTGGTTCGTGGACGAAGAACACGACTATAGTAGCCATTTTTGTACCTACGAAAAAGATCAAGCGTGTTGGAGGCTCGTAACAACAAGGATCCATTGTCGAAATATTCGGAGACTTCATACGGTGTGTTTTCGAACCCACTACGTGTTACGTGGTAGCGCATTAATAATTGTAATTTCAACATTGGTATCAGAGCATGATTACTCGTTGATTCACCTTTTACATGCTAGAATAAATTATGTGCATGTTGCGATTTTTTCCGGATATATAACTGAGACCCATTATTAAAATTTGAAATTTTTTGAGCATGTTTTTCTGAAAAATAATATATGGTTTTGTTCTCCTATGGTTGAGGATGAACTCCGTAAAATTTTGTAATTTTTGGAATGGTCAAAAGCCAAATTTGGATAACTTGCGCCCATAGGGCTCAGCAGGTTATGTTCACAGTACTTCTCATAAGTATGGAAAACTAGGGCCTAGAGCTAAAAAGAGTATCTTCTTGAGATATTCTAAAAACTCTAAAGGCTATGTGATGTATGGTGAACATCCAAATGGTGGAAAGATTGAAATAGAGTCTCGTGATGTCAATTTCATAGAGAATGATTTTCCTAGCATTGGTGACGCAAGTAAGAATCTTGATCTCTATGAGTTAGAGGAAGTTGAAGCCACTTTACCATCTCCAAGCGAAGGTGGGGAATTATTTCCTCATCCTGTTGTCGCTGAAGATAGTATAAGTGACCTTCAACCTAGTGGGAGCATCCTAGACAGTGGGAGCACACCATTAGGACCATCAGGTCAACAAGATTCTCAACTGCGTAGAGGTGCACGAGGAAGAGTTCTATGTCGTCGTTTTGAGATTGATGGTAAAATTCTTCTGTGCACTCCAACTGATGAAGATGAGCCCACTTCTGTGGAAGAAGCCTTATCTTCACCTGCTAGTAATGAGTGGATGGCTGCAATGAAAGATGAGTTGAGCTCAATGGAGAATAATCAGGTCTGGGAGTTGGTTGACCTTCCGCGCAGGGTGCAAGACTGTTGGAAACAAGTGGGTTTTAAAAGTCAAGCGCAAGGCAGATGGGTCAATTGAAAAGTATAAGGCACGTCTTGTGGCGAAAGGCTATACCCAATAGCGGGGTGTGGACTATGAAGACACATTCTCCCCAGTTGTGAGATTTGCTTCAATTCACCTGATACTAACTATTATCGCCTAGCAGGATTTAGAACTTTTTCATATGGATGTTAAGACTGTGTTTCTCAATGGAGAACTAGACGAAGAGATTTATATGGCTCAACCTGAGGGTTTTGAAGTCAAGGGACATGAGCGCAAAGTTTGTCAGCTCAAACGTTCTATATATGGTCTCAAACAATCGTCAAGGCAGTGGTACTTTAGGTTTCATCATGCCATTACCTCTACAGGTTTTGAAATGATTGAACAAGACCATTGCGTTTACGTAAAACGATCTAAGAAAAATATTCTGATCCTTTCTTTGTATGTGGATGACATTCTTTTAGCTGGGAATGACATGAATTCCATTGTCGCCACTAAGCAGTGGTTGTCCTCAACTTTTGAGATAAAGGAGATAGGAGAAGCTAATTATTTGCTCGGGGTTAAAATCATACGTGATCGTCCAAAGAGACTTCTCGGTTTGTCTTAAGAGACATATATCAAGAAAGTCATTGAACGATTCTGTATGCATAACTCAAAACCCATAGACACTAAAATGACCAAGGCGTGTACTTTAAGTACAGACCAATCCCCAAAGAATAATGAGGAAAAGAATCGGATGTCCAAAGTACCTTATGCGGCTGCAGTTGGGAGTCTGATGTACGCTATGTTGTGTATGCATCCAGACATCTGCTTTGCTGTTGGAATGGTGAGTCGTTATCAGAGTAATCCTGGACCCACTCATTGGAATGCGGTGAAGAGGATTTTTCGATACTTACGTGGAACCGCTGATCTCGTCCTGTGTTATCATGGTGGAAACTTGAGATTGAGAGGATACAGCGATGCTGATTGGGGCGCTGATAGAGATGATCGCATATCCACTTCAGGTGGAGCTATCTCTTGGTACAACAAGAAAAAGTCTTGCATCACCCTATCCACGATGGAGTCAGAGTATGTTTCTTGTTCAGCAGCAGTCCAAGAAACTATTTGGTTGAGGTCATTCTTACAGGCTCTAGGGGTTACAGCTCATGCAAACGAGTCTGTCATTGTTCACTGTGACAATACAGCTGCCCTAGATTTTGTAAAGGACCCCAAATATCATGGGAAGGCCAAACACATAGGCCTTCGTTATCACTTCATTAGAACTTTAGTTGCGCAAGGAGAAGTGACCATAAAGCATATACCTACTGGCAGAATGGTGACTGATCCATTGACCAAGTCTATTGCTAGAAATGTTTTCCTTTCTCACATTAGGAGTATGGGACTTCGTAGGGTTTGATATGTTTATGGCATCTCATGCACTTGACATTATTTATTACATTAAATTTTCATTCCTTGATTTGAGTTTATTTTGGAATGAATGGATAATCTTTGTGATTACATATACATCCTTGTTGAGAGTGTCACCAGGTTGAATTGACCCACTCACACGGGTAATTCACCTTGGCGCTAAGATAGCGAGCAAGATGAGACATAATTGTCTTAGGCGCCAAAAGGGCAAATAAGATGATACAGCTTATAAAGCAAACGTGTTGCCTTAGTTGGAGCTAAGATGAGACCTATAAAGTTAGGTCGATCATAGAGTATCTCCACAACTCTATGTAGCCTACTTACAGCCGAATGTGAGATTTCAGACAGGAACTATGAGAGTGACTGGGCTAAAAAACTCAGGTTAGGCACTTGTACAGTGACTAGACCCAGATTCGTATGGTGTATTTTTATTATACATTTATGTGACACGCCTTTGCGGGTTACGCCATTGCATGCAAATCATACTGCATGTGCTAAATGCAGACCGACAGAGGGAGTGACAAATGAATCCCTGCTTTGTCACTGTGTGAGCCACTTGGATCAAAATATTTTTGATCCGATATGGTACCCTTTTCACCTTAGACTATGTCATAAAGAGGATACTCAATGTCGCTACTTTAGCATGTACCCTTGGATCATGGATGATGCGGTCTCGCGGGGCATGTCTAGGAAAATGGTTGGGTCTAATTGGAATGACATGAGGGCTTTGGGAAGAAAGTTCAATATTACACCATGTTGTGTGATTCATAGCCCGGGCGACTTTGTCGATTTTTGTTTCGATACGAGTCATGAATACATAACATATAAGAGGTTTAACACTGCTCACTATGAGGGATTTGAGAGTGTTTAATCTGGTATAGTTGAACTATCTGAAGTACATACGAGATTTTTTTTGGAGTGATGTATTGTGTTAGTTTGGTGATAACTTAATACAATACTCCTCGAATGACATCCTTTCTCGTAGGTCGCCCGTTCCATTTCCTGTATGAGGAGATGAATGGACAAGAGATAAGGAAGGACTACACTATTTATCTGCCCTGTGTGTGGGCGAGTGGGAGCTGTTAATAAATTGGGTCAGTGGACCCATTATCCGCCCACTAACAAATAATGTGTATTTGTTAGTCTGGATAATTACAGTTATTTAGAGGATATTTATCTCTTAAGTGTTTGAGATAAATACAATATTTATCTCATAGGTGTTTGAGATAAATACATCTTTATCTTCTAAGTGTTTGAGGTAAAGTCTGTCTCTAAATACTATCTCTATATAAAGACTAGAGATATCCCAATAAAGTAGGGGTGACAGACAATAAGTCACAAGACAATCCCTCTCTCTATAGCACTCTCTCTAGAGTAATCATCAAGCTCTAGAATTTCGTTCGTGGACGAAGAACACGACTCTAGTTGCCATTTTTTTACCTACGAAAAAGATCAAGCGTGTTGGAGGCTCGTAACAACAAGGATCCATCGTCGGAATATTCGGAAACTTCATACGGTATGTTTCCAAACCCGTTACGTGTTACGTGGTAGCGCATTAATAATTATAATTTTAACACAGGACAATGCTAGTTCAGTTGGCCCAAACAAGGATCCGTCCCGAAGGTGACGGCCAATATTGGGTTTTGATCAGTAGCCATTTCTTTGCATCATTCTCGAGTAGACAGTGTGTTACTATTTTGCAGGGTTGATCTCTTACATTTTGGCCGTTGAATTTAGTGACTTGTTGTTGCAAGAGGTGGGTCCCGAACACGTCCATGAGTAAATTGTCAAGAAGGGCCAGCACCAGGCACATGAAGTGTATTTGGACTGCTACATTGTGATTACAATGTATTCATCTGTTATCGAAGTTTTATATTATACCTAACACCTTTGTGTGTTTGTTCGCATTTTATTTTGTCACGAAAAAGAGTATTAGCTAACAAATAAAGCCAGTACAAGCATAATGACGGTTGTAATTTGATTACATTATAAGACTATCGCTCCTTCAGGGAAAAAATATATCGAAAATTGATTACATAGATTTGGATAATAATGATCAAGTGACAAAATTTACGCTTTGCCCGCATCTTCAGTACACACTTAGAAAAAAAATTTATATATAATAAAGCTGAGGCTGAGAGAATGTATAATTTCTATGTCCTATTTGGCACGCCTATTAATATGCAATACAAGGAATTTGCCATTTAACGACAAATAAATTCTCAACGAACTTAGGTTCGTCAGAGAAACTTTGATGAATACTGAAGTGTTCTTGGGCAACAAAAGGGAAATACCACTCAAGTTCTTGGTAAGTTTAGCTTATATTCCCTCGTCCTCTCATTTTCGTCACTCCAATCCCACAATTTCATTGGAATTTAATGACACCTGTGGTTCCATCAAAGGATTTTTGCGATTTATCACTTCGATCAAAAGCCCTAAATCTTTTATGTTTGATGTCTTGGGAAAAGCAAAAAACTCAAGAAACTTTGAAGCACCAATAGGTGATTCGCTCTTTGAAAGTGTATGTGTATGTTATGTTAATCAACTAGGATTTGTCTCTCGTCGTTTGAAAATTTTGGGAGTATTTCTCCTTTCACCTTGGCTCTAAGTCTTACGATCCCCTAAATCACATCGTTGTAGGGTGTTGCATATGAACACAGATGGCAGCATGATTCCAATTTCAAGTTGAACAGGTAGATTTTTCTATCTTTTTGATACACACTTGCTGGATTATGCATGCCTTTCTTTATGTAAACATTCACCTGACCATATTGAACTCAATAAACTAAGAGTTGTACTTGATTAGTTGACTTCTAGAAAGCATAGACTAGTTAGGTTCGTAACTCTCACAATTGAGAGTTACTTTTTAGCCTCTGTCCCGAAAGAAATTAAGGAGACAATATCTGGTCACATCTTGGTTTCCTTGATTCAAGGGCCTTTAAATGTGTTGTAATGTTGTATGCCTTTAGTATTCTCACTTACCATAGACATGTATAGTTGGTATTCAGTTACTCTAGTATACAATGCCCGCCTCCAATTCTCTCCCTGAAGTCTGCCTACTCAGAGAAAGATGGACCAAAATGGAACTCTGATCTTGGCCAATAAAAATAGAAAATACATAGGAAGAATATGATGAAGTTGAGATGTATTAATAACAGGTTATGAGTTGGAGTTTATATAGAACTCCAATGGCTGCCTGTGAAGAGATGTGTCTCATGAAGAGACTTTCCAAGAGACACTAATACGATTTGGTAACTGCTGGAACTACAACAGTTACTCAGCCTAATACAAACAATATAAGTAAGAAAACTCAATTAATTTAATTGTTAACAACATCCCCCCAATATTTTTTGATTAATAAATCTGATAATCCAAAGAACATGGGAATCTATAAAACATATTGCAATAGGTGGATATTGAACCTATGGTTTGATCAAAGTCCAAAATAAAGGCGGAAAGGATAGAACCTTGAGGTCTTGACACTTGATGAATCTAGCTCACACTTTACACAAATTCATTTGGCTCTCTTAAGGCAGCATATTATAAGTCAAGTGCTTATCCCAGATTAGCAAGTGCTCTAGAACTATAATTTGTTCTTGAGAAGCAACCTTGACTTCCATACTTGCAAAGGCAAAGCCATCAAAAGCTTTTGCAACATCGCCTTCTTGCTTCACTAATTGCTATGGGTTCATTAAGAACAAATAGTTCAGCCTTACTTCGTTGCAAATGCAACGGTGCAAATTAGAGATTGAATTTTGTTAAGAGCTAGCTAGTTAACCCCCATTAGTTCCAGATTATATTGCACTGGATATGAAACCACATTGATCTCAATTTATTGGTAACAATCCCATCTGTCTCGAGGTTTTAAAGATTTTTCCATGTGCGGTTTAACTCAGTTGGAAGATATTCAACACCAACTTTACACTGTTTCACCTTTCTCCGAATGTGGTGGTACTTCATGGAAATATGTTTTGTCTCATCATTCTTCTTTCTTTTACTTCTTCTTAATTCATTTTTTACAACCTCAAAAGCACTTACAAACGCAAGACCTTCAATATATGTGTTCTTCTCATTTACATTTTCAGCATGAATCAAACGCTTTCCTGATTCTAAGGACCTAGCATCTTTGATGGTAAGGTGTTATAAGAAAATAGCATATAAAGCTTCAAAAAGAGTAAGAGAATCAAGGTTTAGAAATCTACAAGCTTTATTGTTTTTAGCATAATCAAGAAAGATAGACTCAATAGCTTTAGAACCCAATTTTGATCTCCTATATGACTTGTCCAATACATAAGCAACACACCCCACAGCTTAAAATAACTATTTATGTTCTACAATTTTCCATATTATGTTTTGTTCATATTTTTATGCAGAATTCCATTACTAATATGGCATGCTGTATATAATGCTTTATCCTAATAACACTTAGGCAAGTTTAAACTAAGAAAAATGGCACTTACTGATTCCATAAAACTCCTATTTCATCATTCCGCTACACCATTTTGGTGTGAACTATATGGAACAGTCCGTTCATGTATAATTCCATGACATTCACAGAAGAATTTAAAACTAGATAGAATTAATCATCACCTCTTTCAGTTCTTATCCTTTTAGTTTACTTTCCAATTTGATTTTCCACTTCAGCTTTGTAAACCTTAAATTTATCAAAGGTTTCATCTTTACTTCTTAACAAGTATACACAGGTGATATTGAAAAGTCATCAATGAAAGTGATTAGATATCTCTTCCCTCCTTTATTTACGTTATTATTGTTGCACAAATGTCTAAATGTATTAGTTCTAAAATGGTTGTAGTTCTTCTTACCAACTATAAAGGTTGTATGCGTAGCTTAGCCTGAATCCAACATTTACATTTTCCATCTAGCATTTTTCTCTCTAATTTAGGCACTAGCTCATGTTCAATCATTCTAGGATGCTTTTCACCTCTATTCTGATTTTGTTTTTGAGCAAAAGCACAAAATTTGAATGAATAACAAACTGAAAGGCATCCAAGCAAGTTCCGCTACTTTAAATCCATAGACCATTTACCACTGTTTTAAGGGATAGGTTTTCTATTTGTGAATAGGGTTTGATGTGATGTGGTATGTGGCGACGAGCTCTGGATTTTTGGATCGTTACACGCAGCCTCTTTGATAATGTATTATTGGTGCAAGAACTCAGTGATTGTGTCTGGAAACAAGAAAAAGGTGAAGTTGTTTTGATTTCCTTAAATTAGATTTGAGCAAGGCATTTGACCGGTTGAGTTAGGACGTTCTGCACAAGGTTCTTCTTAGCTTTGGTTTCACTCCATTTTGGGTCAATTTGGTCTATCAATGCAGACGTAAAGTTTCTTACTCGATCCTGATTAAATGAGCTCCTACGACTACTTTTAAGACTTCTTGGGGTGTTCGATAGGGGACCCTTTGCCGCCTTTTGTATCCATTATGTGTTAGGAAAGCTTATCAATGGGCCTACTACAATCTGAACAGCAAGGGCTCATAAGTGGCATTAAAGCATGTGCCTTATGGTCTGCTATCACTCACATAATGTAAGCTGATGACATTTTTCTCTTTCTGAGGTTGCTTAGAAACATTTTTCACAGCATCGCCGCAGTTTGAACTGTTCTTAACAGTTACTCTTTGATGTCTGGCTAATGTATCACGATTATTCCAATTGATTTAGAGGAGTTAATTTGAAGGAATTTGAGTTCATAGAAAAGGAAAACTTTGGGAAATATCTTGGAATTAATCTAGATATTGGCATTAAGAAAAGAGAGATATTTATGGGGATTGTGCAGAGGGTACATGATAAGTGTGTGCTCACTGGTCAGGGATTTTCCTTAATAAAGCTGGTTGTGCTACACAAATTCAGCCCATGCTTTCTTCACTTCTTGTTCACTACATGTTTGTCTACAAATTTTCCTCATTAGTTTGCCAATAGCTAGATCAGATACTTGCAATTTTGGTGGTAAGGTAATATGAATCACAGATCAATTCAATGGGTTGCGTGGCCAACTTTGTGTTTACCCGAAGTCAAGGCAGGTTCGGTTTCCAAGATTTTAAAATATTTAATCAGGCTTTGTTAGTAAAGCAAGCATGAAAAATTTGGTTAGATCCAAATAGTATAGTGGCAAGAGTTCTTCAAATAAGAAACTTTTCCCAAACCAATTTTCTTAGTGCTAGGAATCCTAGGCAAGCCTCGTGGATCTGGAGGAGTCTTTTAGTAGGCCAAAAATGTCTTAAGCACAGTGGAAAATTTGAAATGGGTGTTCTATTTATGTCTGAATGGATTGCTGGTTGCCATTAATACTTCCTGATCAATTACTACAATTTCATAATGATAGTAATCAACACTAGCACATTGTGGACTTAATGATTCTAAACTCGAATAGCTGGAATGTATCACCTTTTACAATGCACCTTCACCTTACCAATAGTTTCACTCATCTTAAATTGCCAAAGGAGGTGGATTTTTGACATCTCAGATGTATAAATTTCTGAGACATAAGGTGAATAGAACACCTTCTCCGATTCTCTCCTTTGTGCCCTCCAATATTTGACACAAGGTACGGAAACTGCCATTACCAGAAAAGATAAAAAAAATTCTATGGCAATGTTTACATCAACGACTGGTAGTCTCTACGGAATTAGTTAAAAGGAATTATCAGGACTCTGAGATGTTTTCACTCTGTCTCCAGCTCCCTGAAACTCATGATCATCTCTTTCTTCAGTGAGGAAAAGTCCAGCACATTTGGTTGTGTGCTTTTTAGGATCATGATCGTCAGTCAAATTCAGCAAGAAGCTAGATTTTAAGTTGTCATAGCAAGCCTATTTTTAAAAATATCAATGCATTGTCTTTCCTTATCAGAGTAGTGATTTTACTCTGTTCGATTTGGTGTGGGCAGAATGACCTCATTTTCAGGAAGGAAGAGTTTAGGGAGGATCATATTTTAGCACATAGCCACAATTTGTTCCTTCATGTGAGATGTACTGCGGGCTACCAGCATAAGTCAATCGAAGAGGCTCTACAAATGTGCATACACCAGGGCATTTTGAACATTTTTTTATCACCCTTTGATCCCTCTACACTTTCCCAGACCATATGCATGTCCGTTTCCACCATCCACTGTATTTTGTGCAATCTCAGTTACAAAGCCAATTCCTGGGATACATAGTGGTGCTCTCGCTAGTATTGGTATAGTTGCTTTTAGCCCAGGATGACTGCCATTTGGAGCATACACGGACATTATTGGCTCGACTGATGCTAATAGTGATACGATGGCAGCTTTATTACTTGCTATTGCATGGATATCGAAAAATGACAAGTTGACATATTATTATTTTGGTTGCTCACTCAAATTTGCTCATGCAGATTAAACATGGAGAAGAGAAAGGCTCTTCCACATCTTTTGGTCACCTTTTGTGTAACATATATGATAGCAGCTGGAAGGGGCATTTATTGCACATCGCCCAAAGGACATATTATGCACTGCAGTTTTCATCATCTAGGCATCCTTTTATTTCTTTCAGATATGGGAAGGAAACAAGAATGCCTGGCAGAGAAGTGCTATCTTGTTTGAAGCTTAAGTGCATTTTGTTTTGTCTGAGCCGTAGTGGTGTTTTAACCAGTAGTTACTGTAATTGCTGTTATCCTTTTATTTCAGTTTGGTTCTCCGTTATGTTCTTTGTAATGAATCTATGTATATTCTCTTTAATAATGGTGTATTTTTCTTACTTCTCTTCAAAAAAAAGAAAAGGAAAGGACACCTGACAGGGGTTTTTGAGCAAAAAATTTTCGAAGGCCTTTTTAGTCCAACAATCAGTTTAGATTTTGCTTAAAAAGATTTTTTGAGTTATCTTTGAGTGTTTGTTAGTGCATTAGTTGTGGGGGGGGGGGGGGGGGGGGTGTAGACACTCACTTTCTGTACTCATTAACAATTAAATGATTAGTGGGCTTTATTATTAATTATAGTGCATTACTAGGTTTACGCTTAGTAATCTGACTTAGTTAATTAATCTAGTCCAGTTGCATGTCCAGTCCAGTCCAATTGTGTCCGTCCAGTCCAATGTCTAGATTTTTAATTTAATCGATTTAGTTTGTCCAATTTTTAGAATTAATCTATGAATTATCTCTGATGTAAAGATTAAATCAATCTATTTTATGGTTAGGAAATGAATTATGCCTAGTCTGGTACATCCCATCTGTAAAATTAGAGATAATTACCGAAATTAGAGTAGATAATATCTCAAAATTCTGGAATAATCAATTTCTAATTTATGGGATGACCGACCGATTTTCGACTAACCAGCCAGTGAGTTAACTTTTGTCATTCTGCGATTTTGTCACTTATTCTGACTTATTTGCAGCCTTGCAGATTGACATAACAATCTTTTTAGATTTTGCGATCCTGAGCATTGGCCTTCATTTTCAAGGGTCTAGGATCTTAGTTTAAAAGTTAATTCTCTTTAGGGCTTGCATACTATTTCCCTGTGAAGTGATATTCTTGCTCTCTTAAGAATTCTAGCTATCCAAACTTATAAAGCCCTTTTAGTCATTGTATCGCTTATCCGTTGGAGAGTATCCCCGAGTCATCAAGGCAAGCTACTTCAAGAGGTAATTTTTACTAGTTTTCTACCTTCTACCTTAGGCAAGTAATATTGATTGTCTCCCAATTCTGTAGTCATAAATCTATTCATAAAATAATAAAAAGAGTATTTTACATTTATTTGTCTACGTCTAGGATCAAAATGTAGATTACTTCCCGTTGGACCAGAATCGAACTATGAGGATTTTGATTCATGTTAGTCCGACCATATGTGTAGACAATTTAACCCTTAATATCGAGTTCGTGCCAAAAACAAAAAAATAAACTTAGGATAAATTATGTCATATGTTATGTGTTATGTGTTTTTAAGGCTAATCAGTAGAAATGAAGTAGAGATAGGAAGGGCGTGGTGGGAGCCTAATACCTTGCCACTGCGTAACTTAGTTTCCGAACCCATCTTTGGATTTTGATAGTCTAGTTGTTCTTTTGGACATTTACAGTCATTTCTTAGGGTTTTTCTTGTTTTCCCACTTTCCCAAAATTAAATAAGACTGCGACTCCATTAAAATCCTTGAGGGGATTTTTCGAGGTGGTTCGTCAAATGGTGTTTTGTAATTTTACCAATGTCTAAGGTGTTTTGGTAAATTTCCACACCCGGTGGCAAATCAAGTGAAAAATCGTAATTATGTAGTAGGAATCATAGGAATTGAGAAAACTGTGCTAGTATGTGTTCAAAGAAAAAGTATAGTGCCACTGGTGCACCTTTAGGGGCCAGGGTAAATTTGATTGAAAGGCTTAGCCAAAATAAGAAGTTTTGAGCGGATAAGCAGAAAATGGGTAACGTGTGCGTATGTACTTAAAGGTTGTCTAACGAGTAAGATCTTGTGTGAATAGGTTATCCCACTCTCTGAAACCGAAGCGAGGAAATCTTCGTCCAAAAGCCAAGCAGGTAAGGATATTCCAGTTCTGATATACTATTCATTGCTTCAATTAGCATACCATATTGATGATGTTTATGTTCAACTTTTATTATTATGATTGAACACCTGTTGATCTTGTGACCCGGTGCTCCTTATTTGAGTTGTGTTGTTGAGGACTTAAAGGTAGAATAATTTCCTTTAGTCCGCCTCATTGATAAAGCATTCATAAGTTGTTGAGGACTTAGGAATTACTCAGCAAGTTCATACTTTTGATGTAAACCGTCCTATCTATGCAAGATCGAGATGAACACCTCATGTAATGGGGAATTAATATGAGGAGCGCAAAAGGAGGAAAATGCATCAGAGTCTAGTGTGTCTGGTCTACTCAAGTATGCATTACAATTGGTTTTTAGTTATATTATAGCATATGTCATTTGTTTTTGGATAAGTATGTTTGTATTGATATTATGCATTGTCGGTGTCTGGTATGTCCATATTTAAGTGGAAATGATGATGTTATGTTGGGCTTGAGCCGCTCAGTCTGAACAAAGGCAATGTATCGATGTTGTTCTTTGGCCTTCTAAATTTATTGTCGTTGTTGAGAACTCGTAATTGATTTTTCAATATTCCCTAATGGGTTGGCGTTGTACTACACGTACTATCCTTACTGGGCAATTTGCACTCATTCCTTATCTGCTTTATTTCAGGTATGAGGTCCGAACAAAGTGAACCCTTTAGAATAGGTAAAGAAAAGTTGTACTCAGATAGACGGTGAGGAAAGTGTCACTACAATGGTGCGAGTTCTATTGTAAATACTAGGTTGTATTAAGCGTTAATAAATTTTTGCTATAGTACATTGCGAACTCTGAGGAAAAATTTTGTAAGGACACATCTTGTGACGTAAACGTAGCTCTGTATTGTAATTAGGGTTATGATGTAGACAAGATTTATATCTCCGCTCTGGTGATGACACTTGGGCTGAGGGTGTCACAGCTTGAGAGCTTTGGAGGAGATTGGGGAGTACAACTGGGTTATCTATGCTATGGCTCATCTATATCACTCGATGGGCTTGGTATCCTAGGGGCAGTCATTGAGCTTCATGGGATACTGCGATGTCTGGGATACTGTGATGTCTGGAGGTATGTCTCAACTCCTAAGCTTTTTTGATTATTTTCTCATGCACTCTACAGATGTATGGCTCACATCTTGCCTTTGGTAACAAATTTAGGCTTTTGAGGTTTTGGGTCCCACTCAGCACGACTCGGATAGAGGCACACATAGAAGACTTGACACGTAATGTAACGGTGGAATTTTCGGGATGAGCAAGAAGGGGCCACGACGGGGCCTATTGGGACAGTTTTAACGAATTGTCTCAGTGTTCGGTGAATTATGTACTCATTTAGGCCCTAGAATTTGTATTTCCCTTGATACTTATTTATTTCATGAATAACCACATCCATTTTTCTTTCAGGGGTCCCTGTTAAGTGGTAGGGAGAAGAATTCTATCGGGAGGAGTTAATGCTCACCTGGTGTCAGGTCCAACTGGTAAGGTGTTCTTAAAAGGAGTTCTACCAGCAGGAGAGGTTGCTCTTTTAGCACCACACAGATGTTAAGCCTCGGATCCTAACTGCCCCTCCCATAGAGATATATCAGACAAGACCTTAGACTGAGGGTTGAGACAGAGTTTGACTCGGGGAATTATTGTGTCCTTCTTGATCTTTTATGCTCTTATTTTAACTCTTCGAGGTTCTTTTCATGGGTTTTGAGTATTCTGTTGAAGGATACCTACCGAATGATCCACAGTCTGAAGAACTAGGTATCCACCCTGTCGAATTTGATGGAGGTGTATGGGCTATCTATAGGGATGATGGGTGTTGCTTACACCTACTGCTTCAAAGCCACCTTATAGAGGTGGATCGTTCCGAATAGAGCTCCGTGAGCATGCTGCTACGGCTACTTAGTCGCTTATGGAATGAGCTCCGGTACCACAGATGGGATGCCAAAAGAAGACGAGAGCGACGACTCGGGTCCCCTCAGACCGATTTGTAAACGAGAGCATACCGCGTAAGGATAAGAAAGTTGCTAGTAGGAGCAAAGAGAAAGCCCCTGCCTCTTCTTAGCTGAAGAAATTGGGTGTCCCCAATGATCCACTCGGGCTGCAACGATGCTATATAAGAGGTATGGGAAGCCTAGTGGATCGACCGAGCCCATGACGTTGAAGTCATTTCCCAACCCTAAGGACAAGGAGTATAAAGCAGATGGGGAGAAAAGTCTTTGGGTTCTGGCAATGAGGAGGAGCCCAGCCTTAAGAAGCCCCGGAAATGAAGACAATATAGTCTAGAGTAGGACTTGGAGCTTGATAGGAACTCATTCATTAAACTCTAATTTCCTTTTAGTAAGCATCTTCTCTATTTAGTAAAGATTCCTCAATTTTTGTTAATAATTCATGTGTGAATGTTCTAACGTAATGTACACACACTTGCAAAGAAAGAAAGGAGTAGGAAGAAAAATAGCTTGAAATTGAGTTGGGATTGTATTGAGAACAAGTACCAGGTTTAGCCTGAAAATGGGCCAACTCTGGAAAAACTCCAACACTATTGACTAGCCAGCTGGTTGGTTAGTGAGAATGGTGAATTTTTCTAATCTAGGGCTTAAAATTGGCCGGTTAATTAAAAGACAATTTCATTTTTTTTTGTGTAAAACCGAACGGTTGATGAGAAAGACATGTATCCACATATATCCAAAACAAAGAGAAAACTGACCGGTTTGTCAAAAACCGTCCCGTTTCTTTGATAAGTTTAATTGATTTTTTTTTAATTTTGAGTCCTATCTCTACACAACTTAAGGCTCCCTCCATATACATTCGAGGCTCATCCTTCAGGGGAGACATACGACTCCCATTCTTTCAGACATGCCCTAATGGCTTTTGAAGACAACCCAACAATTTTTGAGCTCCAATTCCAATCCTTCGCTGACTTTTTCAACAAGGTAGAGCTTTTTCACCTTGATGGGCACTTCCATCTGAAGTGGTTCATGAGTTTTTGTGCTGTTGTTGTTCACTAAGATATTATTCGAGCCTCTTACAAATTTCAAGATCCCAAAGATCATGTCTTCCCATACGGCCTAAATGAGCTTTGCCCAACGTATGAGGAATACTTGGCTTTGGTGGATGTCCCTGCCAATCTAACTGTTATGATTCTGGTGATTCAAGATGAATATATCCTGTCCCTCATAAGCTTATTAGAAGTTACGAAGAGTGGGCTAGGTAATTTATTTGTGGTGAGCATATTATGCTTTCTTCTGTGATTGAATATTTTCCTACCAATCCAGATAACTGTAGTCTACAATATGCAAATGGCCTGATGACGGCTCTGGGGCTGTGTCCGATGGCCAAATATCTTCCCATTATGGGCCCAGGGGTCGCTAATGTGACACTCGCTGAGTTGATACCCAGGTGTCTTTACCAGGGAGAAACCCTAACTTCGATAGTGGTAGCTGAGACCGTAAATGCAATTAGCGAGGAGCAAAAGGATCAAAGTGTTGCCTTTAGGGGTGGCCCCTTGCTTCTCTATATGTGGCTTCCGGACCACATACAGCTGATATCTAAACCCATTGAGGTAAGGTATCGCCCTAGTGCTTTCCACCTTAAGCCTTTACTCTTTGAGGGCGTTCTGGCATAAATGCTTGGACTTGCTTTTTTAGTGCCCGGGAATCCAAGGATTTTGGTTGGTTTTGTAATTGGTGAAGCCTCATGGACCTACTCTGAGGACCTTCGGGGTATCATTTAGGGCTGCGCTCTTTACCGCTCTACTTTGCTTGTTGGATTCTGAGGCAGTTTGATTACGAGCCAGTTTTCCAAATTATTACATGATTTTTCTGTGGGGAGAGACCTTAGCCCTTCACTCAGCAAGGCTGTTTGCTAGGGTTAGGCTCTTCTCCTTATACTCATAGTTTCATAGAGTTAGGCCGTTCACTTGTATAAACCTAGTTACTCCCCTGTTATTTGATGCTTATATCTGTTTGCTTTGGCCCCGTATTCAGAAAAAGGTATTGGCTATTAAGACCAACTGCAGGCTGAACTGAATTTTCCTAGTTCCCTTGAGATCAAGTTTTTGGAGAGAGCTAAAGAAGAAACTCATTCTGAAGTAGGTTTAAGGCCTGATTTGCACGACACGGTAGAGTATAGTTCAAGGTCTCCACCACCCTTAGACAAAGGAAGAAGTTCGAGTCACTTGGATTTAGTGGTCTTGGATTGGTTCTCAGTTGTTTGCAGACAAGTTCAATGCAGACGGGAATCCGATACGTCTTGGCATTTTGATGAGCCTCGGAAGAGTCATGCCTCGTGAAGAAGAAACACCAAAAGAGGCCATTGATTATCAAGACAACCATGGATCATGACAAAGGTATAGATGCTTATGCTTAGGGCAGGTTTGACCGAAAGCATGGAAAGAGGACAAAAGTTAGAAAAGTGGGAAGAGACTAAGTGACTGAAACAGAGATTCCAAAGGAAAGGATTCCGATATCAGAGAGGCTGACTTATAACAAGGACAAAAGGAAGTTTGGCTCCGTCATATTTTGGGATTAGGATGGTCGCCCTTCCTTGAGAAGAAAGAAAGAAGCATGATGATAGTGTACTCTTAGGTTACTTATAGGACTTAGAAGTGTTTCTTTTTGCCCAGACTTTTATCTTGGCCGCTTTTTGCAAGGTTTTTGTCCTAACCAGCTCCTTTCTTTTCTAGCATTTCTTAGTACATCTTATTTGTTTTGCCTAGGCCACCCGTTGCAGGATTTTTGTCCTGGCGGCCTTTTATTTTTCTTAGAGAATGTAGTTGAATTCATAGCCGGTGGAAAAAAAACTTTTTATTAAAATTTGACCGCACCGAAGGAATCTTTACGGGCTACCTATGTACCTCTATCTATCATGTTACATTGAAATGTATGTGTAGAGTATTGTTATTAAAGGAAGATCAGGTCATTTGTAGTTCATTTGCAGTTCTCACTCATGCATACTATTTTTTGGTCGGTCTAGGTTGACTAACTATGACAATTTGATTCCATCTAAAACAACTAATAATGTTGCACCTCCTGTCATTATTTGTTTGATCATATAGGGATATGATCTGTTAGGTTCAAACTTCCTTCACTGCTTCTTAATATGCCTGATATTCTTCTTCAGGCATACCATATCTCCTTAATTTTAAGCTACACTCCTTCACTCGCTTATTAAATGCTCGGGCGATCCACTTCAGGTAACATTGAATATGGCAAGGAGCTTTTAACCTTTTTTTTGTCTACCAATGCTAACTCTTCAAAGTGGAATTGTACCTAATCTTCCCCCGCTACCTGATTCTTCAACAAGACCTTAAGAAAGGCTACTTCCAATTCCATTGGGAGGACCGCTTCCACACAATAAATTAATGAATACAAGGTAACTTCGGTTGATGTTCTTCCCAATGTCCTATAGCCCCAGAGAGCATATGAAAGCTTTTCTAGCCAGCTCCGATAGAAATCCATCATCTTACTCAGCATAATTTTTATGTTCTTATTAGCTACAGCCCCATTAGTCTATCGCCAGTAACGTGAAGAGTGATGTTAGACTATACCATACTCTATGCTAAATCTATGACTTCTCTTTTGAAATGTTAAACGTTATCAGAAATCAACTCGTGAGGCACACCATATTGACCAATAATGTTAATCCGGATGAACTAAGCTACCTTCTTGGCATTGACTACAGCGTATGAAGCGGCCTCTACCCACTTTGTGAAGTAATCTATGGCCATAAGTATGAACTCGCGTTCATTAGAAGCTTTCAGACCAATTTTTCCTATCACATTTATTCCCTAAACCAAAAAGGGCCAAGCACAGATGTGATATTATATTACTCTAGAGGAGGGAAATGTTGCAGATTGGCATACACTTGGCAATTATGACACCTTCTCACGTGTTCTATACAATCTCGCTCCATCGTACCCTAATAGTATCCCTTTCTTTGCTAATATATGACGGTTCATATGCGATTCACATTCACCTGAGTGTATATCTTTCATAATCTAATGGCCTTATCTCTCTGTGGCATAAGAAATGACCTCCATTGTAATGCCTCTTATACAAGTTTCAGTCACCCATGATAAATTGCACTTCCCATTTCGTCAAAGTGACACAGTCTTTCGGGAAAGCTCCATCGGGATATTTACCATATCGGATAAGGTTCTGTGTACCATAATTTGTTTATCGCAGTTTCCTCTATGGGTGCAATCATGAAACAGTAAGCAAGTCGATCTCTCTTCTAAATCATAAATGGCTCTACTTCTTGTTCTTCCGGTATCTCTACCATCAATGCGAGTGTCACCAAAGCATTAACAAAAATTATTCTTGAGCCAGGGGAGGTAATGGAACTCCACATCCTCAAATTGGTCCACAACTCCAAATGGACATGATATGCCTAGAGAAGTTCATCCCTAATCCTCCACATCCCTTGTATCTGATATATGGTCAAGGCCGAGTCACCATATACTGTAATTTCTTAGACTTTTAGTTTCAGAGCCACCTCTAAACCAATTATGCATGCTTTGCATTTGACGATGGTATTAGTACCATTGAAAGTTAACTTGATGACTATGGGCAAATGGACCCCATTTGGTGAGATTAGCAGTATGTCTGAAGAGTTTTCCTTTGTGATAAGCGATATATAACCTTTTGATTTCTTAACTTTCTTTGTTTTGCATTTCATGTTTGTTGAATGTCTTGATTTTACTTATTGGGGGATGTTGATGTGGTATTCCCTGTTTCGGATGAGAAAATTGGGTGTGAAGAAAGGAATGGTGGTATAGGTAATTATCTTGGTTTGCTTCTTAAAGTTTTGGAGTTGTCAATTACTGGGGGATGTTGATGTGGAAAAACCCAAAGAGTGGTTGGTCCTTTGGCTAGCAAGTGGGTTTGTAATGAGCATCACTTGGATTTATATTGTTGCTAAGGAATTGGTTTCTTCGTTGAGTTCACTTGGGATCGTAGTTGGAATAAGTCCTTCAATTTTAGCAGTTACTCTACTTGCTTTAAGCAATTCAACTGGAGATTTGATAGGCAATGTGGCTTTGGCAATTCAATCTCTTTTGTTCTATATATATATATATATGGGCTAATTACACCCATGTCCCTGAGGTTTAGGGGTAATTACACGAGAGGACACAAAGTTTCACAATGTAACATACGTGACCAAAAACGTTAAAAAAAAGTAACACTTTTATCCAACCGTCAGTATTCCGTCCAAAAAGTATAATTTTCTCTCTCCACAATTTAAACCATAAACCCTAAATCTGAAGTCACCGCCGGCAGCCTCCCTCCGCCGCCCCATGCCGCCGGCAGCCCCCCTTCCCACCACCGCCGGCCACAAACTCAACTGATCAGACCACCATGACCCAACAACAAGCCACCACTGTAGGCACCAATCTCCTGCTCGACGCCTTACACCATTTTCGGCGAGGGCAGATGGCCAACAACGGCCACTGCTATTCTTCACCGGCGATTGCCACCAACCAAACACCAATGTACATCCCCATCGATCAACCCGCCCATGGCCGGCGACATCACAACCGCAACTGCTCTCTTCCACAGATCGGCCCACCCACCGTCGCTGTCGGAGCAGACCCATCACCAGGCATCGATCGCACCGGTGGGCACGATGGTGCAAGCCCATCGTGGTGGTGATGGCGCTGCATTGCTGGTGGTCACGGTGGCGCGCATCTCGATGGAGGAGGCCGGTGTCGCGACGTAGCTCGGTGATGCTTGCGATCCAGACGGCGCGGGGTACGGAGGTATGGCGACCGCGACAGGCAGATCGGAATGGATACCGCGACAGGTAGATCGGTATGGCGACTGCGATCTTGCGGCGCCGGTGCCTCGCCGGAGGGCTTGCTACTGCGTTGACGGGGAAAGGGGAAGGCAGTCGGCGTGGGGGTGTGGGTGCTGGGTGTGGGGAGAGGAAGAGGCAGACGCGTGGGGGTGGGGTGGGGGCGCGAGGGGGTGGGGGTGGGTGCTGGGTGTGGGGAGAGGAAGAGGCAGACGCGTGGGGGTGGGGTGGGGGCGCGAGGGGGTGGGGGTGGGTGCTGTGTGTGGGGAGAGGAAGAGGCAGACGCGTGGGGGTGGGGGTGGGGTGGGGGCGCGGGGGGTGGGGGTGGGTGCTGGGTGTGGGGAGAAGAAGAATAAACAGTAAATTAAGTGGGTAATTGATTTTAAAGTCAGGGGCAATCAAGTCTTTTTGTTAAAACCGTTAAGTATTTTTGTATTCCGTTAATCAATGGACATAAGTGTTACATTTTGAAACTTTGTGTCCTCGCGTGTAATTACCCCCAAACCTCAGGGACATGGGTGTAATTAGCCCTATATATATATATATATATATATATATATATATATATATATATATATATATATATATATATATATATATATATATATTATTTATTTATTTATTTTTTGGTTTTAGTAGTAGAATTTGCTTCTCTAATGTGGATAAAGTATTATTACAATTGTGTTGTCTTATTTTTTGGCTTCATGAAGAACGGTATTGTGCCTCATGCCGGTAATTCTCAAGGCGGTTAGGACATTATTGGATCTAACGTGGCTTGAACAAGGGATAAAGAAAATGTTGATGATGACGTTGATAGGTGTGAAGACTAGTCTTTTCTTGGTTGGTCCTACCGTAGTTGTTTAGCTCGTGAATTACTTGACTCGTTTTTTTATTTTTGGTTCAAGACAATGTGTAGTGCCCACCTGCTTCTTCGTTATTGTTCTATTTTATATGGTATATTTTATCCTCAATAAGAAAAATATCCACCTAAAAATTTAATAATACTTAAATGATATATCTTTTTAGTCGTTTTACATGTTAAGGTATCTGAAACTTCTAAAGATACTTAAAAGAATGTCATTTTAGTCATTAAATGCTAAACTTACACAAATGAATAGAAAAATAAAGTCTACGTATAAAGTCGATACAAAAAATCCTCTTTATTCTCAATTGTTTTCAAGGTCTCCTTGTTTCTAAGGTTCGAAGCCACATAATGGAGAAAGGCACAGAGCACACCGTCTCCTCAGTCTCCTCACCGGCCTTACGCTCTGAGCGCCTTATTCTTAAAATTTCTAATTCCTTGACCTTTAACCCTTTCTTTAATTTTTTGTTTCGAATTAGAATTCAACAATTGGATTTTGGAACTTACAATTCCCATTTAGGAATTGGGGCCACTATGGGATCCTTGATTTCATATTGGAATTTTGGATTTTTATTTTTAGATTGCAATGGCTACTCATGGGTGGTGGGTTTATAGGTTTCTGATTGAGATTTATTGGAATTTTTAATTTTGGATTGAAAGTTTGGCAATTGCTGCTTGTTGTTGCAATTCAGATAAGAACTTGGCATTTGAGAGAATTTAGCACTGAATGTGTTGATTGAGGTTTGAGAATTTGGAGCTTTCACAAAGAAGTTGAATATATTGCTCCACCTGAACGAATTGAAAAGATCGAATTGCCGAATTAGAGTTCTTGTTTGTTGCCCATTTGGATCATGTTCATTCGTTTCACTTTGTAAGGTCTAATTCATTGACGATTGTATTTTAGGCAAAAAAAATTTTGGCTATTTGGTGCCCATCCTCAACAAAGTTTCTACCTCTGCCACTGCTTTGACGTGATTGTTAGTTAAATGAGTTTTGGAATGAATTATGTTTATAATTTGAAGATTTAATACTTTGACGTGATTGTTAATTAAATTAGTTCTGGAATGAATTATGTTTATAATTTGATGATATAACTATCAGGGACAACATGTTAAAATATCGGTTTTAAGATACTGGTTTTCTGTCAATCCATAACACAGCTTTAGCGACCGCAAAATGCAGTCACTAAATAGATATAAACGGTCGCTAAATAAAGCATCAAAATCACCTAGGAAAGAATTAGCGACCACATTTTGCGTTCGCTAAAAGGTACATCGATTGCTGAATAAAAAACAATATTTTCTGGCAAAGATATTTAGGGACCGCAGTTGCAGTTGCTAAACTGATAAGGGCAATTGCTAAACAAAAAATTAAATTAATTTTGAAAATTTTTTTAGGACCGCAAGAGCAGTCGCTAAATTTAGTCAACGCGGTCGCTAAATTTAACGACCGCGTAGTTAATGCGGTCGCTAACATTTAGCGACCTGGCCTCTAGACCGAATTTGCGACCGCCTTTTGAGGTCGCTAATCCACTTTAGCGACCGCCAGAGCCCCTGTTACTTGTAGTGAAAGGCGACAACGCAGCCACAAGTGCTGCCTGAACCAAGTGATTTGAGGAGAAGACAGACATAAAGAACCGTTATTTGTGTGGCTGAAGCTTCCTTGCAGTTCTCTTGAGTTGTACATGGAGGTGGGCGGAACACTGGTAGCACGCTGATGTGGTGAGGCTCAGCAACCCCTGTTAGAACAAAGTGTCCACAAAGATCCTTTCAGCAGCCAATGTTTGAAATTCGATGCTAAATTTAACTAGATTGTTTAGCGACAAACAACACCCTCTGTATTTATTATTTCAATGGAGAAGGCACTGAACTTTGAATGTCCGCCATCCAAAGTTCATCCAATAAATTACAATTTTCTCAAATAAAAAAGTAAAAAGAGAAAACATCTCAGTTGCTATATGGGTGCTTGGAAATTATAACCTTTTGAGATAATTACAGCAATGTCCTTAAGGTTAGGGGTGAAATTACAGTCAAGTACATTTGGTTTTAAAATGTAACATTCTGTGATCAAAAACCCTAATTTTGTAACACTTGTGTCCATCAGTCAGGATTCCGTCTAAAAAGTGTAATTTTTTTATGATGTCATCGTTACATATTTTCAATATAGCAATACTATCCTTGTATCCTAATTTGAAAATTTTAAAAATTATTTTTAAAAACCCTAATCTGAAGATTAGGGCTTGTTAAAATAAACCTAAAGGCGGCAACCCCCTCCCTCGTCCCATGTTGGCAGCTAGTGACGAAATGGAAGCCGGAATAAGGAATTTTTGAGACTCTAATAATGACAACCCGAAATGAGGACCGTTATTAAAAAAAAACTTGTCAATCATTTCCAAACCACAACTGCTGGTACAGTAACTCTCAACACTAGTGACGAAAAGTTCCCATGATTGACAACCATCGCTATTAACGTAGAGCTCCCAACTAGAGATGTCAAAGGGCCGGGCTTGGGCCGGCCCAGCCCAAGCCCGTCGGGCCTGCTGTGGGGCCGGGCCGGGGCCGGGCCAATGGGGGCTGCCAACCGGGCCGGGCCGGGCCGGGCCTGCCGAAGGCAAACCCCGGCCCAGTCCAGGCCCAGGCCCTAGGCCCAATAGCTAGGGCCGGGCTTGGGCCGGGCCCGGGCCCTTTTTTTTTTTTTTTTCTTCTTGTTATTCAATTTTAAATTTCATCTCTAGGCAATATTCACAATTTAACGAACCTAATCTTTATCCTTTTATTTCATTATAAGTAATATACATATATATGTATGTATGTATATACATATTTATTTGTTAGCCATTATATTTTTTATTATATGTTAAACATTTTCATACTCTTCTTGATGAGCTTTATTAATAAAATCTTAACACATAACAATTTATATAGAAAAATAATAAATGTATTCATAGGCCCTCCTCCTTTTATCCGGGCTTGGGACCGGCTGCTTGTAAACAAACAGGCGAAGTTACCTATTTTTTTATATATACGAAAAAATATATATCTTGCTTGTAAAAATTTATTTTATATATATGAAAAAAAAGTATATTTTGTGAAAAAATTTATTCTTAAAATTCTAACAATCAAAATAATAATGAATGTCTATCCAAAATATCAGCAATCAAAGATCAAGAAATCTGCAACGTCAACCAAAAGGATCAAAAGAGGAAAATAAAAACAAATTACCTAATCATCCAGAAGTACTTCAATATCCGAGTCACTGCTCTTCCTATCATCAATCGGTTTATCTTGCTCGCGGTATTTCGCATCAAGATAATCCTTCCAACATACACATAGCTCGAGCGACTCGGGGTTAAGACGACTCCTCCTGTCATCCAAAACCCTCCCGCTAGCTGAAAATGCCGACTCTGAAGCAACCGTGGAGGCTTGCACTGGCAGTACATCCCGTGCAATTTGGGATAAAGTTTTATACATGTTTTGATTTTGTTTCCAAAAATTTAACAAATTAAAATTAACCTGTTCTTGCCTTGATAAATCAGAATAATGATCAGTATTTGCATATACACCAATCTCATTAAAAGAGGAAAAAGTATACGAACCTGCCGAATTAGAAGTACCTTCACCTGGTAGTTGTCTTGCTACTAGATGTTCAAAGCCCTGAAGGTATGGCGCATAATACCTCTCAACAGTGGATGATGATGTAGCTCGCCCGCGCACGTCAGCAGAATTACGATAGACGTTGAACAAGTCCTCAAACCTCTTGCTCACTTTTGCTGTGAATGCGGTTGTCTCCTCTGCTGTGTAGCACATTAATTTCGATATCTCTTGTATCGAGGCGTTCACGCCATGCAACTTTAACCTAGGATCTAAACAAGTAGCCACAGTAAAAATAACAGGCAGTTACTCCAATATTTATTAAATTTTTGATCCATCACTTTTACTATTTCCTTAAAGGGTCCTATATATCTCCATTTTGTTAACATTGTAGCCATCTTCAGAATTTCTATTACAGCGAGAGGAGAGGTGGGATAGTACGTACCAGACAATAAATTGGTAGACGTGTAGAATACCTCCAAAAATTCAGCTAGGTATGTGGCCATCTGCCATTCCTCTTGAGTTGGCAAGCCGGCTGGGAACTGGGTTAGTAGAAAATGCGTATAGACTTCTCGGTATGCCAGAATGTGTAAAAGCATGTGGTATGTAGAGTTCCACCTGTGGACCACATCTGTAACTGCTCTCCTGCGAGGCATATTATATTGAACACACAACGTTTTAAATTGTTGTGTTCTCGGACTCGAGCTATTAACATACGCTGTCATACCCCTCATTTTGAGAAGAATATCTCCTGCAGCAGCTAAACCATCTTGAACAATTAAATTAATAATGTGACAAACACAGCGAACATGAAATAATTCACCGTTAAGTACAGGTTGAAGCGTCTCCTTTAAAGCTGCAACAGCAACTTTATTATTAGAAGCATTATCAAAACTAACACTCATAATCTTATCCTTAATTTTAAATGTGGTGCATGCTTTTAATATAAGAATAGCAATGTTCATTCCATCATGCGGATAAGGGAAGTGCTCGAAAGCGATGATTCTCTTGTGCATAACCCAATCTACATCAATCCAATGAGCGGTCACACAAGAATAACTAACAAAAGTAAAGGAGATTGCCAAATATCAGAAGTAAGACTAACTTTACCTTCAAATTTATCGAAATAATCGATAAGGCGTGCTTTAGCAGCATTGTACTGTCGGAGTGCATCGGATCTAGTTGTGTTTCTATGAACCTTTTTGTACAAAGGTTGAACGTATGTGTTCATATATCTAGAGTGCTTAGGATTATCGGCAAAAGAAAAGGCTTGTTCATCATGAATAACAAATTCAGCGAGACCGTCTCTTTGCTCTCGCTGATTATAAACAAATAACTTACCGTCAAAAGATAACTGCGTTTGGGTAGGTTCGACGTGGCCTTGTCGAGGTGCACACAGAGGGTAATGCCTGTTAAGATGTCCATTACCACTACCAGACGAAAATAATTTAGCGCAGTACTTACATCGAGCTTTTCGGATGCCGTCCACCGTAACTACATCGAAATGATTCCAACACTCGGCTTTCTTTTTTTTCCCCTTTTGGACTTCTGGCTCATTACCGGAGGCATTGCTCGGCCCTTCTTCATCATGACCAGGCATAGGGTTGAGATTATGCCACGGAGTAGTAGCTTCGCCAACCGAGCTGCGTCCTTGACTATAATGCGGGGGGTCTTCATCAGGCGTGTATTCAAAATCTGGAATGTTTTGATTGAACTCCCAATTGGCTTGGGTATCTATCATACAGCCTGTACTCATTCGTCCAGGAACGAATGGTTGTGTTGGTGCTTGGATTGGTGTTTGTGATGGCCGTGGCGCTGGCGCTTGTGCTGGTGGTGGTGCTTGCGATGATGATGATGTTTTTCGTGATGACGATGCACGCCTCATTTTCTTCAATAATCCAGCCATATTTCGAGCTAAACTTTGTAAGAGTGACTAAATACACAAGTATAAGAGTAGTAATAAGAAATAACAATTAAAAGAATGAACGAGTAACAAATATTAGAGAGTTAGTAATTAAAAAGAATTTAGCAAGACTAGTAATTAATAAACGAGAGTACTAATTAGTAAATACTAGTAGTAATTAGCAAGAGTAGTAATTAAAAAGAATTTAGCAAGACTAGTAATTAATAAACAAGAGTACTAATTAGTAAATACTAGTAGTAATTAGCAAGAGTAGTAATTGGAGAGGAAAATAGTAGCAAAGCTTGTAGAAATATAGAATGTTTAGGTAAGAGAGAGTAAGAAGATTGGTGTGAAAAATTAGAGAGAAATGGTGTGAATTTATAGATTTTAGAAACTTCACAAAAGACCAAAATACCCCTACAAACTATCCGTTTATAGTTGTTGGGGAGGGTAAGAGTGTAAAGGAGTTGAAAAATAGAGGTTAGACTAAAATACCCCCCAAACTAGCCGTTATATTGCTGTTGGGGGGGTAAAAGTGGAATTTTGGAAAAGGGGTGGAAGAAAGGGGGGGAAAAACAAAAAAATTCAAACAAGTGGGGCCAAAACCGGGCCAAACCCGGGCCGCATACCGGGCCAGCCCCGGGCCAGATCCGGGCCGCAGACCGGGCCAGCCCCGGGCCAGATCCGGGCCGAAGACCGGGCCGCAGACCGGGCCAGACCCGGGCCAGACCCGGGCCGGGCCAAACCCGTTTTCGGGCCGGGCCGGGCCGGGCTTTTTCACAGCAATGGACGGCCTGGTCCAGGCCCAGGCCCCAGGCCCGCTGTGCTGGGGCCGTTACTGTTCACCGTCGGGGCCGGGCCAGCCCGGGCCAGAACCGGGCCGGGTCGGGCCAGCCCGCGGGCCGCCCGGCCCGTTTGACAACACTACTCCCAACACCAGTAAACAGATTACAAATACACAAGGAGGAGAAGACTTGAACATCTGACTTGAGCATCTGAGGCCCATGCGTGGCTTTCTCTCCTTTTCTAGTCTCTTTTGGTTTCAGGGTGCACAAGTGTAAAGGGATGGAAATCTGTGTCACGCAAGTTTTCTACCCACCAAAACTGATGTACACAACAGATGGATACATTATTCCAAAGTTTCAAGGCTTGAGAGAGCACATGGGGTTGAGAGGAAGGAATTGGGGAAAGTGCAAGAAAGCATAGAATATGGCATTCCAATTCCATTGTTGGTAGTCTAACAACCAGCAATGGTTTTTCTGCCCCACCCCACCCCACCCCGCCGACAGCCTCTCCTTCCCTCATCCCAGCACCGTGCCCTCTCACTGCCCCATGCCACCACAGCCCCAGTCGCGACCCAGACAACAAGCCACAAAATCAACTAGATAAACACTCCGACCAAGATCCGGCGATGAAGATGGCTGGAGATCTGCAGTCGTCGAAAAATGGGCCACTCCGCTAACGGCACAGCAGGTCCAGCGAAGAAGACGGCTGGAGGACGACCAGATCTGCCATTGGCTTGGTGTTGGGGGCTTTTTTTGTTGTGTGTGTGAAATGAAGAGACAAGTAGATGAAGAGAGGGAGGAGACGGAAAAAAGATAAAAAGATTGGAATTTCAATTTTATTTAGGGGCAATAGGTTTTTTTGTCAAAATCGTTATATATTTCCTATTCCGTTTAGTCAACGGATATAAGTATAATTTATCCAAATTAACTAATGAACACGTCTTGCTGTAATTATCCGTAGCCTTTTTCCGCCATAGCTTACTACTAATATAGTTTCCAAAGCATAAACAAACTTCATTCAGCAAAAAGGTAATTGAATGTGTGAACAAAGTAAGAGTACGAAATTATGAACTACAGAACTAATAAAACTAAGAAGTTACAAAAGATGAATGGCATCGTTTCAATCCCTCCAAGCTGCTTCTCCTCTTCTTGTTGCTAATCTCTCTCTTGCCTTGCTGTGATCCTGCCCCTTGCCTTCTAATGCAAGACCAGGTAAGTCTCTTACATCCTATCCCCTCAAGAAAATCCTTGTTTATAAGGATAAATTTGTGGAAACTTCTTTTGAATAATAGACCAATCAAGTTTTGTCAATGGCATCCTTGTTAGAACATTTCACTAGTACTTGACTAACACTCTCATTTTGCCTTTCTACTATTCTCTTGTCCAAAATGCAAATGGTTCAATGAGGGATTGCCCCTTATCCATTGTCAAAGTAGGTCATAAGATGGAGTAGCCTTATATTCAATAGTGAAACATGAAAGACAGGATGTACCTGAAACACCCTATATTTTTCTTTTTCATATTAAAGAAAGAGAGATTTCCTGCCAGGCGTGGCTGCCTAAGGCAGCCATTTTCTCTTTTTATAGACAATGCTTCTTGCACGTAAATCCATTGGGGATTAAAGGTGGTTAGTGATCACGAGGTTAGGGTTTTTAGGCTTTATAAGGGTAAGAGAGGGAAGGGAATTAAAGGTGCAAAATGAGAAGAAAAATCTGAAGATAGGAAGAGTTAGTGACCATTTTAGCGGCCACTGACAGGGATTTTTAGCTGAACATTTAGAAGAATTCGGTAAGTGTAAGTTTGGCAGAATTTAGTTAATTTCATAGATTTTGGGTGAGATTAGGGGATGAATTTCAAGATAGATGTGTGTTTATGTGCGCAAGTACTAGCCTATAGATCGGTGTATGTGTTTGGTGTGTGCATGTGTTTGTGTGTGAAATACACACACGTCTCTGTGCGCGCGCGCGCTCTTCTGTTGATATAAACAGTGTGCATGTTTAATTGGGGTTGGGGGTGTGTGTTTGTGTGTGCAACCAGTGCATAGGGTCGTTAAGTTTGGTGTGTGTGCATGTGTTTGTGTGTGAAAATCAGTGTGTGCAGGTAGGGGTGTGTGTGTTGAGTAAGAGGGGTGGGGGTGGGGGTTGTTATGTGAAATATGGTGGGTGCAGTGTGTGTGTGGGTTGACGGTACGGCTGGTTGAAGGTGTCTGCGCAAGTGTGTGCGGGTTGGCGGCACGGCTGGTTGAGGAAGATAAAGATAGGATAGTGTCACTAGAAGTCAATTATTTTTCAAACTGTGCGAAATTTATATTTAGAAGCAGTTTCTGCTCTCATTTTGGCTATGTGCAAAAGAGTAACCCCTATTTTTCCTCATCCATGAAGGGCATTAAATGGCATTTTTGATTTATTAAAAGTAGTGAATCAAATTCTTATTTTTGAAAATTTTATGATGACCTTGTGCTACTGAGACACTTCAGTGTCTAAAATTTCGTAGCATTAGAGTATCGTTTGTGTTTAGTGATTTTGATCACCTTATGTGACAGAGCGCTGTTGCATAAAATGCATTCTTGGACGTTAGCGTTACAACATTATTATCGGGTTTAAATGATTAGCTTGAGCAAGAGATTACGATCTACTAAGAGAATGTTGAAAATGGGGGAAAATAGAATGAAGTGCGAGTTTATTCTTAACTGATGCCTAATTAGTGAGACCTTGATTGAATAGGTTCTCCCGCTCGTTGAGATGAAGGCTTGAAAGTTTTCTTTGGCTATAAGCCATTCATATAAGGGTAGTATGGTTCTTTCATGCTTTTTCATTGCCTCGATCAACATGTCTGTCTTAGATGATGCTTGTGTTGAAATTTTGTTGTTTTTTTTGGAACCCCGGTAGTTATCGTGAGCTGGTAATTCCTTGCATGAAATAATTCTTGAGGACTTCTAGTATAAAATTTGCCTAAGTACGCAGCGCTGATGAAAACTATCTCCCTCATCCATTTATGCAAGACTGAGATGAACACTCCAGTTTAGTAGGGCACTCAACAAGAAGATGACCATTGAAAGAGGAGTAACTAGAAATAAGATGACGCACTAAAGTTTGTAGAGTCCAGTCTATTCGATCCGAGTCTGCATTGCAATTGATTTTAGCTATATTGTGATCTTACGATGTTTATTGATCTTTACTAATTTTACTATTTATTGCTTTTAAAATTATCATTTTGCAGTACTGTTTTTATATGCATAACATGTGCACAATCAGTGAGTTTGTCCGTCCCTGAAGATGTTACGTTAGGCTTTGTAGCCGCTCAGTTTAAACATACGTGATTTTTTACTATATTTGCTGATGATGTTGACTTTCCTATTGGACTTCAGATACATTGGTGTCCTTAAATTTCATAATCGTTCACAGGATATCCTCTAAATGATTTCGTACTCTGTGCTCCTCGTAATATCTTTACTAGGCGCTCATTCATTATATATCATTTTCAGGTGTTAAGTATGAATGTGATGAACCCTCTAGGAAGGGCAAAGAGAAGGTGTACTGACGTAAATGATCTTAAGCTTTGTACTACTTTAATTGCACATTTCCCTTTCTGAAGATTTAGTTGTTTTTAGGCACTTGAAGCCTTCCATTGTTAATACAATTATGTTCATTTGGTAATAATTTTGTAAGGACGTACTTTTGTAGCATCCGTTGATGATGTTTGATGGTTTAGGCCCCGTTTGACACTCATTATTTTCTCAATTTTTTTTTGTGAGATCACCATCACCCTCCCACTATCGGCACCCACCGCCCACTGCCACTATCCACCGCCGATAGCCTGCGCCAGCCACCAGCTGCCACCACCATCGGCCACCACCACACCCCACCACCGCCACCACAAAAAAACTCAAAATAAAAACAGGGAAATTAGACACAAAAAAAAACTCAAAATAAAAAGTGGGTTATCAAACACCCACTTGTTTTTGTAAAAAAAAAAAAAATTAACTGCTGTTAGTTTTTTTTTTTTTTTGGAAACTGAAAACCAAATTGAAAGTGTAAACCACCACAAAAAAAAAAAACTCAAAATAAAAATTGGGTTATCAAACACCCACTTGTTTTTGTAAAAAAAAAATTAAATTGCTCTTAGTTTTTTTTTTTAGAAATTGAAAGTATTGTCAAAAGAGCCTTAGTTGCTCTGTTATTCTACATATGATGCTTGATGACATAATTTTTGAATGACATCTCAGCTCCAGTGATGTCACAGGGGTTGAGGGTGTCATAGTACCCATGTGCTTCGAGGTTGTTGCAGCTGAAAACTGGATTGGGAACCACACCAGAGATAAGCCTGCAAAAGAGAACACGGAGTGACCTCCAGGTGGATTTCCAGCAGGGGAACGCTCCGATGCTTAAGTCAGAGATGGCTAACAATGTAAAACTCTGAAGAAGCAGTAAGACACAATGTGTAATTGTGTGTGTAATTGTGCATACCTGAGGGGTTAGACCCATTTATATAGTAGTAGGAAGGAGAGACCTAGTAGAATTAGGTCTTCCTCAACTCTAATCAGAATCGAATTGAGATCGTAGAGGATCACATGTCAATCCTAGCTGATAGAGTTAGGGCCTATTTAGGATTCTGCTTGGTGACTGATATGAAAACTACCTAATCAACAATAATCAGCAACTGCCTAATCAGCAATAAGCCAGCTTAGACTACGTGTCATAACTACCACGTGTCGTCTATAGATGGGAGGTGTATTTTTAGCTATATCATATGCCCCTGCTTTCACCAGCGTTTAATGAAGCGGGTGGAAGCACACTTTTTGCCGCTGGTGATAGCGAAATATGCCAAAACAGAATAAAAAATGATTCTGCTCGGGCAGAGTTCTGCTCGGACACCATTCTGCTCGGGAAGTGTTCATCCATGATTCTGCTCGGGCAGAATCATGTTTGGCCACGAGGCATTCTGCTCGGTCACAATTCTACTCGGGCAGAATTGTGTTCGGCCATGAGGTACTCTGCTCGGGCAGAATGTTCGGGCACGATTCTGCTCAGACAGAATTGTGTTCGGGCACAAGTCACTTTGCTCGGGCAAAATGTTCATCCATGATTCTGCTCGGGCAGAATCATGTTTGTCCATGAGGCATTCTGCTCAGGCAGAGTTATGCTCGATCATAATTCTGCTCGGGCAGAATTGTGTTATACCATGAGGCACTCTGCTCAGGCAATACTCTGCTCTGGCAGAATCGCGTTCGGCCGCTTGGCACTCTGCTCGGGCAGAGTGTTCGGCCACGACTCTGCTTGGGCAGAATCGCGTTCGGCCACTTGGCACTCTACTCGGGCAGAGTGTTCGAGCATGACTCTATTCGAGCAGAATCACATTCGGCCGCTTGGCACTCTACTGGGGCAGAGTGTTCCGGCACGACTCTGCTGGAGCAAAATCGCGTTCGGCCCCTTGGCACTCTGCTGGGGTAGAGTGTTCGGGCATGACTCTGCTCGGGCAGAATCGTGTTCGGCCACTTGGCACTCTGGTTGGGCAGAGTGTTTGGGCACGACTCTACTCGGCAAGAATCGTTTTCAGCCGTTTGGCACTCTGCTTGGGCAGAGTGTTCGGGCACCCCTCTCCTCGGGCAGAGTGCTCGGTTCATTTCTACGTGTCCCTTTTGCCATTAATGCCTTTGAGCGGAAAATTTTCAAGTTTCAAACTTCTCTTCTCTTAGCTTATGACACGTAAGGGGTAGATGAACCGTTGGGTATCCCAAGAAATGGTTATTCGGAGTTTTCTCTGTAAAAGGAGATCTTCACTTCATTTTTACCCTACTCGAATCATTTGGAAGCATCCTTCTCTTCAAGTAAGTCTCTCTTCCTCTCCTCTTTTGTTCAGCACTTCAAGTTTTTGTAGTTTCCTAGGTTTAGAAAACATGTCCGAGTCTTAGCTGTCTGTTTCCTCTTCCGAAGAGAATATAGTCATAGTAGTAGTTCATCTTCAAGATCAGAACGGGTTTCAACTTCAAGAAATGAAGTTGGAACTTCAAATCCACAACTTCCGCAACCTTCATCTTCAGAACCACTACATCCTTCATCCTTTCAACCTCCTCAGCCTTCAACTTCTCAACCTTCTCATTCTTTGCCTGTCAAGAATGCTTTAAGAGATGTAAAGGATCAAGTCAAGGATGAGGCTAATCCTAAGCCTTGGTATACGGCGGATGAGAAGTCAAGTAAAATGTCCACCGAAGATTTGTTGGAGTTGCTTCGGGAATATCCTCTTCCCGAAGGTTGGTATGCTCGTCTTCCTGGTTTGCAAGAACTAGCTAATTATGGAACAAAGTTTGAAACTGGGATCTATGAAGAGCAGGTGAAGTCTGGGTATAGGCTTCCTCTTCACCCTTTCGCTCTTTGTTTCTTCGAGCATTACCACATGGCCCCCAGGCAGCTTGTTCCAACTGGTTGGAGGAAGCTTGTCGGGCTTATATATCTGGTTCAGACTTCAGGCTACAAACTAGATACAACAGATTTTATGAGAGTGTTCTTTAAAATATGTTTCGTCAAATGAGTTGCCAACTGTCCGGGATGGTATTACATTCATAGTAGGCAACGACTTCTGAAAGGGGGACTGAAGATGAATAAAGGTTGGCACTCCATATACTTCTTTGTTGGCAGTTCTAATAAAGGGAAGCTTCCGTTTGACAGAGAATGGATCCTTACTGTAAGGATTTTGAGAACCCTGGCAACCCTACTCCTAATAACCATACCAAGCACATTGTTAGCCACATAAAACTTTGAGGTGGGCTTTCCATTGAAAATCCTTTATCAGAGCAGCAATTAGAATGGGCGAGGATCATTCCCCACAAGCCTGTTCCAGCGGGAGCTGTGACTCCTCCTCCTGCGTCTACTATCTCTAGCACGTTTCCTACTGAGAGCGTTCTTACAGGTGTGCTTTTATGTAGGTTCTTTGTTTCAATCTTTGTTTCAATGTATATTCTCGTATTGATTCCTATCTCCCTTGCAGAGATGGCTAGCAGAAGTGGAAAAGCAACGCAAGGAGGCTTTTTTTGATGTTTTGCAGAAAGCCAAGAGAAAGAGGAAAGAAAAGTAGCTAAGCGTAGAGTTGCCCCTGCTCCGAAGAAGACAAGGGTTACTCCTCCTGACCGCTCTCTACAAATTGTTGAGAAAGTGTTTGTCGACGAGGATCCCATCTTCCGTCGCAGATGGACTCTTCGCCACGATGATGTCGGGATGCCAGACAGTCAGATCTCGGAGCAGCACCTTGTTCACGGAGTTCTTCCTCAGGACAAGGAGATTTTTTAGAACCAGACTCACGAGACCTTTGCCTGTTCCTTTGCTCAGGCTATGTACACGGTAATGTTCTTTCTTCTAATCTTCCCATTGTATTCACTTTTGGACTTCATTTAGCTGATCTTTCCAATTTTTATTCCATATGTATGTGAGGGGGTCTGAAATGTTGTCTCACTTTGAGATGGTGAGGCAAGTGGCAGCTGAGGAGGCTCAGCAAAAAAGAGAGGCCATTAAGGAGGCAGAGGAAGCCACCCGTCGCGCTGAAGAGCTGAGTAGGCAAGAGACTGACTACCTTGCACAGATTGAGACTCTAGAGAGGAGACTGGAACGGGCAAAGAGGAGGGTGGCAGAAGAGGTGAAGAAGGCTCGTGATCAAGGCATCCGCGACTTCTTTGATGGGAATGCTGGGGATGAATGGCTAAAGAAGCGTGCAGATGACGGTCTTGAGATTTACGAGCTGGGTTTTGCGAAGGCCAAGGAGATGTTTGCATAGCACTTTCCTGATATCCCCTAGGATGATTTTGTTCTGCATGCGGTTGTAATGCCCAGGACATTTTCTATATTATAATTGTTTTCCTGGCCAAAATAATATTGGTATATTATTTTGGAGTATCTTATAGCGACAAAATTATTTAGCGTCGACATTTTTATTTCTATCAACTTTTAGCGTCAATTTGTGAAGCAGAGTAGTAAATAAACAAATACATAAAAATAAAATAAAATTTTGATTTAATTGAAAAGAATAAGTCAACTCTTTATTTTAGAAAGCGAGGGAACCAAGGACGAGAGAAAAGTGGAGAGAATTTTGCTACCTTAAATTAGATTTTCGATAACACCACATAGCAGAAGAAAGAGAGTAATATAAAATATTAAAAAAACAAACAAGGAAGCCTCGGCAGGAAGAAAAGAGGAAAGGGAAAGGGAAAGAGAAAGAAAGGAAGAGAAGGCCAATAAGATCACCGACGAACGTAGAGAAGATTTTCGGTAAGCCCTCTTGTAGAATTATTTGGCATAATTGTAAGCTTATTTCGAATCGCGTACATGTGTATCGCCTGGGTGTGAGAGGATGTGAGGGGTCTCGGTTCGGCCAACCATGGTGGCTGCCGTGTTTATGTGAGTAGGGCTGAAACGGAACAGCCAAGGTTGGTACACAGCTATGTGTGTAAGTGATTTTATGTAGGTGTAAACATCTGCAATAGGAGGGATTTTGATGTGTGATCAAGTGGGTGATGCGGTGCTTGAGAAATGAAAAATGGGAACTGTCGTATGTAAACTGTATATGTGTTTGCAGCCATAAACAGGTGCTTTGTGGGTGTTTTTGTGGGTGTGTATTAAGAGAGGTGGGGACTGCCGTGGAGCTGGTGTAATGGGTGTTCTTTTGTGAAATTGCATGTGAGTTGTTTGTGTTTTAATGGGTGTGATTATACTGTGTGTGCATGAGTTCTATTGCGTGTGGAAATGAGGTGTGTGAAGTGGGTTTAAGGAAGGGGACAGCAAGGCAACCTGCCATGTGGTTGTTGTGAGGTTTTGGGTGAAATGGGTCTTGAAGAAGGGAGAAGATAGAAGAATATGTATGTGGGTGTGTCGCCTGTGATTCTGTGAGTTCTTGGGCTGCCAAGACAGCCATACAAATGAGGGTATATGTGAATTATGCATTCAAGTGTGTGTGTATATGGGGATGGGAGTCTTATTCCATGGGTTATATAGAAAGGTGAAGGGAAGGCAAGCTAATGGGTTTTGTGGCTGAAGTGATTTCATGTAAGAACAGTACTGGGTAGGCGTGAAGAAGGAGAAGGCTGTAGAGAGAGAGGGAAATGTTCTATTTTAAAAATTAGACTCAAAAGTGTCGCTAAAAAGTTATTTTATTCCAGCAGTCTCTTTTCAAAATTTTAAAATATTTTAGAATATTATTTGGATAAAACTCCAAGAAGTAACTTATGTTAATTTTGCAAGATCTACACACAGTAAAAGTTTCAGATTTTTTAGAGCTCGATAAGCATGCTAAGTAATTTTATTCGTAAAAGAGATTTCGGTGCATTTTTTAAATAGTAAATTAAGTTATTAAATTATGATACTGTTATAATAGTCTTACGTAGCTATGATAATGTATATTCCAGAATTTCAAAGTTTTAAAAGTCGTTTGCTATTTTTAGCGTTCTTAGTAGTGTAGCGCCCGAACGGATATAGCGTAGCGCTTTATTATCATGATAGTTATTAAATTATTTCTAATGACTCTTTGAGGTTATATATGGGTGGATAAGGTACTTTAGGCATTGGGGGCAAATAGGTAATTATACATAAGTCGGGGGACGGTTGGGTAAAGTTTTACTCATCTAAAAGAAACGTAATTTCTAAACGTGCCCGAGCGACAATAAATGACATCCGTATGATTTGTTATTTAGGTTTTGATAGTCAAGAGTTAGGGCCGGCATTTGAGCAAATACCAGAAGCAAATTTTGAGCGAGGTAAGTACCCCTGTCATGTTCCTCCGTATACTTATTTGCAAAACCTATAATATGTATTCATGATTTGATCATTTGAAGTTTAAAGTTTTATTCTACATATGTTTTATTTCTAAAGTATTTGATGAGAAATGTAATTTGAAAGAATGCCATGGAATGTCGTGTGAATCATAAAATTTTACTGAGTACATGTTAATGAGCAATGTAACTCGTCTTGGTTGCTGTGCCCCATATCCAATGGGGGAATGTTGGATTTCGGGCCCTGGTCAATGGGGCTCGTACGTTGATACACAGTACTGTGGCTGGTGGTGCGCCCTTGCGTCCACATTATTATTTTATCCCGGGTGTAGGAGGGATTTCGGGCCCTAGTTAGGGGGCTCGTACGCTGACCGCAGCATACCTACAAGAAATATATGTGTCTGATGTGAATGGAATGAATGATGATTGTACTCAGATTTGAAAATCTTTTCTTTTGAAATTTCATGTATATGTGTGTATATGTATATGAAGGACGTTTTTACGAATGACAATAATCGATTGTTTGATTTGTTAAAAGAAAACCCATGGCATGTTTTAGAAATTTCAAACTTATTTTAGGAACATGGCTGGTGTATTTGCTGGGCTTTCGCTCATTCCTTATGTTTCAGGTGACGACTTAAGGGAAGTGGAGCCTTATAAGCCACACGGGGGAGTAGTACCCGAAGAGAACTTTTAGAATAATGAGTGCCCACTATTCGAACATTTTAGTCTATGTTAATTTACGTTATGCTTGAAGTGATGTAAGTAGCTTAGGTCTCCTCGAGTTTTATTTATAAGTTTTAATGACATGTAATGAGAGTTTTATTTAAATTTTTGGGGGTCCGTAAATTAGAATTAATTTGGAGTCACAGGTTTGTAGTAAGGCCTGACAGAGCCCTGGCAGGTGTTAGAATGGACCTACGGCCGGTCACGGGCTTACCCGTGGGTTCAGGTCATGACAGCGGTGGTATCTCCATCTGGAGATACTGTTCTACCATCGGAGGCAGGTGATGCTGCAGCTTATCACCTTCCAGGGGAAGGTCCTTCTGGCGATGCCCCTGAGCCTTAGATTTTAGACTTTGTATCTAGGCTGTTCTGTTTTCAGACTGAGTTACTTTTATGCCCCTTCGAGGGCTTTTATAAACTCTATCTTTTTTACTTCACAGTCTTTCGTTTTACTATGTGTTTGTCGTGGTTTATGCTTTACCATTCACACAGCATTATTTACATTTACTTTGACTCAAACTCTTTGTTAATTAAAGAGTCGGCAAAAAAGTCGAGCACCCTCGTCCGGCCTTAATTTTAAGAAGTAAAAGTTTTGATGGATTGACTACATCTCCATTAACTTTTGTTTCTTCACGGACTTAGATATGTAGCTAATCTGTTTGGCTTATTCTTGCATTTTTATAGAAAAAGCAAGAATTTGACACTCTGCTCGAGCAGAGCGTTCAGCCGTCATTCTGTTCGGACATAATGTTTTGTCTAAGTTTGGCACTCTCTCGGGCAGAGTGTTCGGTGGATATTCGGCTCGGGCAGAATACTTTGCTGAATATGTATCACATTACAACAATGTTGAAAGAAATAACTTTATTGCTCGAGCAAAAGATAAAGTTTACACTGGATTGCTTAGCAACCCATTTACTTCAAATCATCTTTTTATAGACAATTTCTAAAAGATTGGGGTTTTGATAGGGTTTGGGCCCTAATCCCCCTGTAAAAGTAGCATCTTGCCTCGAGGCAAGATGCTACTGGTAATATTTCTGCAAATTCTCAGCATTCTAAGTACGAGAGATTGGTTCTCCAGAAAGTGTTCACAGTGTATAGGCGCCCGGTTTGAGCACCTTTATAACATGATAGGGTCCTTCCCAGTTTGGAGATAACTTTCCTGTTGCTGCCCTTGGATCGGAGACTTCTAACTTGCGCAAGACCAAATATCCTTTTTGAAACTGCTTGGGCCGAACTCTTTGATTGTAATAACATGCGACTCTGTTTTATAACAACAGATCGTTCATGGGCTTGAGTTCGAGCTTCTTCGACCAAATCAAGATTTGCCTAGAGTCCAGCTTCGGTGTTAGCTTCGTTGTTAACTTCGTTGAAATGGAAGGCCCGTATTGTTGGAACTTCTATCTCAACTGGCAATATGGCTTTTGTTCCATAGCAGAGTAAGAAAGGCGTTTCTCCTGTGACCGAGTGTGGAGTTGTTCAGTATGCCCACAACACCTTGGGGAGTTCATCAACCCATGCGCCTTTAGCTTCATTCAACTTGTTCTTTAATCCTTGTAAGATACTTCGGTTCATGTTTTTAGTCTGACCGTTGGATTGTGGATGAGCTACTGAAGTGAATCTCAAATCGATCGAAAGATTCGCACAAAAGGTTCGGAAGTTGTTGTTGTCAAACTGCTTTCCGTTATCCACGACCAAAGCTCTTGGTACTCCAAAAAGACAGATGACATTTTTCCAAAAGAAATCTTCACACTTGGCTGAAGTAATGGTGGCCAGAGATTCTGCTTCAGTCCATTTTTGTGAAGTAGTCTATTGCCACAATCACAAACCGTCATTGTACAGACCCCATTGGAAAAGGTCCTAGCAGATCCATTCCCCACATTGCAAAAGGGATTGGAGAAACAACTGAAGTCAAAGGGGCGACCGGTGTATGCGATACTGGCACAAATTTTTGACATTTCTCACATCTTCGTGTGAATTTGATGGCGTCTTTCTGCATTATAGGCTAATAATATCCTTGCCCTAAGATTTTCTGGGCTAATGTCCTTCCTCCAAGATGTTGACCACATATCCCTTCATGTACTTCATGTAATGCATATACGGATTCTGATGGGCGTAGGCATCTGAGGTAAGGAAGGCTGAAGGATTTCTTGTATAGAACACCTTCCACTAATGTGTACCGGGCAGCTTTGACACGAAGGTTCCTCGCCTCATGTCTTTCACTTGGTAATTCACTTGTGGACAAGTATTTGAGGATCGTGTACATCCAACAGGGTTCTTGGTCTATCACTCTAATCTCAGTTTGAGAACTGATACTACGATCCTTGAGGAATTCAAAGTATACCGAGCGTCAGACATCTGTTGCTTTGGTAGAAGCAAGCCTGGATAATGTATCTGCCTGAGTATTCTGGTCTCAAGGGATTTGATGATGGTGAAGTTTTTAAACTTCACAGCCGAAGTTTTAACTAACTCGAGATATTGAGCCATTCTTTTGTCTCTGGCCTCGTAATCTCCTAAGACATGATTGACCACCAGTTGAGAATCACTATAAACTGATAACGAGTCCACCTTTAAAGCATGTGCTAGCCTTATTCTAGCGAGAAGAGCCTCATATTTTGCTTCATTATTTGAGGCTTGAAAACCAAAGTGAAGTGCGTACTCGATTGTAAAGCCTTTTGGACTTATAAGAATGATTATGGCTCTATTACTTCCAACAGCTGAAGAACCGTCTACATAAAGATTCCAAGGATCTGTAACCTCATAAATAACCAATTGAGGGGGGTCTTCAAGCAATGTACACTCGACAATAAAGTCTGCTAAAGCTTGTGCTTTAATTGCAGTGCAAGGTTTATATTGGATTTCAAATTCCCCCAACTTAATGGACCAGTTTACCAATCTTTCTGATGCCTCGGGGCTCAGTAAAACCTTTCTCAGTGGTTGGTCTGTTAGAACGATAATGGAATGAGACTGGAAGTACGGTCGAAGATGCCTAGCAGATATGATGAGGGTGAGTGAGATCCTGTCGATCTTCGGGTATCTTGTCTCTATATCTTGTAAGACCTTGCTGACGTAATAGATGGGTTTCTGGACTCCATCCTCCTCTCTAACTAAAACAGCGCTGACTGCGACTTTGGTGACCGAGAGGTACAGAAACAAGTCTTCCCCGGGGAATGGCTTAGAAAGCAGGGGCGGAGAACTCAAGTAAGTTTTGAGTTCTTCGAACGACGTCTGATAATCGTCCATCCAAGCAAAAAATTTTCTTTTCTGATGGCCTTGAAGAAGGGCAAGCATCGTTCAGCTGATCAAGCCATGGACCTTCCCTAGGCTGCAACCCTTCCTGTTAACTCTTGCACTTGTTTGATGGTTTTTGGGGACGTCATGGTCTGGATGGCTATGATCTTTTCTGGGTTTGCCTCAATTCCTCGTAGAGAAACCATAAACCCCAAAAACTTCCTTGATCCAACTCGGAAAGCGCATTTCAGTGGGTTGAGCTTCATTTTATACTTTCGAAGAATGTCGAAAGTTTCTTTCAAGTCTTCGACATGGGATTCAGACTTTATACTCTTGACGAGCATATCATCGACATAGACCTCCATGTTCTTTTTGATTAAGTCTCGAGAGATCATGTTCACCAGGCGTTGGTAAGTCGCCCCGACGTTCTTGAGTCCAAAGGGCATTACTTTATAACAATATAACCCTCTCTCCGTGGGATCACTACAGGGAACATGGCCAATCATTCTTCTTCCAGCGACTCTTCACATAGTCGTTCTCAACTCCGTCACGCCCGAACGAGCAGCTCTCGTCGACTCAGTCGTGACCAATGTTCGACACCTTCACATCGTCTTGCCGGTTCTGTGGATGATGCATACCTTAACGTAACATCTGCAACTCTCGAATCAGATATCAGACCTTGGAGAAACTGATCTCTGACATCTACTCTGAAAAACGGGGATCTTCATCATAGCCTAAACCATCAGCTATTCAAAACACCCCATGCCGACCTTACAAAAGAGATCCACGAACTGAAAGATGTCGTGAACACTCTTCAACAAAAGCTCGACATGGCAGTGGCTCCACCGTCCACTCACCATTCTCATCTTGACCCCAGCGACCATCGTCTCCGTCTCACCTCTAGATCAAGCTACGGCCGTAAATACAGGTCAGCGGCCGATATGACTTTTGATCCCAAAGAGAAGAGCGGAGAGCACATGACCAGGAGTGGATCATGCTACCGTCACGATCCTTCAGTTGAAGACAGTACCAGCTACTCTCTCGCACAGGCTGCCAAAGCTGAGACCCCTCGAAGATCTATCCACAGAAAGAGGACGCCTGAGTTTCGTACTCGAGAATGGGACCCCTGGAAGATTGTCCTTAGAGATCATTGTCCAAAACGATCTCCCCCGAGGGAAGAATCTAGATATCCTTTATCCGAGGCCATCGAGAAGGCAAAGCTACCTCCCAATTTTTGAATGCCTCAATGTGATCTCTATGACATAACTGGAGATCCGGGAGAACATGTCTACCAGTTTGGAACAAACATGCTCCTCCTCCAAGTCTCAGGTGTTGTCATGTGCAGAGCCTTTCCTACCACTATGAGGAAGGCTGCACAAGCATGGTTCAAATTTCTACAACCGAGATCCGTCTACTCTTTTGGCCAATTATCAGATCTCTTTCAGAAGCACTTTGTAAGCAATTGCTCCTGAAGGAAAAACTCGGCGAGTCTGCTGAACGTTGTGCAAGAGAAAAACGAGTCTTTGGCATGCTTTCTCGGACAATTCAATGTAGCCACTTTGGAAATCGATAACTTGGACGAGTCCATGAAGTATATTGCATTCCTCTAAGGCCTTTAATCCATATCTAAGTTCGCATTCTCTATGAACAAAAGTCCTCCAGGTAATATGAAAGCCCTTCTCGATAAGGCTAACAAATACATTCAAGTAGAAGAATACCTAGAGACACACAGAGGACGGCGGGAAGAAGGGAAGGAAGAGCAGAAGAAATGATCTCGGGAATTAACTCCCCAAGGAGGAAAGCGGAAAAAACGTTCCAAAAAAGGTTCCAAACGGCGTCCCAAAGGCCGATTCACCTCGGAAAATCTTACACCCCTCAATGCCAAACCATCACAGATACTTCATGAGATCAAAGACAATAAAGCTCTCCAATGGCCAGACAAGATGAGATCCTAGCCAAATAAACGAAACAAGGACTTATGGTGCCACTATCACAACGATCATGGCCACACAACTCACAATTGTGGGTCACTTAAGCGAGCAATCGAAGCCCTTATCAAACATGGCCAGTTGAGAAAGTTTGTAGCGCACAAAGACGGACGACAACAGACACCTCCAACCGTGGAGGAGAGAGAAGATCGAGAGGAGAATGAGGGGACAATCAATACCATATCTGGAGGATTAGCCGCATGAGGGTCATCGAGAAAGTCTCGAAAAGCATACGCCAGAGAAGTGTGCATAACGATCCAAAACCCAAGTAAGAAACAGAAGACTACGCCTATACCTACAATCTATTTTTCCGATGAAGATTTAAAGGATGTGAAGACTCCTCATGATGACCCATTAGTCATCACAATCAAGGCTGGGAACTTTGAGGTGAAACGTGTCTTGGTCGATAACGGACGTTCTACAGAAATTTTATTTTATGACGCATTCAAGAAGATGAACATTTTGACGGACCGTCTTCGAAAGATGGATACACCGTTGTATGGATTTTCTAACCACCCCGTTGCTGTCAAAGGTATCATCTCACTCCCAGTCGCGATCGGAACACCTCCAACACAAGCCAACCTCATGCTTGATTTTGTGGTGGTAAAGGTCCCCTCTGCATACAACGCCATATTGGGACGACCAGCACTCAATCAGTTACAAGTTGTGGTGTCAACTTACCACCTCAAGATAAAATTCCCTACGGAACACAGGATTGGAGAGGTGAAAGGAGACCAAACTACGGTGTCAGCACTACGTGACTTCATGCCTATCGAAGAACAAGGAAGCACTCATTATCAAAGACCTCCGAGAAGATGCAAAGGGGAGAACCGGTTGAAAATCTTGTAAGCATTGAAGTGCATCCCGGAGAAGAAGACAAGACGGTTCGGATAGGTTCGAATCTTAAGGAAGACACCAAGCTCGAGCTGGTGAACCTATTGAGAACCTATGCAGATGTCTTTCCATGGACAGCCACAGACATGCCTGGAATCGATCCGGAAGTCATTACCCACAGGTTACATGTTGATCCCTCCAAAAAACCTGTCAAGCAAAAGAAAAGGACTTTTGCGCCAGAAAGACAGGAGAAGATTGAAGAAGAAGTAGATAAACTCATAACTACCAACTTTATTGAAGAAATCTACTACTCGGATTGGATCGCCAATGTTGTCATGGTTCCCAAATCGGGCGACAGATGGCGAATTTATATCGATTATACAGATCTTAACAAAGTATGCCCGAAAGATAGCTACCCACTTCCAAGGATCGACCTCCTGATCGATGCTACTTCGGGTCACGAACTGCTCAATTTTATGGATGCATATTCTGGTTATAACCAGATCATGATGCATGAAGATGACGTCCCCAAGACTTCATTCTTCACGGAGAGAGGGTTATACTGTTATAAAGTAATGCCCTTTGGACTCAAGAATGCCAGGGCGACTTACCAACGCTTGGTGCATGATCTTTTGAGACTTAATCGGAAAGAACATGGAGGTCTATGTCGATGATATGCTCGTCAAGAGTATAAAGTCTGAATCCCACGGATGGCGCCAATCTGTTGCAGCTGAAAACTGAATCGGGAACCACACCAAAGATAAGCCTGCAAAAGAGAACATGGAGTGACCGCCGGGTGGGGTTTCGGCAGGGGAATGCTCCAATGCTTAAGTTAGAGATGGCTAACAATGTAGAACTCTGAAGAAGCAGTAAGACACAATGTGTAATTGTGTGTGTAATTGTGCATACCTGAGGGGTTAGACCCCTTTATGTAGTAGTAGGAAGGAGAGCCCTAGTAGAATTAGGTCTTCCTCAACTCTAATCAGAATCGAATTGAGATCCTAGAGGGTCACATGTCAATCCTAGCTGATAGAGTTAGGGCCTGTTTAGGATTCTGCTTGGTGACTGATATGGCAACTGCCTAATCAGCAATAAGTCAGTAACTGCCTAATCAGCAATAAGCCAGCTTGGACTACGTGTCATAACTGTCACGTGTCGTCTGTAGATGGGAGGCGTATTTTTAGCTATATCAGGGTAAAGCTAGCTTGTAAGCAATTATCCAATTTTTTTCCAGAACTTCACAGGGCCCATAGAACTTGGGAGTGACGAGATTCTTCCCTGAGTCTATGGAGTTTTTCCTATTAGGTTGCAATCTCAAATGCACTTGATCTCGATCCACTTGGAACTCCCTCTCATTCGTATGTTGGCTTGCAAATTGTTGCATTCTAGTTTGGGCCTCGGTAAGGTTATCCTTAAGAATGTGTAGTACCTTCCTCCTATCCTGGAGACAGTCATCCACTGTCTCGACATTAGAGGACTAGAATGTTGTAACCCCAGAGGTTTTGGTGTATAGCCATACAAGGCCTCAAAAGCAGTCATACTAGTGGACACGTGGTGTCAAGTGTTGTACCAGTGCTCAGCTAGTGTAAGCCACCTAGATCACACTAGATCAATTCCTTGGTGTCACACTGGTCATACACCTCAAGTAGGTTTCCGTAGACCTATTTACCCTCTCAACTTGGCCATATCTCTCTGCGTGATAAGTGGTGCTAATTAGGGAGGTTTTGGTGCCAATAGCTTGAAGAGCTGCTACCAAGAAGTAATCAGAAAAGTTTCTCCGTCGCTCACAATAGACTCTGGCATGCCATGAAGTTTCAACAACTGGTCAAAAGAGACCTGAGAAATATCTTCTCAGTGAAAGGTTGGGTTAAAGCTAAGACGTGAGAATATTTGCTCAATCTATATTTTTCTCCATTTTTGTTATAGTTATTGCTGCCACTGAGGCTTCTATTGGAGTGGCTATTGTTTCAGCCATCTATTTTAGCATCAATTCAATCCCCTACCATCACTAGCGTAAAATCCTTGCCCTTGGACCTTGGTAGGCCTTCAATAAACTCCGTAGAGAGGTTGGTCATAGCTGAGATGGAATAGGAAGAGGTTGTAACAGCCCTGCATAAGGAACATTCTCTGCCCTATTCCATTGACGAAATGCATCACACTTGGCCACATAGGAGTGAACATCTTGTCGGAGTTGTGGCCAGTAAAAAAGGTTAAGCAACCGTAGAGTAGGTTGCACGAATACCAGATTGGGCTCCTAGGCCAAAAGAGTGCGAGGCTTCAAGGATTTGATACCTTAGGTCGCCAGTGGTACTAAGGTAAATTGTCCCTTTGAACTTGAGAGTACTCTCTGCTCAGTGATGTAGAATGAAGTGGCCTTAGGTCCAAGGGTTATGGTTGTTTCAATGCCTTGGGCTTCTTTATCTTTGATCTAGGCTGTCAATAAATCTCTTGCACCCTTACGTGCACCACCCTGGATATGGTTTGCATTGAGGGGTGGCGTGAGGCCATGGCACCCTTGATCATGGATGAGCTGTTGTAATGTCACAACCCTCTCTCTTATATTATACTTCAAAGTTAAAAGCCCAGCAACTTGGACAAAAACTTCTGCTGCAGTGAAGACGTAACTCTTTGGCCTAACTAGTATTTGAGGCTGCAATGTCAATCCTCAATGCAAAATGATGATGGCTAAGGTAAGGACTCAATTTGGTGATAGCCTTCACTAGTGTTAAGAGCTAATTTCATACGTAGATAGCACTACAGACTTAGGTCCCAATGCTTTGCTTAGTAGGCTAAGGGCCTGCCCTGTTGCATAAGCACAACCCCAATGCCGATGTTACTTGTATCTGTCTCTACTTACCCTGGGAGCGACGGCGGGTTTCATCCTCAAATTTAGGAGATTTTTTTTAAAATTTTAAGTAATAGGTAATTACATTTAAAATATTTATGAAAATGTCATTATATTGTAACATTAATGTGTTAGGATATATTTTTTTTTGTATATTTACTTTATGTGTCACCGGCCAGCATAATATTTCCAAATTTCCAGATTACAAAAAAAAGCGAATAAATCAAGATTAGTTCTTTTGTTTTAGTTTAAATTCTTATAGTATATTAAATTATATGTGGACTATTGTCCTCATATAATTACTAATCAGATCACTAAAACAAACATAGAGGAAGAGTTAAGTTTCTTTCATACAAGATTAGTTATTTGTTGTTGACGAAGCTTACAAGTTAAATAAATTATTATGAATAGTGAAATAACATGAGAAGTAGTCAAACTAAGTATTCTATTTTGCATTTAACATATTCAATAGTTACGCAAATATTTTATGTTAGCCATCAAATTTTCTTTATCACTTTTTGGTCTCCTCTGACTACACTTTCTAGGTCCGCCCCGGTGACAGAGTGACTTTTTAATGGGTAGGCTTGGATAGATAAATGTATACGGGTTTTGCTTGCCATTTTTAGTTACACGGTGCAATGGCACCATTCTTCAACATTGATTTGTTAGCCTCCTCACATTCTTCTAACCATTCAATAGTGAGAAAAGAAGATGCATAGTAACTTAACATAGTATCAGAGTTCTAGTTTGTCGAGATCTTGAATTCAATTCTTTTTACTTGTATATTTGGTCCTCCTTTATTATGGTGTTATTTGCACTAAGTTTATGTGTGCATTTGTTGGTGGTGCACCTTAATTAGTCTTTTCACATGCAAGCCCCCATATGAGGGGGGAATGTTAAAGCATGATATACATTGTTTGGCTTATACTTTAACAGCTTATCACTGCTTGTATGTACTTATAAATCCATGAGTAGCGTCTGGTTAAGACCAATTTTAACTTTCTCTCTAGACAATGTGAGCTGTACCTGACCTCAAAATGGCTACCCAAATAAGTAGTTTAAGTTCATTTGTAGGAAATTTTTAAGTCTAATGTTTTACTATACCATATTCAATGTGAGATATTTGCAAGGTTCAATCACACATTGCCCATGAGTACCTATCACGCCCTAAAAGCAAGATTGAGGGATTCAACCCTAGGAATAAGAGTTGGCTCTAATGCCATCGATAATGACTCAAACAATGCCTCCTTAGAAAGATTAGACAAAATAGATAATTATGAGTTCATGGGCATGCAAACAAACTAAATCTTGAGGTTCTCCATTTCGGTTCCCGTACAAGTATGGGCAAATGTGGTCAAGGTACAATATTACAAAGGTTAGGCAGTGGAATTTTTTTTTTTAACCCTATGGAGACATTATATGTCAACAAAGAAGTAGTCAATGTACTAACAAAACATTTAATTTCTGTTTCATAGAAAAATAAGTCCCACGTAGTGAGACATTCAACAACAAAAACTTATGGCTATTTCAAGAAAACAAAATTCACACAAGAGTGACCAACATCCTTGGAAGTCCATATCTTTCTTTTTTTTTTCCTGTTCTTAGCAAACAAATGAAAAAGAAGTTGCTCTTTGCTCTTTGCTCTATGTTCCTTTTCAAATGTATACAAAAGATCAAAAGTTCAATTGACATCTTTCATAAGAATTCTTTAGTTTAAATGTTTCCTCATGAACTTTTGGATCCAAATGTAGCATAAAGGGTTGAGGACAGTGCTACCTCAACGGTAAAAGTAAATAATTAACAGAGCGAACTCTGGAGGTTCTTGATTCTGATCCCCATGCGACCATCGGCAAGTTCAGGTTAGACTTGGTCGAAGGTAAAGTACTTATAATATTAGGTAGTGCAAGAAATTTACGCCATTGAGACAACATAAGTCAAGAAAGAAATGGAAGGTAGTATTACATCAAACGTAGCATAAAGGATTGAAGACCTGTGTTAGGGATTGTCAATTAACTTACGGTTGAAAAATAGATTATTGACACAGTCAACCAACCGTTTGATTTGAAATTGACCAAAGCGGTTAGTATAAAATCAAGGTAGGTGGGTAGGTAGGTAGTTACACACACACACGAAAGAAAACCTAACGATTGTATTATGAACCTAGAGAGAGAAACTCTCTCTTCTCTCTAGAATAACTGTGTTGATAACTGTCTGTGCGAGATGCCGCCGGCTGCGAACCTGCTGAATTCACGACAATCGTCAAGGCTACGAGGACCTGTCAAAGATGCATATGCAAAGGAATTTGTGGGTAAAGAATGGCAGAACACTCATGCAAGCAACACTTTGGGGCTGTATATCCCATCAGAATTTTCAAGAACAGTTGAACTTGGGTCACAACAATATAAAGACGTCAATGATATAAGACTCGAAAGTGAAGGGGAATCAAGCAAAGATTCAGATGAAGAATCAGGATTGAAGGAACCAGTCGCAAAATTACTTGCCCAAATTGAAGAACTCAAATCGGTGAATGAAGAGTTGATGAGGAAATTAAATGTACAAGAAGAGAGGACAATATTAATGTCACCAATCTCCAATGAAGAAACAGAATTAGCAAGGTACATCAATGACAATGCCAAGAAGACAGAGATTGGAAATTTAGATCCAGACAAGCAAGACTCATTGAATGCGAAGATGCACATTGAATTGGGGGAGCGTGAATTACAAGTGGGGGAAGGGGCTGTGGCACATACACCGAAAATGAATCCAATGGTGGACATTCAAGCCAATTTTGAATCGATTGAGGCGGGTAAGGAGGAGGAATTTCCACCATTACCCTCCAATCTGGGGAAAATTTCTGCGATTGGGAACCCTAACCTGCAACCAAGAACTCAGACAATCAAGAAATCGTATGCGGCGATTGCGACATCAAACCGTGACTTTCAGAAGGAAAATGGGCTAGAATACATAAATCCACAGGAAATTAACAGAATTAAGGGTGTTGAATATTCACAGGAAGACATTGAAGAAAATCTTAAAGAATGGAAGAATACTCTAATTGTCTATGTGCTTGAGGCTAAACCTCCTATACACGTGATGTAGGGATTCATGATGAGAAAATGGAAACATCTGAGGAATTTCTCATGCAAGCTACTGAACCCAGGTATATTCTTGATTCGATTTGAGGATGGAAATGCCCAAAAGCAGATAATGGAAAAGGGACCATGGTTCTTTGACAATAAACCTGTAATTATCAAACCATGGTCTGAAATGATGGAAATAGACAAGGAAGGGATAAATGTGGTTCCTATGTGGATTAAGTTACCGCATCTACCATTACAATTTTGGTCCACTAAGATGATCAGTAGGATAACAAGTGCTGTGGGCAAACCTTTGTTCATGGACCAAATGACTGCAAACAAAGAGAGGTTAGGCTTTGCTAGAGTATGCGTAGAGATTGAATTGAGGAATACTCTCCCTGAAACAATACCTATCCAAGGTCCGCAGAGCTGGTTATACAGCAAAGAGTAGAATATGAATGGCTACCTGTGCAATGCTCACATTGTAAAACTCATGGACATCAGGTGCAGGACTGCTACAAGCAGAAGACCATCCAAAAAATTTGGAGGCCAAAGTTAAACCCCAAACAGAAGTAAGTAGGGGAAGGGATGACAAAATGAGTGGAACTGAAACAGAGGGACAACACACAACACTGAGTCCTAGGAAGTCTCTAAATCAGAGGGACCTAACCCTCACTAACAGTTTCTTTCTACTAGAAGATACTACAAGAGACATTGAAGAAACAAGGCTAAAAGAGAAGCCTAGTAATACAGGAGAAGTGATGGACATCAATGAAATTAGAAATGACAGACATTCTATTACTAGGTCTCAAGTGCAGCAGGTGAAGAAAAAGACTAGGAAAAGCAATGCTAAACGAAAACGATGAATAAGATTGTAAGATGGAATATCAAAGGTCTCAATGGAATAGTCAAACAAAGGGATGTATGGAAAAGATTAAAAGGTAACCAAGTTGAAATAGTAGGGCTGCTGGAAACAAGAGTGAGAGAATAGAATATTCAAAGAATTACTAATCACTAGAAGGAAGAATGGCAATTTGAATATTGCATCAACACTAAGGGTGTATCAAGATTATGGATTGGATGGGAAGTCAAGAATTTCTCTATGGAAGTGATCAACAAGTCTAGCCAACATATTACATGTTTGGCTACACCTCAAGCACAAACTGCATTTTTCATAACTTTTGTTTATGCCAACAATAATGGTGAGAAAAGAAGAGGTCTATAGCAACAAGTAGAACATGATGCTACTATAATTGGCCACAGACCATGGTTAGTGACTGGGGACTTCAATGTCATCAGGGATGCACATGAAAAACATGGAGGAGTTGGAATCAATAAAAGAGACATAGAGGAGTTTAACAAATGTCTCTATGAAACTCAGCTTGAAGATATACCTGCTAATGGCCTATTTTACACATGGAGTAATAATAGAAAGGAGGCTCTCATTATGTGCAAATTGGACAGGGCACTACAAAATGAAGGTTGGATGACACAGTATCCTGATACTATAATTGATATTCAAGCTCCAGGGATCTCAGATCATGCCATCATCCTAATCACAGTAGTGCTAGAACAAGGAAAAGGTATGAGGCCTTTCAAGTTCTTCAATTTTTGGATGAACCATAGTCACTTTGGTCAGCTTTTAAAGGAAAGCTGGACCAAAGATGTAGAAGGGAATGCCTGTACTCAGTTGAAACTGAAGTTGAAAAGACTAAAGCCTGTATTAAGACAGCTTAACAAGATGCATTATCACAATATCTCAGGTAGAATGCATGAGAAATTTAAAGAATTAACCAAGGTTCAAAACCAGATCTTGAAACAACAAGGCCAGAATCTAGTTCAGTCAGAGAAAAAGTTACATCAGGAGTATTACCACCTCCTTCGGGCTGAAGAAGCCTTCTATTACCAAAAAGCTAGGATAAAGAATATCAAGTTGGGAGACTGTAACACAGCATACTTCCACAAGAAAATGATTGTTCACAGGGCACACAATAAGATATTAGCTATAACAACTATGGATGGAAATCAGGTAACAGGAAGGAAAGAAGTCCATCAAGTTGTTATACAGCACTTCTCTAAATTCCTTGGGACTCCTGTTTTGGATCAGCCTTATAGTAGATCAAGACTCTCTAAAATTATTAACAAGTAGGTATCAAGCACTGATCAAGCTGTGTTAACAGCTCCTATTACTGAGTAAGAAGTGAAGATTGCTATTTTTGATTTCAAGCCTAATAGAGATCCTGGCCCTGATGGCTTCAGTGCTGAATTCTTTTAGAAAAACTGGAATATAGTGGGCAAGGATGTAACAGCAGCTATCTTGGAAATGCTCAACAGAAGGAAAGGTATCAAATTCTTTAACAGTACTGCCTTAACCTTAGTTCCTAAAACTTCCTCTCCTAACACTATGAAGGATTTTAGACCAATTGCATGCTGCAATGTGGTCTATAAGTGTGCATCCAAAGTCCTGTGTACTAGAATGTAGCGAGTCCTGCCCAGTTTAATAAGCTTAAATCAATCAACTTTTTTAACTAACAGGCAAATAGGAGATAATATCCTCTTTATGCAAGAAGTTGTGAAGAATTACCATAGAAAAGGAGGGGCACCAAGATGTGTGCTGAAAATAGACTTGCAAAAGGCCTATGATTCTGTGAGTTGGGAATTCCTCAAAGCAATAATGGCGACAATGAGATTCCCTAGTACATTTGTGGAGCTTGTGATGCAGTGTGTCACAACTGCTAAATTTTCCATCAATTTAAATAGAAGTATGGAAGGATTTTTTGGAAGTGCCAAAGGCCTAAGGCAGGGTGACCCTATGTCTCCCTACCTCTTTCTCCTTGTGATGGAAGCTTTTTCTAGTCTTATGGAGCATTATGCAAACCAACCAGGTTTTAAATATCATCCTAAATGTCATGAACTGAAGATAAACCACCTTTGCTTTGCTGATGACCTATTCTTATTAGCAAAGGCAGAGCATGAGACTTTGAACCTGATCAAATCAGCATTGGATGAGTTCAAAAACCTAGCTGGTTTAACTCCCAACTTAACCAAGAGTGCAATATATATTGCTGGAGTGGAGGAAAGAACAAAGGATAATTTGGCTGGTGTTTTTAATATCCCTGAAGGTCAATTTCCAGTAACATACTTGGGAGTTCCTTTGATCTCAACCAAGTTGAAATACAGTGATTGTTCAGTATTGGTGGATAAAATCACTAAAAGGATATCTAGTTGGACCCCAAAAGCTCTATCCTATGCTGGAAGAGTGCAACTGGTTGTCTCTGTACTTTGTAGCATGCAAGTCTACTGGTGCTCAATTTTTATCTTACCTAAAAGAATCATCAAACAAATTGAGCAGAAAGTAAGATCATTTATATGGCATGGTCAAGATGTAAAATGTACTGGGGCTAAGGTATCCTGTAAGGATCTATGTTTGCCTAAAAAAGAAGGTGGCCTTGGACTCAAAAGACTAGAGGAATGGAATAAGGCAGCAATATGCAAACATCTCTGGGATTTGGCACACAAAAAGGACTCCTTATGGGTGAAATGGTGCCATACTTACATCATTAAAGGGCAGCACTTGTGGACCTTTAACCCCCCCTATGGTCCTCTCATGGACATGATGCAAGATCTTAAAAATTAGGAAGCTATGTCATCAGTTTATTCAGTACAAGGTAAGTAATGGGGAACAAACTTGGCTGTGGAAAGACAAATGGTTGATTGATCAGTCTCTGGTGGATCTATTTGGTCATAGAGTTATCTATGACTCAAATATCGCTAGTAATGCCAAAGTCAGTGAGATCATTCAAGATAGAACTTGGAAACTCCTACTATGCAGATCAAGGGCTCTAATTGAAATCAACACAGTACTGCAACAAACTCATGTGCCTAATACTGAGATTCTTGATAGTGTATGGTGGAAGCTAACGCCAAATGGAATGTTGAACATCAACTCAGCATGGGAAGGACTGAGAACTCATGGTGTAATGGAACCCAAATGGAAGGTTATATGGTTCTCAGGAAACATTCCAAAACGCTCAATGATCATATGGCTATTATGCAAGGGAGGACTCAGGACTAGAGTGAAGCTCAAATCATGGAATATTATTCAGGAGGAGCATTGTGTTCATTGCTCACAACAAGCTAAAACTGAAGACCATCTATTCATCCAATGCCTTTTTGTGCAAGAATTATGGAAGCTAGGTTTTGAGAACATGCAAACACCAATAAGGCTAACAACATGGACTCAAGTATGGGAAGACATTGTAAGAACATTTGTAGGGAAAAGCTTCAGAGCTAAGATAGGGAAGCTCATGATGGCTGTAATTGTCTATGGAATTTGGCAAGAAAGGAATGCAAGAATCTTTGAGAAAATGAGCTCAACTGTGCAAGGATGTTGGAAAAAATGATCAAACAATGGATGAAATTCCGAATAATGTCATGGAAAAAGGTCCCAGCTTCATCCAAGAATCACTCTCTGTGTCAGCTGTGGGAATTAGATGATAGAATACTAGATAGAACACCATAGTCAAGCAATTATAGTTGAGAGAAGATTGTACATAGTTGAGAGAAAAATTGTATATGCATAGTTTGAAATTGTAAGTTTGCACTTCATGGAATAAAAAGGACATTCAACCAAAAAAATAAAAATAAAATCAAGGTAGGGCTAACGCTAACCCCCATTACAAGCAGCATTTCTAATAATTAGGATTTCTTTGCTCTTCCTTGGCCTCTGCCTTCTCTGTATTCTGCCTTTTAAAACTCCTTTACCATGAAAACTGGTGGTTGTAAAACAGAAAAACATGCAGGAAAGAGTTGCTTCAATATCATGGGTTTCCAGACTTCATTGTGGTCGAAATTCTTTCCCGGCTACCCTTCAAGACTGTCTTCTGTTGCAGGTGTATTTGCATATCATGGCGTAACCTTCTGTGAGACCCCACTTTGCCGATATTCACCATTCAAGATCAACTGCACATCGTTTGATTGAAGCTTCTCGCTCTTCTGATCTCTTTCTGGCTCAAGTTGACGAAGCAACATGCATTGCAACGAGTGGTCAAGATTTTCACGTCGGCAAAGATTCAGTATTGAAGTCAGACATGCACCAACATGTTCAAGAATGACGTGCGAGATAATCTGCACTACGGTTTTTAGAACATAAAGAACTCGTGCAAGGGTTTTATTAGCATGCATGTTAGGGATCTTTGAGAGAAATAGACCCCTTACAACATCTACAACCCAATAACAGGAGCGGATATAGTCATCCAACAAGCACCAATTAAGGTTTCCTTCGAGTCCTCTGGTTGTTCCTTAGGCTTCAATCAAAAGACTAACGAATTCAAATTATTAAGGATTTTTCTGGGCATCTTCACAATCTGCCACATCCAAGATGGAACCAGATATACAAACGATTGGCATCGAGTTACGGAGAGCAATTGGAGTAATACCACACAGGCCACACTTGTCACCGTATGCCCCCTTTCTGAATGGTGCTCTTCACTGGATTAATTACGTGGGCGAATTGATTGTTTCGTTCCACTTTGAGAGGGAGGAATTCCATTCACTTCCTGCACCATTTTATGTTTCTCAACAACTTATCTAGACTATTTAGACTTACCGTGGGAACATTAGTGGTTCGCTCTGTTTGTGTCATCTGCCTAGTCGGGGTGGTGGACCTCCTATTGAATGTGGACTATGAAGAGAGTATGGTAATAAGGATTCTTGGGCAAGACAATTTGTCATTAATGATATAGTTGATGCTTGTTCATACGTACCAATAAGGTTTATGAGCAATAGTGGCGGAACCAGGATTTTATCCCGGGGGGGCTAAAAATATATCGAAGCAGATAAATATTTTTATAAGTAAAATAGCACACAAAAATAAAGTGCACTTTTCGATAATACACAAAACATACTAAAAAGCATCTAATAATGTTAATAACATTGTTAGGTCTTACGTCGAAGACAGCAAAAATGTGAAATGGTGTCCTGCACCAGGCTGCGACTTTGCTGTTGAATACGAAGTTGGCGGTGAAGCTTATGACGTAAATTGCTTGTGCTTACATAGCTTTTGTTGGAATTGTACTGAGGAAGTCCATCGTCCTGTGGACTGCGATACTAGGGCCAAGTGGATAAGGAAAAACAGCAACAAGTCTGAGAACATGAACTGGATTCTTGCAAATTCGAAGCCTTGTCCTAAGTGCAAGCGAAACATTGAGAAAAATAAGGGTTGCAATCACATGACGTGCGGGCCTCCGTGCTTGCATCAGTTTTGCTGGATATGTCTTGGTTCTTGGCAAAACCATAATAGCTCTTTTTGGTGCAATGGTTATGAGGAGGGAGTGTACAAGGACGAAACCACGATGAGGAGAGAAAGAGCCAAGGAGTCTTTGGATAGATACACGCATTATTTTGAACGTTGGGAGGCCAACTTAACATCAACAAAAAAAGCAGCAGCGGATTTGCATCAGATGCTAACTACCAAAATCAAGGAAATTAGAAAATTAGGGAAAACTTGAGATAGAGTTGGAATATCTTGTAGAAGCATGGTTGCAGATAGTTGAATGTAGGCAGGTTCTCACGTGGACATATGCTTATGGATACTACCTACCCGCAGACGAACCTACCAAGAAAGAACTGTTTGAGTTCTTGCAACGTCACGCTGAAGCTGCTTTAGAAAAGCTTCATGAATGCGCAGAGGGGGAAGTACAAGCTAATCTCATGGAGAAAATTTCAGCTACTAACATAGTTGGTTATGCTGATTTTCAGAGGAAACTAGTCCATCTGACTTCTGTGACTCGGAACCACTTTGAGAAGTTGGTTACAGCATTACAAAATGATCTATCAGATGTAAGTTCTTCCTCAAAAAAAAAGAAAATGAGACGAGATTGGTTTTTTGCCCTAAAGCGAAGACAAATTAAATGGCTGGGCATGTGATCAGTGCACCTATTTCAATGACATCTCAGCAACAAGATGTGCAATGTGCTATGGTCCCTTATTGTTAGAGGAAGACGAAGAGTAAATAATTCTCATTTGGTCCTGCTTACAAATTCTTATCTGGGTTTTGGTAAAACTTCTCGTCCCAAGTTTTTGCTGCGCTAAATTAGATTTGAGCTCAAAATTGTGGATTCATATGATTTAGTATAGAAGTTTTTTTCCCCTTATATTTTATAAATTAGTTTTCAAAATGGGGTTGTTTTTTAAAACTCCATTTTGGAGTTAATGGAGTTTTCAGCTTTTAGTTTTGATTTTATTTTTTTTGAGATCCATCTTTCAACTTATGTTGGGAACATTTTATATCTCTTCAATCTTCATCACCAACACTTATCAAATGGGATAAAAATCCAATTAGGTCTCATCCTCCATCAACAACCTCAATCTCAAGTGCTCAATGCATGATTAACAGCCATAAAGCATCAATTAATAATCTAAATTATCAAATTTACAACTAACAACCTAAAATTATTAATCAAATAATCAATTCTCAATAGCAAAAGAAATTGTTCAAAATGCACACTGACCTCAATCCTTAGAAATCAGAACGGAGACGTTGTCACAACGTCGCTAACGGTGGGTTCTTCGCCGCTCAAGAGTCAAATCTGCTTGAATTTCACTGTCATGCGCCGTGACCGCCGACTGGTGAGGTTCGTCACTTCCTCGGTTTGTCTGTCGGCTCATAGATCTAAGCTAGATCTGCCAGATCTAAGCTAGATCTGCCAGATCTAAGCTAGATCTGCCAGATCTAATCTGGCCAGAGTTGCCAGAATTAGGGTGGCCGGGTAGGGATTGCCGGACTGGGGAGGGCCTTCGTCGGCTTCGCGCTTAGGAATCGGGGCTTCGAGACTTCGACAGACGTAGGACCTTGACTTGACGGCGACCGGTGTAGGCGTTACCGATGAGGCGATGAGCCGATGACCTGTGGCCGTAGGTGGTGCCGCGGTGACTGAGAGAGTGAGAGCCGCACTTCCGTGAGCCCCTGCCGGTGAGCGGTGAGCCTGTGACTCCGGTCTCCGGTGAGAGTTGACTGAGTGAGAGCCGAGAGAGGAGAGAGAGAGAGAGAGAGTCGTGAATGAAAAAAAATACTATATATATATATATATATATATATATATATATATATATATATATATATATATATATATATATATTTCAAAATCTGAGGGGGTGCATTAGCCCCCCCTCATTGAGCAATGTGGAGATTTTGGTGCTATGTCAGCACGCCAATGCTCTTCTTTCCTACAATCCAATCACAAGAAGTTCAAGAAAAAATCAAGTTCCATGGGCCTTCTTTCGGAAAGAATTATCTACTACCTCATGTTCCCAGCTTTAAGGTGCAAAAGTAGGATGAAATCGAGGTGATTTGCACCGACTCCTGCATGTACTTCTTCACTTTTCTCTATTCTGAAGAAGTTTCCTTACAAACGGTGGATTAGACGTAGCGCCTAAACCCTTGCAATTGATATGCCTATTTGTTAAGTTGAGGAATGCTGCTCCTCTTAATGTATGAAATCCTGTGGTTGGAATATCTTTCCCTTTTTCCTTTGAAACTGGATGCTAAGTACATAGGTGTACGGATACATTGTGTGCCTTTTTTTTTTTGGTTTCTGAGTATGGAAGATAATTCTTAATGTTCTGCTAAAAAATTTCTAGGCTGTAGAATCTCGCTTGTTGCTAGTTTTATCACTCCAACGGATGTATTACCCCAACGGACTATTGTTTACACTTACCGGATAAGCTCGAAATTATACTCACACAAATAGCGTTCTTAATCAAGTGCAGAGTTGTAACTTTAGCAACAATTAACTATTGTCATTGATTCCGTATTATCGATACACTGTCCCTTTTTGTCGGAAGAGGTAAGGAAAAAAAACAAAGAAAAACTTCAGCAACAGAAAGGAGAGATGAGAACATATTGGCAGAAGAGGTAAAATAAATAAATAAATAAGAGAAACGGAGCGAAGCTATCCATCTCGGTAGCCAAAGAAAAAAGAGAGGAGAGAAGAAAAAGAACAAAGGAGGAAAAAGGGAAGATGGGGTCAAAGTGAATCTTTTTATCGTTTCATGTAAACTTTAGTGACTTCTTATTATGTATTAAATTTCATCTTGAAATAAAAGCTCTACATATTCCACCAGAACTAATAGGAGGTCGGCTTATTACGTTGTAAATGTAATAAATGATGAGCTCTTAAGCCAATTGAAAATATGGAACCACTTTACAAACAAATAAACGTTGTTATACATATAACGAAATTTAGTAGCACAAGTTTCCATGAAAAAATATGTCATCAAATTTTGGCACGCCCAGTCAGAGATGTTCATCCTCCCATATTTGAAAACACAAATAACATTTTAATTGAACAAAATAGTCTCTTTTGTCTGATATGCTTTCTTTTTTTTTCGAATTAATCCATCATCTTGATTGGCTTACATCAAGGGGGAAAAAATCATGATATATATTTCTGCTTTACCAAAAAAAAAAGGAAAGGAAAGGAAAGGAGAAGAAAAAAAAAAGAAATTGCATTAATTACTACTGCTTGTGGGTGTGGAACCCTTAACCTTATGGTGGTAATTGAGCAACCTTGGCGCTGGGCTCCAATATAGTGCTCTTTCACAACAAGAGACATAAAAAGCACCTGTGCCATGGACGAAATCAAGTAAACTAAATAAATTATTTACTTGATCTTTGTTTTATCCATGCCACATAGCTCTAGTTTTTTATTTTATTCTTTTCATATTTTTGACCTTTGTATAACCCATGCCACATATTCTTATTATTAAGACTGGATTTTCTTTTATAAAAGAAGAGCTTTTTCTTTTCAAATAAAAAGAAGAGGGGAAAAAAGAACTATGACTACCAAAAAAATATACTATATATCACAATAACAGATTCGAAATTCATGCCGGTGATTCGAATGAAAGAAGTGATGACATTCAAAAAAACCATTGCTGTCATAACACCATAGCCACTTACTTGAAGATAGTCAGGCCCACAAGCTCAAGGCTTATGGGACAAAAGTCATGGCAGAAGTCCCTAAGGGGTTAGGCCTAGGAAATAAAGGTTAAAACCAGTAGTTCCTAGGGCCATACCGCCTGCACACACAAAAGCCACCCACAAGCTCATACCCCTTGAGACATAGGCTACGTTGCCACTTGTGGATCATAGGCTATGGCCCGAGTTTTCCCGGGGGTCATTCCTTTGGGGACATAGGCTAGCGCCACGAGTTCTGACAAGCCGTCACTGCCTCAATTTCCCAAGGGGCCATATTCGGTGGAGTATAAGCTTCAGTCTCATATTCCTTGGCATCCCATATCCTACGAGTTGGGATACCCAAAAAAGAAATTCCCCTGAATAGGGCTAAGGGCAAAATATCCTAGTGGAGTGCATTTAATACTTGATGAGGGTAAAATGGTTTCAAAATCTTTAGGCTGTGTTTGGCAATAAGGATAAGGGTACTGAATAGGACAGGATAAGGGCGGATAAGGTTAGACAAGTTATACCGTCGGATAAGGCCGGATAAGCAAGAAATCTTATCCAGCGTTTGGACCAAGTCCGGATATGCAGTTTGCACAGTATATATATATATATATATATATATATATATATATATATATATATATATATATATATATATCACAAAAAATTTCAAAATCTGAAGCAATCAGGGAGAAGACGACGGTGCACGGAGAAGATCAGTCGAGCAGGGGGATGGAGGCTGTGGACAGAGAATCGGCGAAGAGGCCGTGAGGCCGTGACGGACGTGAGGCCAGCAGTCGGAGTAGAGAAGACGCCGGTGGACGGAGAAGATGGGTTGGACGGAGAAGATCAGTCTAGGGGGAGGATAAAGGTTGTGGACTGAACGGCGGAGAGGTCGTGACGGATATGCGGCTAGAGAAGATGGGCGGACATGAGGCCATTAATTGGAGTAGATTGGTGATCGAGCGTTGAGGGGGAGGATGGAGGCTATGGGCGGAGAAGACGGCTGAGAAGCCGTGAGGCCGGCGGATTTCAGGCCATGACGGAGCATGGGGAGGTAACTGCCGGCGGTAGGAGGAACATGAAGAGCCTCTGGCAGCGCGGCAATGGTGTTGATGGGAAAGAGGAAGAAAATTGGGGTGGGTCCCATTCTTTTTATTCCAATCCCACCAGGATTAATTCCATCGCCCCTGGGTACAGAATTATCCCACTCTAGTGGGATAAAACATGTCCGACGGATACTATATCCAACCTTTAAATGCGCAGCCAAATGCCGGATAGGATTTTTTATCCTATTCGGAGCAATTATCCTTGTCACCAAACATAGCCTTAGAGCCTTCAGTGTCTAAAGTTCGTTGCCCAGCCAAAAGGATGTCGCAAGGGCAACATTCATTCGAAGTATCCATGCCCAGCAAATCTCTAAAATTTTGGAATCATTCTCTTGAGGGAGCGTGTGGTGTTGGTGCCTAACCTCAATTAACTCCACAGCCCCAAGCACATGACAACTCCAAGATATGGGGACAAATATAATGGTCAAAGGTGCAATAACGTGGAGTATTTGCAAGAGGTGTGAGGCATCGCGACCTGAATAGCCTCATATCTCTGCTATTCAAGGATTATGAGAATTTGCCTTTACCCACTATAGGGCAAAGCAGACATCAAAAAGATGACCCACAAAGTTTATTCCCCATCCGTTCAGGCTCACCACATGTGTCTAATAGCTGCACCGTTAAGAGAGGTGTACCCTCTAAACAGTCCAAGGGGTTTTGAAATAGCCCTGGGGAGAATGTTCAAACAGGTACAAATACAACTAAATCAACTGAGTAATGGTAGTGAAATTAAAGTCCTCTACAAGGCTAGGCCTTTGGTAGCCAATGTCACGTAATAGCACCTAAGTCAGGAATGAACCTTATGTGGCCGGTTGGTTGCTATGTTATGAAGATTAAAATGATATATTGTAGTTGGAATGACTATGGACGAACAATGTTATGTGGCGGTGAATGTTCGATGCCAATGAATCTCGCTGCTCGTCTCGAACGCACTGAACACAATCCTATCATAAGGCTGAAAATTCGACTTAGCCGAGGCTCAAACATTCAGTGGCTGTTGTACACTTCCACAGCTCGAACTAAAATAAAGCATCACAAGCCATGAAAATTTGAGCCAGTGAAGGACCGCAAATTCCATGATATTTGACTAAAATCCAGGTCATTACACCCAGAAACTAAAATTCTACGATAACAAGCGTACTCCACAGTCTCTTATCAAATTCTAGTGAATGGATCGCCATCTGCAGTATTCAAATGAAAGTGTGGTCTACGCCAGGGAGATCCGATATCTCCTTACCTGTTCGTACTCCGAGCAGAAGCTCTATCCTCAGCTCTTAGTCTAGCAATGACCCAAAGTCTGATTAAAGGCATAAAGGTTGGAATCCGAAGCCTTCCAATCAACCATCTCTTCTTTGCTGATGATACTTTGATTTTCACTGAGATTGATAACACCTCTTGTACAGCAGTCAAACGGATTTTAGACACATATTGTGCAGCCTCTCGTCAAACACCAATCAGAATGTTACTCCCTTATTAGGATTCAAAATTGCGAACACCTTTGGAAAATATCTGGGCGGGTCTTTCGATGTTTTCACTCACAGAAAAGAGTTTTTCCTTATGCTTGTTGGAAAAATTCGACAAAAATGCGCCGGATGGAAAAGCCTTTTTCTCAATAAAGCTAGACGCACAACTCATATTCGGGCTAATCTCTCAACCCTACTCATCTATCATATGCAAATATATCTATTCCCTAAGTATGTGTGTAAACAGATTAACTCTGTCCTTTTCAAATTCTGGTGGTCAAGGGATGAACAAGAATAGCACTCATTGGATTAAGTGGCATTCTATCTGTGCTCCAATAGACATGGGCAGCCTTGGATTCAAAGACACGCATCTGTTTAATCTGGCTTTGTTGGCCAAAACAAGCTGGAAAATTATGACTGATCACGATTGCCTCCTATCCAAAGTCTGACGGGCAAATATTGTGTGCGACAATCCTTCGAAGTATGTCCTAGCATTGGTAACTACTCTTGGGGCTGGCGAAGCATCTTGGCTGGGAGAAAGGTCTTATCTCTTGGTCTCAGATGGCACGTCAGTACAGGATCCAAAATCTCTATCAGGCATGACGACTGGATCCCAGAAATGGACGGAAATCTGGAACTTTTTTATAATCCCACTACCAATCGAACTAACTATCTGACCCTTGTCAGTGACCTTATTAGCCAACATTCTTGGAATACCAGCCGGTTCGGGAATTATTTCTAATTGACATTGCCACCAAAACTCTTGCTATCCATACCTCAGTGCACTCAGTCATTGACCAAAAATTATGGAGAGCTACCGGGTCTGGAGTTTTCTCATTAAATTCTGCCTATAAAATCTTATAAAAAAAATGCAGATAGGGTTCTCTGCGGTTGCCACGCTACTATCACAACCGTAGATGCACCACTATGGAATACCCTTTGGTCTCTCCTTACACCTCCCAAAATAACTTCTCTACTCTGGCAAATTCTATGGAACCACTTACCAACCCGATCAAATCTTTATAAATTTAAGATACTTGACTCACCTTCCTGTCCGATATGTAACCTACAACCAGAGACTATCGATCATCTATTTATACACTGCCCTTTTGTCCGACCTATTTGGTTTAGTGGACCACTCGGCCTCAAAACTGACCATTTTTGGTCGTTTAAAATTTGGTTTATCGCTTGGCTTACTCATACATACGCTGCAAGGAAACACCTCTATCAAAATATTTTTATAGCATCTACCATCTGGTCCATCTGGATTAGTCGAAACCAACAAATCTTCCGCTCTGTGAACTTTATGCCTAGTAACATAGTGCATCAAATTCTCTGTCTCAGGCGTATGATAATCATCTCCAACAACACTATTTGGAAACCCAGTCCACTTGACATATGTCTTAAGGAAGCTACAACGAACCCAATTATAATGTTGGCTCAACCTCAACATTGCTCTTATGATCTCCGTCGTACTTTAAATATTTTCTTCGCCATCTCTTACAGTAAGAAAAATCTCAAGACCGGCGTTGGTATAACCTGTCTAAACTCTACAAATAATAGATGTGGCTCTGCAACATTATCTACTTTAGCATCTGATTCCTATACAACAGTAGCAAAAAGCCTTCTACTTACAACAAAATGGACCCTCATGAAAGAAATATTACATGTTAACATGTTCACTGACTCCTCCTTTTTACTCTCATAGATGTCGGATACTGAAGACATCATTGGACTCGGTGGCGACAATTATATATAACTTTTGCTATATATTTACTAATTTCCATTACTATAGTATGTATAAGGCTTATAAATCAAAGTTGAAGGAGGCTAAAGAGCTCACATCTTGTGCATGTCAAGCTAGAATTAATATCTATCAAGATTGGGTTGATGATATTTTGCTACCATGTGTGGCGTGCTCTTCACACCCCACCCCCACTTTTCTGATGTTACTCTTAGGGTGTGTTTGATAAAACTGAAATTTAAGTATTGAAAACTTAAGTGCTGAATTTGTACAACTGAAAATTTTAAGCTACTGAATTTTAAGCACTGAAAAAAATTTGGTCTTGACTGGAATTTAAGTGCTGAAGTAGTTTATTCTGTTTGATAAAAAAAAACAACTGAAATCTAAAAACTGTTTAGTTTGACACTAATACCCTTTTGCTCTGCTTTTTGAAACTTTATAAATCTCATTATATTATTGCACATCCCTCGTATTATTATATCAATAATGGATTATTTCAAATCCAATTTGCATGCGTAACATTAAAACATAAAAAAAATTCAAATTAGTCACACGATAAGAATTAGCAATAATGTAGATAGTTAAAAGTCATATTATTACATATATGAACTACAACCTCAAATTAAAAAATTGAGTTGCAATCTGCTCCAACAAGTTCACCATAAAGTTTTGATCAGCTTGTCGTGCTTCTGCTCCCATATCTACGGCATTTTCGTGTTGGTGAGCCGTATCTTCAAGAATATCTCCGTTGTCAAATCGCTCAAAAATATAATCTGTGATAATCATTTTTCGAAGGAAATTATGTACCGTTGCACATGCAATAACAATATTCCTTTGTACTTAAAAAGGATATGGTAGCATCCTCTTTAATATTGGGAAACGAGCCTTAAGGACTCCAAATGAACGCTCAATGACATTTCTCAGTCTAGCGTGTGCATGGTTAAATCGTTCCTCCTTTATTCTTACACGATGACCCTGTGCAAAGTCCGCCAACCAATAACACACATTGCGATAAGGTGCCATAAATCTACGAGTAAGAGTATATGCAGCGTCACATAAATAGTACTTATCTGCAATAAATTATTTATTTCAACAATTTAGTACTTGTTTTCAAATGAATCTCAATACTATATAAGGCACCATATTTCAATGCCTGGGGGCGGAAACGAAAAATGATTAGCAGGTTCCCGCATAGTTTCTATTAACACCCTTGAGTCATGTGCCACTCCTTCCCAACCAGCCCATATAAAAGTGAAAACCATATTAAAGTCGCATATGGCTAGAACATTTTGGTAACATTCACCCATTCCTCTTCCTCTATATCGTACTTGCTGATCAGAGGGTACGACAGCATGAATAAGCGTACCATCTAATGCACCCATTGTACCGTACCAAAAAAAAAGAGAACACAACCACATAATTTACAAGTGGATACTAACTTACGTCTATAAGCATTTTCGTGTAACAAAATCTAACTTTGTATTTATACCTGAAACACGTGTCTGAGCCGACGATGGTGCCGAATCTGATTGGCATTAGGGTTATATGTGGTAGGAACAATCATTTCCTTTGAAAATTTTAGCATCGTCGATAACACCTCGTGAAAATATCTATGCACGGTATGTGTTGAATGGTTGAATCTTCTTTTGACAAAACGGTTTCTTGTGTTATGGCTCAAAATTACCAAGAACATTGCCATCTTCTCCCGTATGGAAACGTAACGACTATCCTTTAGCCACCCTTGAGTGCGAAAATGGTCAAAAATATTCAAAAATGCTTGTTTGGGCATCCGCAAAATCTCTTGCGAATGAGCAGGATTTCCATTTATTATCTCGTCCAAGTATCCAGCTCCACTAAGCGAAGAATTTGTATCTGGCCTTCTCTTAAAACGTCTTTGTTTCAAAATTTTCATTATGAGAATGGTTGCAACAACTCTTAGGGCATCCTTTTGATTCGTAGTCACCATTATGTTCTATGTGTTTAAGGACAATATAAGCAGACAATAATGTACAGTGGATAATTAGCATAGTAAATGACAAACATGACTATAATGCTCACACATCATAAAGCAACATTATCCAACATCGTAAATAAAATGGCCATAGTAATAACTAAACGACATATAAATGTCAAGAATCACGCTACGAAAATGACACAAAAAAACAAAAAAAAGATAGTTCGTAAACTTCCTACTAGTCCAAAAATCATTCTATGAACGCGTTCCTAATCGAAACACTAAACTAACCAAGGACACTTCACAAAAGTCCTAACTTTTTTCCATTCATTTGTATCCAATTCTTTCTAACTTCTTCTGGTGTTTGACTGAGCACCATCCACTGTTCTCTGTATGCTTTACTTTCACAAAAAATGCTACTGCAACGATGTATAAGTGGTCAATCATTTGTAACGTTTGCATCTCATTTAAAATACGGTTGCACTCCTCCATGCCCGGCCCGTCTAATTTCTCCAAAGTTTTAAGAACCGCAACTAATTGATCCTTAAGCTTATCAGATTTGTCCTTCTTATGGCGGTTGACTTTTGATTTCGGTACATCCATTGGTAAATCAAGTGTAGGAGGCACATCAGAATCGTCGTCTACAAATATTTGAGAAGATGACCCACCATCGGTAGGCAACTCATCCTTTGATGGACCCCAAGCTTCCTTCCCAGTTGCTCCAATACCGTCAAATAATGCTTTCATCTCATTTGGATACTGTAGTCCAGCATATCGAAATTGTTTTGCATCTTGATTTGCCTGTCGTACAATGTGTTTAAAATCTAGTTACACATAAATAATTTTTCATATTTCAATAAATATATTTTAGGGTTAACGAAATTGTACCTTTATGTAGTCATCCCATTCATCTGGGCTCCAGTTCACAGTGTTTGTCATGGGACCGTAACCATTTCCAGTCTTTTCAATTAGTTTGGACCATACACCATATTTTGCTTCAAATAATTCCACTGGTTTTTTAGTTGTTTTTTATTAAGGACAATACCTTTTTTCTCCTTCATTTTTTTAATTAAAGTATCACATGACGCCTTCTTCAAACTACCTCCAGATTTTCCACCTTTCACTACTTCTACAAGGCATGCGTCTATGAAAAATTTATATAGTTCTGGATCCTTCCAGTTTGCTCTAGAACCGTCACAAGAAGCCATTCCTATACAAGTATTATAGCATTAGTAGTAGCAGTAGTAGTGTAATTTACAAGAAATATTGCTCATACATTTTGTATAAGCATTTTTAACTTTCCAAAACTAGTCTGCATGATTGTGTACTATATACCGCACTTGGAAAAATTTGATCTTAAGTGAGAGCTGCAACTCATCCATCAGAAAGTATTAGCTATATATGCCACTGGAGTCAAGTAGATGGAATGCATGTCTTTTTCTACACTCAAACTGAATCAGCAATGGCCCTCAATCATGCTCCTTCCACAGAGCAGATCACAGAGAGTTCAAACACTAATAACAAAGGTGCCTACATAACATAAATATCATGTTTCATGCTAAAGTTATGATTAAAATCATCCTAAACCATTTCTCATCAAATCTTAATGGTAAATTTGATGACATTGCACGTGTAATATCAACCTTACCTATTAATACATGTATATCTTAACTTCAAGAGCAGTTGTTATGCAAAAGTATTCTTATACCAAAAAATCCCTATAGCAAAAAGATTCCAGGAAGCAATCTATACCAAAAGATTTCGGACAATAATATTCATATACATACCCTGGATTCAAATGCACCAAACATTTGAATCACGTGAGTTAAAGGTACCTTCTTTAAATCCTGATAGTAGTAGCCCAGTATGGCATTCTTAGTATAAATACCTAGCTAAAAACCATGATTCTCAACATTAGATTCACTTTTATGGAAGCTTAAGACTTGTTATCATGCCTTCTTATTATCCCCTCCCCACATCACACCATTTTCCATGTGCATAGCTGTCTGCTACCTTGCAATTCCCTTCAACCTAAAAAAAAAACCTTTCTTTACCTACTTTGGCTTACCTTTATTTTTGACGTTTTCAATAAAAGTGTTGAAGTGATGATTGAGTCAGTTAAAGACCAAATGCTTATTTGGGAGTTGATTTGCTAGAATAAGGTGCCGAGACACACCTTCTTTTTTTATCGTTTAAGCCAAACAAATTAGAAGACACAACCTACAGTTTTTCATCGTTCTAGTCAAACAGGTTGGGTGAATCACTCACATAGCATTGCTTGACAACATCATTTAAATGGAAACTGTGAAGCATGCTAACTACATGTTAGAAAGGAATCGATAAGAAACCAGTGGATAAAGCCGCTAATATAGATACCCAGAAACAGAAAACTCATGATCTCTGTTGTGTGTGAATTTGCCAATATCAAATTCAATGAAGCTAATTAAATTGAGAATACATTCAAGAGCAGGAAATCGATTCAATATCAAAAAGAACAACTTGGGAATACAGCCTGATATAGCTAAAAATATCCCTCCAATCTACGGACGACACGTGGCAGTTGTGACACGTAACCCATACTGGCTCATTACTGATATGGCACTTACCATACCAATCACCGGGCAGAATCCTAAATAAGCTATAACTCTATCAGCAGAGATTGATATGGGATCCTCTAGGATCCTAATGAGATTCTGAATAGAATTGACCAAAGCCCAGTACTAGGACTCCTTCTTCTACCACTATATAAAGGGGTCAAGCCCCTAAGGTAAAGACAAGTTCACACACAATCACACATTGTGTCTTACTGCTTCTTCAGAGTTCTATATTGTTAGCCATCTCTGACTTAAGCATCGGAGCGTTCCCCCGTCGGAACCCCACCCGGCGGTCACACCGTGTTCTCTTTTGCAGGCCTGATTTCTGGTTTGGTTCCCGATCCAATTTTTAGCTGCAACAGATTGGCGCCATCCGTGGGACCACTACAGGGAACATGGCCAATCATTCTTCTTCTAACGACTCTTCACATAGTCGTTCTCCACACCATCACGCCCGAATGAGCAGCTCTCGTCGACTCAGTCGTGACCACCGTTCGACACCTTCACGTCATCATGCCGATTCTGCTGAAGATGCACACGTTAACATAACATCTACAACTCCTGAATCAGAAGCTAGACCTCGAAGAAATCATTCTCCGACGTCTACTCTGAAAAAGAAGGATCTTCGTCATCGCCTAAACCGTCAGTTATTCAAAACAACCCATGACGACCTTACGAAGGAGATCCACGAATTGAAAGATGTCGTGAACACTCTTCAGCAAAAGCTCGACATGGCAGTGGCTCCTTCGTCCACTCATAATTCTCATCTTGACCCCGGAGACCTTCGTCTTCGTCTCACATCCAGATCAAGTTACGGCCACAAATACCAATCAACGGCAGATCCAACTTACAATCCCAAAGATAAGAGCGGAGATCACGTCACGAGGAGTGGATCATGCTACCGTCGCGATTCTTCAGTCGAAGACAGTACCAACTCCTCTCCCGCACAGGCCGCCAAAGTTAAAACCCCTCGAAGATCTATCCACAGGAAGAGGACGCCTGAGTCTCGTTCCCAAGAACGGGACTCCGGAAGGTGGTCCCTAGATATCATTCTCCAGAACGATCTCGCCCAAGGAATGAATCTGGATATCCGTTGTCGAAGGCCATCGAGAAGGCAAAGCTACCTCCCAATTTTCGAATGCCTCAATGTGACCTCTACGACGGGACTGGGGATCCAGGAGAACATGTTTACCAGTTTCAAACAAACATGCCACTCCTCTAGGTTTCAGACGCTGTCATGTGCAGAGCCTTTCCTACCACTCTAAGGAAAGCCGCACATGCATGGTTCAAATCTCTACAACCAAGGTCCATCTACTCCTTTGGCCAATTATCGGATCTCTTTCAAAAGTATTTTGTAAGCAGTCGCTCCCGAAGGAAGAACTCTGCGAGTCTGCTCAACATTGTGCAAGAGAAAAACGAGTCTTTGGCATGTTTTCTCGAACGATTCAATGCAGCCACTTTAGAAATTGACAACTTGGATGAGTCCATGAAGTATACTGCATTCCTCCGAGGCCTTCGACCCACATCCAAGTTCGCTTTCTCTGTGAACAAAAGTCCTCCAGGTAACATGAAAGCCCTTATCGAGAAGGCTAACAAATATATCCGAGCTGAAGAATACCTGGAGACACACAAAGGACGACGTGGAGAAGGGAAGGAAGAACAGAAGAAACGGTCTTGGGAATTAACTCCTCCCCAAGGAGGAAAGCCGACAAAACATTCCAAGTATAATGAACGGCGTCCAAAAGAGCCGTTCGCTTGGGAAAATCTGACACCCCTCAATGCAAAACCATCACAGATTCTTCACGAGATCAAGGAGAATAAGGCTCTCCAGTGGCCGGACAAGCTGAAATCTCAACCAAATAAACAAAACAAAGATTTATGGTGTCACTTTCACAAATATCATGGCCATACAACTGACAATTGCAGGTCACTTAAACGAGCAATTGAGGCCCTTATCAAGCGTGGCCAGTTGAGAAAGTTTGTAGCTCCTAAAGAAGAAAGACAACAGACACCTCTGGCCATGAAAGAAATAGAAGATCGGGAAGAGAATGCGGGTATAATCAACACTATATCTGGGGGATTAGCCGCAGGAGATTCATCAGGACGGGCTCAAAAAGCATATGCCAGAGAAGTATACATAACAAGTCAGCCGCCAGATAAGAAATCAAAGACGGTACCCGTAGCAGCGATCACCTTCTCCGATGAAGATTCAAAGGACATACAAATTCCTCATGATGACCCATTAGTCATCACAATTAGAGCTGGAAACTTTGATGTAAAACGTGTCTTGATAGATAACGGAAGTTCTGCAGAAATCTTATTTCACGATGCATTCAAGAAGATGAACATTCTAACGGACCGTCTCCGAAAGATGGATACTCCGTTGTATGGATTCTCTAATCATCCAGTTACAGCCGAAGGTATTATCGCACTCCCAGTTGCGATTGGCACACCTCCGGCACAAGCCAACTTCATACTTGATTTTGTGGTGGTCAAGGTCCCCTCAGCATACAACGCCATATTAGGACGACCAGCACTCAATCAGTTACAAGCTGTAGTGTCAACTTATCACCTCAAGATGAAGTTCCCCACGGAACACGGGATTGGAGAGGTGAAAGGGGACCAGACTATAGCTCGTCAGTGCTATGTAACTTCGTGCCGACCAAAGAAGGCAAAGAAATTGGACTCAGAGGAAATCTTGATTTGATAGAAGAAGTTCAAACTCAAGCCCATGAACGATCCGTTGTTATAAAACAACGCGTCGAGCAGTAGCATCTTGCCTTAAGGCAAGACACTTCTTTTTCAGGGGGATAAGGGCCCAGACCTTATCGAAACTCCAATCTTTTAGAAATTGTCTTTAGAAAGATAATTTCAAATTAATTTGTTGTTAAGCAATCCAATGTAAACTTTATCTTTTGCTCTAGCAATAAAGTTATTTTTGCTCTCAGTATTATTGTGGGCTTAGCAAAAACATTCTGCCCGAACAGAGTGATCAATGTAACCAAAAACATTCTGTCCGAATAGAGTGATGGCCGAACACTCTGCCCGAACAGAGTGATCAATGTAGCCAAAAACATTCTGTCCGAACAGAGTGTATAACTCTTGGGTTTTATAAAAATACAAGAGAAGGCCAAACGGATTAGCTACAGATCTAAGTCCGTGAAGAAACAAAAGTTAATGGGGGCACCGTCACTCCACTAAAGCTTTTGCTTCTTCGAATTATAGGCCGAGCGGGGGTGCTCGACTTCTTTGCCAACTCTTTAAGTGACGAATAAAGGGTTTAAGCCAAAGTAAAAATCAATAATACTGTGTGAATGGTAAAGACAAACCATGAGAAACACATAGTAAAGCATAACAGCATGAAATAAAAGATAAAGAGTTTTACAATAAGCCCTTGAACGGGCATCAAAATTCTTTGTCTGTATAAAGTAAAAAGCCTAGATACAAAGGCTAAAATCTAAGGCTCGGGGGCATCACCAGAAGGACCTTCCCCTGGAAGATGAGAAGCTGCAGCATCACCTGCCTCTGATGGCAGAACAGTCTCTCCAGACAGAGATATCACCGCAGGTAGAACGAAGTTGTCCAAGGGGATATCAGGAAAGTGCTCAACAAACATCTCCTTGGCCTTTGTAAAGCCAAGATCATAGATCTCAAGGCCATCTTCGGTCCGCTTCTTCAGCCACTCATCCCCAGCATTTCCATCCAAGAAGTCGCGGATGCCTTGGTCACGAGCTTTGGTCACCCTTCTGCTGCCTTCCTCTTGACTCGCTCCAGCCTCTTCTCCAGAGTCGCAATCTGAGCAAGATGATATGCCCCTTGCTTGCTCAGCTCTTCAGCAAGATGATAAGCTTCTTGTGCCTCCTTTACAGCTTTCCTCTTCTGTTGAGCCTCATTTGCTGCCACCTGCCTCGCCATCTCAAAGCGAGAAAGCATCTCAGATCCGCTAGCGTACATCTGGAATGAAGGTTGGAACCATCAGCTAAATGAAAGTTAAAAATAAAACAGAAACTTAGTTGAGACAAAGGACATTATCGTATAGACGGCCTGGGCAAAGGAGCAGGCAAAGGTCTCGTGTGTCTGAGTCTGGAAGACCTCCTTGTCTCGAGGTAGAATTCCATGAAGAAGATGCTGCTCCGAGACTTGGCTATCCGGCATCCCAAGGTCATCACGCCTAAGTGTCCACCGCGGTCGAAAGATCGGATCGTCATCAATGGACACTTGCTCCAAGATACGTGGAGAACGTTCTGGAGGAGTGACTCTAGTCCTCTTAGGAGCAGGGGCAACTCCACAATTGGCCGCTTCTCTTTTCGCTTCCCCTTGGCCTTCTGAAGAACGCCAAGAAAACCTCCTTGGGGCGATTTTCCACTTCCGCTAGCCATCTCTGCAATAAAGGAAGAGTCGTCCGAGCAGAATCGTGTCCGAACACTTTGCCCGAACAGAGTGACCGTGGCCGAACAGAATTCTGCCCGAGCATAATCCCGTCCGAACACTTTTCCCGAGCAGAGTGACAACGGCCGAACAGAATTATGTCAGAACATAATCCCGTCCGAACACTCTGCGCGTACAGTGTGACCGTGGCTGAACAGAAACCTGCCCGAGCAGAATTGTGTCCGAACACACTGCCCTAACAGAGTGACCGTGGCCGAACAGAATTCTGCCCGAGCATAATCCCGTCCGAACACTCTGCCCGAGCAGAGTGACAACGGCCGAACAGAATTATGTCCGAACAGAATCCCGTCCGAACACTCTACCCGAGCAGAGTGACAGCGGCCGAGTAGAACCATGTCTGAACTCGTCGCCCGTGCAGACATCCTAACTTTGTTTTCTTTGTGCTCTCAAGAGCCTATGGGTAAAACTCTAACGAGTTTGACTAGAGAAAAAATCGAGTTGAGGTCAATGGAGTTTTCTTAGGCAGAGATTTCAACTGAACTCTTTTGGAGAAAAAGAGGTTTTCTATGGATAGAGCTCGGAAAACTATCCGAAATCAAAAAACAATTCACCTCAAACGGATATCCGAGCAAAAATTTATGGACTTTTCAAGTTCTCAAGTGATAGTACAACTATATTTTCTGCTCAGATTAGACATACGAGGCCGACCAGCTCAGTGGCAATTTGTTCTCATTCCGCGCGCGAGGTCAAGGGTTCGAATCTGCTCGGCCACATGAGCAATAAGGAGTTCTTTACTTTTTCAACAAAGGGTTCATTTGATTGGGCCTCTCCACCATCAGGCCCGCGTCGGCGCAGCAAGCCTGCACAGTAGGTCCGAGCAGATCATGGTCCTAGCCCAACGTCCGAGCGGGGAAAAATGTTGGGGCTTCTCAGCTCGGGCCATAATCCGAGCAGGCCATGGTCAGACCAAAAAAAATCCGAGCAGATCGTGGTCCGAGCTGAACATGGTCCGAGCAGAAAAATCCGAACAGGCCCATAGTCCGAGCAAGACATGGTCCGAACAGAAAAAATTCGAAGAGAACTCTGCCCGAGCAGAACCACCTTGTCCGAACAGAGCACTCTTTGAATATTTGAAATGTCAGACAAACAGATTCAATTCTGTTTTTGGCATATTTCGCTATCACCAGTGAAAAAAGTGTGCTTCCACCGGCTTTATTAACGCTGTAAAAGCATGGGGCATATGATATAGCTAAAAATATCCCTCCAATCTACGGACGACACGTGACAGTTGTGACACGTAACTCATACTAGCTCATTACTGATATGGCACTTACCATACCAATCACCGGGCAGAATCCTAAAGAAGCTATATTGATATGGGATCCTCTAGGATCCTAATGAGATTCCGAATAGAATTGACCAAAGCCCAGTCCTACTAGGACTCCTTCTTCTACCACTATATAAAGGGGTCAAGCCCCTTAGGTAAAGACAAGTTCACACACAATCACACATTGTGTCTTACTGCTTCTTCAGAGTTCTATATTGTTAGCCATCTCTGACTTAAGCATCGGAGCGTTCCCCCGCCGGAACCCCACCCGACAGTCACTCCGTGTTCTCTTTTGCAGGCCTGATTTCTGGTGTGGTTCCCGATCCAGTTTTTAGCTGCAACACAGCCCTAATTACGTTCACAAATCAATCGACACTCATGTAATGAAGCATCATGAAATCACGCACTTGCAAATAGGAGTACAAGAAGAGAAGAAGAGTCTGCCGGGAAGAAGAAGAAGAAGAAGAAGCGGTAACGAGCAGGAGCATGTGCAGGTGAATACGATCGGGAGAAGAGGAGATAGTTTGGACAAATCAGTCATTTATTGACAAAATGTTTTAATCCCAATTCATTGACCGTGTTAAGTGATAAGTGATAAATCATTATGAGTAACTTAAAATTTTGATCTTCCATTAATCTAGTACTTATTATTTTAAGTGGTTAAAAAAGTGCGTTACCAAACGCACTTAATTTGAAATCACTGAAAATTTTCAATTTTAAGTGCTGAATGCGTTATCAAACACACCCTTAATCTTATGTAATTCCTATGGGTGGTTTTTAAAACTTATCTTTTTTTTGGTTATGTACATATTTGTAATATCAGGGCATGTCATGACACCCAACTCTTTCATATAAAACGCTCACACGAGCTTTTATCTATGCTATTCTCGACTGTATCAAAAAAAAAATTTGCAAAAACATGGATTAGCTTGTGTCGAGCGTCAAACCCTGGTGGTTTCCGCCGAGCGTGCGGCACTCTATGCCTCATCAGGAGACGAGGACAATGCCGTCCAATTGAATTCACCAGTGACAGCTATCAAATCTAAGTGGGACGACCAGGATGACAACACACTGCACGGAATGCAGAAATAACATATTAAACCAGTAAACTGCTGTCCCCTTCGAGTCTGCTATGAAGTAGCGTACATGTACACTAATATCGTCTCTGACACTGGCTCCCTGTTTACATTACATAAATCCTGCGACATTATCCATCAAGTTTCGTTTGCAATGGAATATAACTAAATCTAAACCTTAACCACAACCTTAGCCTAAACCAAACCTAAGACCAGCGATAAACTAGGCTTACCAGCTTAGCCATTACAAAGCTCCGTGGCTCGCAGGAGTCTTCACAAGATTTGTATTTCCCGCAATAACTTATAGACTCGATTAAGACACTGAACTTAATGAATAATGCATACATGTCTCCTATTGTTTTTCTAAATCATGCAATATCTATCTCAAAGAGCTGCTAACAGTGAGCTGTTAAGAACGCACTGAACGAATGAAGAACACTAAACTACGAAACAAGCCACCAATGATGTCCAATAGCTCTGCTAAAGAGACTCGAGTATTCTAGCAGCTCCAGAACATTGAGTTCATCCCAGCTTTATCGTCTTTGTTATCAACAATGTTATTGCTAATATTCTAGCCAAGTGAAGTACAAACTATCCACGCCTACAAATGTCTTCCGTTTGTGTAGGTCAGATTTTCAATGTATAACAAAACACTTAGCAAACTTATCCACCTTAGTTTATTCACACATACCAACACCATCATAACTGTATCATCAAATTAGACCAACTTGCCAAATGCCCAAAAATAATACGGAGTCAAAGCAGAAACTCTGTCGACAGCCAGGTAGGTCTGCGATTGTAGGAATTTTGTCTGGAGAAGCCTTCCAAAATTTCGTCCACAACCAAGTACCAGTGTCGCAAACGAAGTAAATGCTGAAGTCTGAACTAACATTCAGTTTATACCAAGTCAGGAAATCGATTCGCTGGGGGCCTTGCTTAGAGCAAGGCAAAGACCCGGCTTAATTGATCACCCCCATTGAATTGCTCTATCTAATTGAGGACCAATATATTGCATGCTTTTCCAACCTACTTTGAGCAGCAAGCGCTCATGATGAGTGACCTAGTCCGAGTAGCAGACATCATTAAATTTCCAGAGCAAAGTGTAGGTATTTTTGATGGGTGTCTGTGGTTACAAACCCTATAGGAATTCTCTTCCATGGTTAAGAAATTACACCGCTGAACAGACAGAATTATATTCGCATACTGAAACAAGCAAATGTCTCATGTACTATCAAAGGTCAAAGGGGTACAAAACTGAAAGCCGCCACCAAAATAGAGTCATAAATGTCGAGTGCATGATCAAAGAAGAAAACCCAGAGTAGACAATGTGCGGCAATAACCAGCCGACGGGTTCAGGTTAGATCAACCACCTAAGCACTTAGAAGAATGAAAGGGAGCACGATTAGAAAATGAACAATTGCAAAGGAGGAAATTTCCAAAAAGCAGAGGACAACCTCAATGATCAGCCTGGTAAAAATTTGAAGAGAGCATTGCTAGAAGATACCACCACCCTAAGTCCCCAGCGGAGTAGAAAATACACGTGAGCAGTCTCTGAACACATTGCACAAATTTAAGAAACTGGAAATAGAGAATCACTGTAAACAAAACCTTCGGCAGTGGCCCAGCAAAACTCCTCAGTCTGTCTGAAGAAAAGGCTCAAGAAGATAATACACTCACCAAACCAAGCAGTTGTCTCACTGTCCCGAACACATTAATTGACAGATGTAAACCGCAATTACCAAGCAACTGTTCAGAAGACCTATATCTTCTAACTCACTTCAGATCCAATTATCGCATGTGCTCACATAACAAAACTAGTATTCGGACAAATCTTAGTTACAGGAAACTCATAATATAGTGACGTTTCTCTTTCGGAAACTCGCTTTTGCGATCCCAAGTTAGGAGCTCCATGGGATCTCGTCCCAAGCTAAGATGGGAACTCGATCCCGCTAGTTGGATAGAGATGCATAGAACAAGTGATAGAATACGTGAAAATCAAGCTCTTTTCAACTCAATTCCTTGTTTCTCTCTTCCTTCAAGTCCTTAAAGTCTTCTTGTTTGTTGTTGCTATCTATGTAAACTATGCTAAACAAATGATAATACTCTTTACGCATTTATTTATTCAAGCCGCTCCCAACCTCAGATTCTTCTTGGTGCTTACGCTTCCCCGCCCCCGCTCCCTCACCAGCCCCCGCCCCCGCCCCCGCTTTGTGCAACTAAGGGACAAACAGCCCAGTTCTAAAGAGGATATAGGCCAAAACTAACTTCAACTATGAATCAAATAAGTAGCTAAAAGATCTTTCTCTAGGTGTGCATTCTGTGTCAAGGCTCGTGAGAAATCTTATTCATCACCATATCCCAGCAGCCATAAAATCACCACTACTTGCTTTCATTTTTAGAACCACCAACACCACCATGTCATCTTACCCCACTCCCTTCGTAGGTTCCATCCCTATCCCCACCCTTCCTCCTCTCCTCCTTCCTTTCAAGGGAATATATACCCTTCAACGATTGAGAACCTTCGAGGAAAAGAAATATGGGTCTTTCCTTTGCGGTGTGTGCATATTTCCTTACCGACAGTGGCTCCATATGGGATTAAACGGTTGTTTCTGGGCTGGAGCAATGAACCAATTTGCTATACTACATTGTAATTATTCAACAAGAGCTTCAACTACCTCCTGAAAGTCAAATGTCGCTTCCACGAAAAATCGTCCACTTCCAAACTCAGTTGATGATTAACAACGTATGAGTTGACTGAAAACAAAACCTTTGGAGTGGCCCAGCAAAACCCACTGTCTATCTGAAGAAATGGCTTGGGAAGATAAAAGCAAGTTGTCTCACCATTCCTAACACATTAATTGACAGAGGTAAGCCGAAGGTACCAAGCAACTGTTCAGAAAACCTATATCTTATAGTTGTCACTTCGATATGCTCACGTAACCAAACTTATATTGAAACAAATAACCCTATTCCAAGAGGATATATGCCAAAACTAACTTCAACATGAACTAAAAAAGTACCTACAAAATCTTACTCAAAGTGTGCTTAGTGTAAAAGCTTGTGAGAAAATCTCATCCATCACCACAGCCTAGCTACTATAAAGTTGCCACTACTTGCTATCACCAACGCCACCATGTCATACTACCCCCCTCCATTTCTAGGTTCAATTCCGGATCCCTCATACTTAACAAGTACTGCTACTCTGTAATTATGCAACAAGGGCTTTCACTACCTCCATTACAGTCAAATGTTGCTTGCACGAAAAATCATCCATTTCCAGCCTCAGTTGCTGATTAACAGCGTATGAGTTGACGGAAATAATTTTAGCAATCAAGGACGAATTCAAAAAATAATTGATATTTTCAACATTGAAGCTGACCCATGAATAGAGTAAGTTACAAGAACGAAGCTATTATGAGTTAATGATCTTATAAGCGACTATAATCAGAAGTTCTATTTTTGATTTGTACCTCGGAAGCACCGACACCTCATATAGGTCAAGGTATGGTGTCCGACACCTATCGATGCCTCCGGACACGTGTCCAACACCTCTTGAAGAAGTGTCACACGTATGGGCCAAAAAATAATATTTCAAACTTATTTGAGGATCAGTGTGTAATACTCGACAAATTTGGAGCTTTTCTAAAATGGATAATTTTAAGCCAAACCCGAATTAGACCGACCTAGCAAAAGATTCTTTTCTCCTTTCTTTCTCGTCTCTTTCTCTTTTCTTTCTTTTTGTTACCAAAAGCATCCGAGCTTACTAGTCCAAAGGAAGTTAGGTTAACATCTCCGACCTTATCTACGTACCCATCTAACTATATAAGACTTCTCCTTCATGCCTTTGGTCCGATGGCTTTTTTACTTCTCTCCTGCTACTGTTGAGAGTCTAATCTTGTTATTGTTGAGACATTCAGCTGCTTTCTTATCACCAACCTTCTTTCTTGTTACTCTTGAGACTATTTTTGTTACCGTCTTCATTTCTCATCCATTCTGAACGAAATTCAGCTACTCTAATTGAAATAAAAATAAAATTTTAGCGGTGTCCAACGGTGTCTAAAATTTGGTTTCTAAAAATTGCGGTGTCTGGTGTCTCAGTCGGTGTCGGACGCGGTGTCCATATCTATGCTACCTAGGTTTTGTACTAGGACAACCAGAATGATGTTCAGATAATGGAATATACATCATAAGCATCCAACAGTAGAGAGTTCTATAAGTACACTAGATGCCAATAACTAAAAGCGAATTTATACTAGTAATATCTAAATAGAACCATCTATATGTCACCCACAAATTAGACCAAAAGCCATCTAACCCGCCAAATCAACATCCACTCACAAAACCCCACATCCCCAAACCCCCAAATGAAAACTTGTTCCCTGCCGCGCTCAAGCAGCTCCTCCAAAAACAATTGAAAGAAAATCATCCACACAAGCCAATTGCACCTGGGCAGGAGTAAGAACAGAACTATTTTGAGGTAATAACCTTCTAAGCGACGATAATCGAAAATTCTATCTAGAGTGCGGACTAGCACGTGCAAAATGATAATGACATAATGGACCATCCAAAATATGATCCACTATAAGCTCTATAACCAAATTAGACGCCAATATCTAACTAAACAATTCATACTAAGTTCCACTTTCCCGATTATTACATAATTAGAGGTTTTCACATGCACAGCCAACATACCCATCAATAAAATCCATCCAACTCATCAAAATAAAATACATTCACAAAACTCACGAAACCCCACATCCCAAAACCCCACATGAAAGCCTAAATCGCTGCTGCACTCAAGCAGGTCCTCCCAATCTCAAAAGAAAGAAAGGCATCAATACAAGCGTACTGCACCTGAGCAGGAGTAAGCCACGGATTGTCCCACCTACTCATTGTAACCCTCTTGGGCTTGACAACCTCCTTCCCAAGCACCCTTTGGGCCAGCACCTTCAGCCCAGCAGTCTTGAGCTCCCTTGCCCCGTACACTTGCGCCGCCAGCCCACGGACGTCAACAAAATTCGCCACACTCAGCCCATAGTCACAAATCAGCTTCTCCACATCCTTTTTAATTCCCACGCCGACGAACTTGTACAAGGGATTGTTGAGGAAGGCGGAGAGGGAGGTGGGTACAGAGGGGGCGTGGAGGATTTGGAAGACGAGACAGTGCGGACCGGTGCACAGTTGGAGGGTGGCGATGGGGTTGTTGGAGTTGCGGGCGAAGTTGGGGCGCCACTCGACGTCGAGGCCTACGATGAGGGGTGTTGTGGGCTGGAACTGGGAGATCCATTCGGTGACGAAGGAAGGGGTTTGGGTGACGAGGGTGTGGATCCGTGTGGTGAAGAAGTTAACGTCGTAGAGGTTGTGGGTCTCGTCTGGTAGCTCGTAGTCCACAATGCTCAGAGACATGGCTGGTTAGCGTGTTTGAAGAAAAGGGTTTCGAACGAATTTCGGAAGGGAAAGTCTGGCCGAAGAAGGCTGGTTGCCTAAGTGCGCATTTAGGCACAATATGCTGGGGAGTTGTCAAACGGGCCGTTGGTGTATGATAGAAGATTCGACCCACTCGCATGTGCCTAAGTGCGCATTTAGGCACAATATGCTGGGGAGTTGTCAAACAGGCCGTTGGTGTATGATAGAAGATTCGACCCACTCGCATGTGCCTAAGTGCGCATTTAGGCACAATATGCTGGGGAGTTGTCAAACGGGCGTTGGTGTATGATAGAAGATTCGACCCACTCGCATGTGCCTAAGTGCGCATTTAGGCACAATATGCTGGGGAGTTGTCAAACGGGCGTTGGTGTATGATAGAAGATTCGACCCACTCGCATGTGCCTAAGTGCGCATTTAGGCACAATATGCTGGGGAGTTGTCAAACGGGCCATTTAGGCACAATATGCCGGGGAGTTGTCAAACGGGCCGGGCGGCCGGCGGGCCAACTCGACCCGGCCCGAAAAAAGCCCAGGCCGGCCCGGCCCTTTCATGAACAGGGCTGGCACGGAGGAATTGGGCTTAGGGCCTGGGCTTGGACCAGGCCAAAAAAATCTGGGAAAAAGCCCGGGCCAAGCCCGGCCCGGAAAAGCCCGGGTCTGGCCCGGCCCGAAAATAGGCCCGATTCTGGCCCGGTTGTGGCCCGGTTCTGGGCCCGGTTCCGGCCCCACTTGTTTGAATTTTTTGTTTTTCCCCCCTTTCTCCCCCTTTTCCTCCAACGGATATATTCTCCTAAAATTTCACTTTTACTACTCTCTCTTATCTAAACATTCTATATTTCTACAAGTTTTGCTACTATTTTTCTCTCCAATTACTACTCTTGCTAATTACTACTAGTATTTACTAATTAGTATTCTTGTTTATTAATTACTACTCTTACTAAATTCTAATTACTAACTACTACTCTTATTAATTTGTTACTATCTAATTCTTTTGTCTAGTAATTAGTAATTAGTGAATTTTTATTTATTAATTACTATTACTAAATGTTTTTTAATTACTAACTCTCTCCACATTGGATCAGAATTACCCTCAGTGATTAATAGTTGTTACTCGTTCATTCTTTTAATTGTTATTTCTTATTACTACTCTTATACTTGTGTATTTAGTTACTCTTACCAATTTTGATTTTCAATCTAGTAAAAAAGTTTAGCGTGAAATATGGCTAGATTATTGAAGAAACTGAGGCGTGGATCATCATCACGAAAAACATCATCATCATCGCAAGCACAAGCGCCAGCGCCACGGCCATCACAAACACCAATCCAAGCACCAACACAACCATTCGTTCCTGGACGAATGAGTACAGGCTGTATGATAGATACCCAAGCCAATTGGGAGTTCAATCAAAACATTCCAGATTTTGAATACACGCCTGATGAAGACCCCCCGCATTATAGTCAAGGACGCAGCTCGGTTGGCGAAGCTACTACTCCGTGGCATAATCTCAACCCTATGCCTGGTCATGATGAAGAAGGGCCGAGCAATGCCTCCGGTAATGAGCCAGAAGTCCAAAAGGGGAAAAAAAAAGAAAGCCGAGTGTTGGAATCATTTCGATGTAGTTACGGTGGACGGCATCCGAAAAGCTCGATGTAAGTACTGCGCTAAATTATTTTCGTCTGGTAGTGGTAATGGACATCTTAACAGGCATTACCCTCAGTGTGCACCTCGACAAGGCCACGTCGAACCTACCCAAACGCAGTTATCTTTTGACGGTAAGTTATTTGTTTATAATCAGCGAGAGCAAAGAGACGGTCTCGCTGAATTTGTTATTCACGATGAACAAGCCTTTTCTTTTGCCGATAATCCTAAGCACTCTAGATATATGAACACATACGTTCAACCTTTGTACAAAAAGGTTCATAGAAACACAACTAGATCCGATGCACTCCGACAGTACAATGCTGCTAAAGCACGCCTTATCGATTATTTCGATAAATTTGACGGTAAAGTTAGTCTTACTTCTGATATTTGGCAATCTCCATTTACTTTTGTTAGTTATTCTTGTGTGACCGCTCATTGGATTGATGCAGATTGGGTTATGCACAAGAGAATCATCGCTTTCGAGCTCTTTCCTTTTCCGCATGATGGAATGAACATTGCTACTCTTATATTAAAAGCATGTACCACATTTAAATTAAAGGATAAGATTATGAGTATTAGTTTTGATAATGCTTCTAACAATACAGCTGCTGTTGATGCTTTAAAGGAGAGCCTCAAACCTGTACTTTCTGGTCAATTATTTCATGTTCGTTGTGTTTGTCATATAATTAATTTAATTGTTCAAGATGGTTTAGCTGCTGCAGGAGATATTCTTGTCAAAATGAGGGGTATGACAGCGTATGTTAATAGCTCGAGTCCGAGAACACAACAATTTAAAACGTTGTGTGTTGAATATAATATGCCTCGCAGGAGAGCAGTTACAGATGTGGTCCACAGGTGGAACTCTACATACCATATGCTTTTACACATTCTGGCATACCGAGAAGTCTATACGCATTTTCTACTAACCCAGTTCCCAGCCGGCTTGCCAACTCAAGAGGAATGGCAGATGGCCACATACCTAGCTGAATTTTTGGAGGTATTCTACACGTCTACCAATTTATTGTCTGGTACGTACTATCCCACCTCTCCTCTCGCTGTAATAGAAATTCTCAAGATGGCTACAATGTTAACAAAATGGAGATATATAGGACCCTTTAGGGAAATAGTAAAAGTGATGGATGAAAAGTTTAATAAATATTGGAGTAGACTGCCTGTTATTTTTGCTGTGGCTACTTGTTTAGATCCTAGGTTAAAGTTGCATGGCGTGAACGCCTCGATACAAGAGATATCGAAATTAATGTGCTACACAGCAGAGGAGACAACCGCACTCACAGCAAAAGTGAGCAAGAGGTTTGAGGAATTGTTCAACCTCTATCGTAATTCTGCTGACGTGCGCGGGCGAGCTACATCATCCACTGTTGAGAGGTATTATGCGCCATACCTTAAGGGCTTTGAACATCTAGTAGCAAGACAACTACCAGGTGAAGGTACTTCTAATTCGGCAGGTTCGTCTACTTTTTTCTCTTTTAATGAGATTGGTGTATATGCAAATACTGATCATTATTCTGATTTATCAATGCAAGAACAGGTTAATTTTAATTTGTTAAATTTTTGGAAACAAAATCAAAACATGTATAAAACTTTATCCCAAATTGCACGGGATGTACTGCCAGTGCAAGCCTCCACGGTTGCTTCAGAGTCGGCATTTTCAGCCAGCGGGAGGGTTTTGGATGACAGGAGGAGTCGTCTTAACCCCGAGTCGCTCGAGCTATGTGTATGTTGGAAGGATTATCTTGATGCGAAATACCGCGAGCAAGATAAACCGATTGATGATAGGAAGAGCAGTGACTCGGATATTGAAGTACTTCCGGATGATTAGGTAATTTCTTTTTATTTTCCTTCTCTTAAGTTTTAAGAATAAATTTTTTTCACAAAATATAATTTTTTCCATATATATAAAATAAATTTTTACAAGCAAGATATATATTTTTTCGTATATATAAAAAAAATAGGTAACTTCGCCTGTTTGTTTACAAGCAGCCGGTCCCAAGCCCGAATAAAAGGAGGAGGGCCTATGAACACATTTATTTTTCTATACTTATTACTTAAGATCGTCTCGGGAATTAACATGTATCAATCTCGGGTTTTCGGCCAATTAGTTTGAAGTAAAATATCAAATAGTAGAAACAGTCTCTCTTAAATAGTAATAATTGTTATGTGTTCAGATTTTATTAATAAAGATCACCAAGAAGAGTAAGAAAAGATTTAACATATAGCAAAAAATAAAATGAGAGACAAATAAATATATTTATACATACATACATATATATGAATATTACATATAATGAAATAAAAGGATAAAAATTAGATTTGTCAAAATTTGAAAATTGGACATGCGCATGCCTAAAGATGAAATTTAAAATTGAATAACAAGAAAATTAAAAAAAAAAGGGCCCAGGCCGGCCCAAGCCCGGCCCTAGAAATTGGGCCTAGGGCCAGGGCCTGGACCGGGCCTAGAATTTCTCCTCAGCCGGCCCGGCTCGGCTCGGCCCAGATGGCAGCCTCCTTGGCCCGGCCCCGGCCCGGTTTCACTTCAAGCCCGATGGACCCGGGCCGAGCGGCCCAAGCCCGGCCCGTTTGACATCTCTAATATGCTATTTGTAATTTGGACGGAGTAGATTGATGAAATTGTAGCTTTTAACCTTTTATAATGAACAAACTTTGGTCGCTGCTCCGATTGTAAGAATCTTCCTTCAACCTCATATATAGTGACAATTAATAGTCACTAAATGTCTCTAGTGGATTTTCTGTTAACATTTTCAGCGACAACTCTTAAAAACACTTTTTTAGCGTCACTAAATAAAAATCACTAGAAAGATTTAGCAACCATTAATTGTCAATATATTGAGGGTAAGAGGAAGATTCCTTCAACCCGGGTAGCAGCCAAATTTTTTTCCCTTTATAATTCCCTATTTTTCACCGAAACGAAAGCTGCTTTTTGTACGATTGATCCCTTTACAAGACCTTTGTTCATTAGTTGTAACAAATACACCTTGCTTTCTTAACTGTTATACAGCTTAGATACAGATTGGCTCAAGCATACATGTCATTAAGTCTGAGGCTGTTGTTTGTGCGTCAGCGTCGAGTATTCTTCTTGCTACTAAATTGTTAGTTAAATTTGATGGTGTGTACATTATTATTTTTTTTAATTTCTCGCACTAATTTTTCTGGCGTAGATAAAAGTAGAGTTTTGTGATCTGTGTCCCGTTATGATAGGATGACGTACAGCTGCAGTATACTGCATCTCATGCATGTCACCAAAAGAAAAAAGTGTGTTGTTTGTGACTATCATAGGCAATGCCTTCTTCTGCTTACCGATCAGGTAAAGGATTGCAGCAGCGTCCCTCACATGAATCAGGCCATTACTTTGATGATCTTTACTCTGTGCAGCACTTTGTGTTGCTTGTCTCTACTCATATTGAATGAGACTATCATCCAAATTGTTTTTAATTGTGTCTGTTTTATGGAAGCCTGTAATCATTGTTCTATGTCTTGATATTCCGAATCCTCATTACTAATGGAATCTAAAATGATCTTATTTCTCAAAATACTTCAATTGGTACACACAAAAAATAGGCCAATTCAGCAGCTTTTTGTTCAATTTCCCATGGACTAGAAAGCCGCGTGCTCAATATATATATATATATATATATATATATATATATATATATATATATATATATATATATATATATATATATATATATATATATATATATCTTTGTTATCCCTCATCTAGACACTGCTTTTTGTAATTGTTATTAATTAATTTTTAGTGGGCTTTATTATTAATTAAAGTTCATTATTGAGTTTAGGCCTAATATTGTGACTTAGTTAATCAATTTAATCAAGTCCAGTCAAATTGTTAAGTCCAAGCCATGTGTTCTAGTTCAGTTATATGTCCAGTCCAGTTACATGTCCAGTCTAGTGCTGATCCAGTCCATATCCAATTGTGTCAGTCCAGTCCAGTTATGTTAGTCCAATCCAATGTCTAGATTTGATTTATTTAGTTTATCTACATAATTTGGAAAAATAATCTATGAATTATACCTGATGCAAACATTAAATCTATGGTTTATATAATTAGAAGATGAATTATCCCGAATCTGGCACATACCATCGGCAAAAACATTGATAATTATTGAATTGAGAATTAGATAATGCCTTGAAATTCAAAAAGTCATTGTTTATATGATTTATTGACTTTTGTGTTATCCAATGTTCGAACTTATCTCCAGCCTTGTAGAATGGCATAGTCAATCTTATCAGATTCTGCAACCTTGAGCTCTTTAAATATGGTCCTTTGCCTTCATTTCTAAGGGTCTTTGTCTTTGGTTAGAAAGCTTGCTCCTTTCAGAGCTTGTGTACAGTTTCTTCAAGAAGTGATACGCTCTATCTCGAGAAGAATTCTAGCCATTCAAACTCCTTATAAACAAGTTTTTTTTTGTCCTTGCACCGTGGATGATTTGAAGAGCGTATCCGAGTCTTCGACAAGCTCCTTATTCGAAGAGGTAATCTTCAATAATTTTCTGGCCTAGAAAATACATAGATTGTCTCCCAATCCTGTAGTCACATTTCTATTGGTTTAAGTCTAGATTCGAAATGTAGATTACTTCCTATAGGACAAGAGTCGAACTAAGGCGGTTTTAATTACGATTTGTCAGACAAGATATGTAGGCAATTCGGTACCCGATGTCGAGTTCAAGCTAAAGACATAAAAATAAACTTAGGGTTAGTTTTTATCGTATTTTGCATGTTACGTGTTTTTAAGGCCAAAAATCAATAAAAATGAAGTAGAGATTGAAAGGGTGTGGCGGGTGCCTAGCACCTTCCCTCTACGTAACCTAGTTCCCAAACTCATCTCCGGATTTTTGATAGATTAGTTGTCACTTTGAGCACTTTAGAATCATTGTTGGGTTTTCTTATTTTTCCTAATTAAATAGGATGGCGACTCCAAAAATCCTTCATGTTTAGGGATTTTTTTCGAGGTGGTTCAGTATAGTGGTGATTACACTGAGGACTAAAAATAAAGAGGATTGGACTTTTAAATTCTATTGACTTGTTGGCCTTGTTGTATTTTCTTTGTATCTTGTGACATGTTGTGACATGAACAATATGATATTGCTATAGTACTTGTACTTTTATTTCCATGCCACGTCTCACCCTAATCACCCACTCGAGGGCAACAGTTGAAACCTTTAGTCCTCTTGGTCTCAAGGCGATCTTTCAATTGTGCCCTCAACTCCACGAAATCATACTAAAGGGACCTCCTAGTCTTCTTGATATATTAAACGACTTGTATGCGTACTGATGATCGCTCATTATTAACTTTCTTGTTACGAGTAGGAGGTATATGGTATAGCCGAGTCGATAAGAGTGACCATTACACCGGTGTTGAGAGAAAACCACATATTTGGACCATCCAGTGTTCTGCTCTTTTTAGGAGATTACCTGTTCTGGCCTATAGCATGTTGGCAGGGAAGCCAACCAATATTCTATAAGCTAAATTGGTAATTTTGCAAAAAAGGGAGACTCTGACTAACTGGCTAGTTAACCACACTTGCAACTGGACGGTTAGTTAGCAGATGCATTATTTGAAAAAAATATGAAGCTGACTGGTTTTTACCCTGATCCAACCTACTGACCAACCGACCAGTTTACCCATCAAGATGACCAGATGGTTAGTCAAAACCTTATCCTTAAGAAAAATTCTAAGAAAATCCTCAAAAACAAATCCTAATCCCAGACGGTTAGTTAGAACCTTATCCTCCCGAAAAATTCCCAAAAACTCTCCAGAAGCAAATCCCAACCTATTGACCAACTGGTTGGTTTATCCATCAAGATGATCAGACGGTTAGTGAGAACCATATCCCCTAGAAAAAAAATCTAGAAAAAAACCCTAACCTCACTAACCAACTGGCCGATTTTTCTTCCTGGATAACCGGAGTTAGTCAGTCTTACCCATAAACTTTCAAAAATCCAAAAAACACCCCGAAGACCAGAAAAATTCCCTCACCTCTATTAGGGTTTGGGCAAGCCAACTCAATCTTTGAGGTATATGTAATTAAATTTTCGATAAAATTTTCTATATAGTAGTTAAGGATAAACGTGATCGTTATTGGGAATCATCTAAAAAGCTTTCACGAACTCCAATGGCCTAGGAATTCTCATGAATCCCAAATTTTGGTCCATATTATCATTGAGCTACATAAGGATTTTCATAATGGTTTCACCGCTTTGATAGACCAACAATCACGAATAGCTGAAGAATTGGACAACCTCAAGAAGAAAGGTAGCAAGGAAATGGAGGATGGAGAAAAGAAGGATAACACGAAGAAGGGTTTAGAGTTTGATTGGCAGTCGGAGTCCGAGAATAAGGAAGTCAAACCCCTCGTATTTTTGGAATGGAAAGACAAACTAGCTATACCTGAGTCTCAAATCTCCAGGATGAGGAGGGCAATGACCCTCTAGACCTTAGTGTCTTGACCATGAACCTCGAGGATAGATTATCCCCTAGTTTAAGATGCCAAAGATCGATAAGTTTGACGGGATTATAGATCCCAAAATCCATCTCATGATGTATATATCTCCCGTAGCCCCATATGGAATGAATTAGAACAAGTTGATACAGTTGTTCCACCGTGCTCTTATAAAAGTAGCCTCTCGTTAGTTCCTCAGTTTTGATGAAGCCCATGTCCAGACTTGGGAAGATATAATGACAGAGTTTATGAACAATACCAGTACAACACTGACCTAGACATTACCCAGAGAGACTTGGAAATCAAAAAACAGGATTCGAGAGAGTCAGTGTCAGCCTTCATTATGAGATAAAGAAATAAGGCAGCTCAAATGCTCAACTATCCAACAGAGGAAGAGCAAGTAAACTTTGTCAGGAATAATTTGCTTCTCGTATACCATGACTATATCTTTGGCCATTACCACACATCATTCAAGGATCTTATAGGATTCCTCATACAAATAGAAGATGCAATCATTAAGCAAACCATCTCTCGTGAGTCGAAGCCAAAGGTATACCGAGCCGGTCCAAGGAGTTCTAATACACAACCCAAGACAATTACAACAAATTATGTGCAAGCATCCCGGATAGTGCACATCCGAGATAGTGTCATGGGAGGCAACTGCAGAGCCTAGAAGGAAGTCCACGCCGTTGAATGCACTGCTGCCTAAAGTCTTTAAGCAGTTCTTAAGAAGGGGTATGATATCAAAGTTGTCGCTTATCCCTACACTGGCAGTAATACGAAGGATATGATATGCATGCACATTACACCTATTATCAAGGGAAGGGACACTCTATGGATAAATGCATAACACTCTGACATGCCTTAAAAGACCATATTGACATGGGCGAAGTCTCCCTTCTTGCAAAGCCAAATGTTCGAAAAGAACCCTTGTTGTTAATTAACTGCATTAATGATAGCAGACCAGTCATGGATCCAACCGTCTTTATTGTTCTTGCCAGCCAGCCAGTTTAGAAGTCAGTTTTAGCATATGATTCGTTGCCACAGTTTTATGATACAATTACATGGAAAGAGCTGATGGAAGGCGAGGCCTTTATAGCCGTGGAAGAATATGATGATGAAATTGGTTTTCTGTTTCGATCCAATGCCTAGGTATCCCACCCAATCCAATCAGGCTGAGTGCACCAGGCCATGTCAACCACATTTGACCTGTTGTTTTCTCAAGACCCTTCTGATGATGAAGTCCTAAGATAATTGAGAAAAACCCAAGCTAACATTTCCATCTAGGGATTGTTATCTGCCTTACACTCTCATCGTCAAGCCCTTATCAAACTACTCATCAAGGCCTAGATACCGATCCAACCTCAACCCGGAGAAATGTCCCAAATGCTAGGGACTATACATTACGGAAATGACCTCACCTTTTCAGAATCAGACTTGCCCAAAGCAGAATCGAGCCATAATGACCCGCTCTATATCACCATGAGAGCACTTGACAAGAGGGTTCCCTTAATCCTCATAGATAATGATTCTCCCTTAAATGTTTGCCCCCAAGCACCACTCAAGCCCTCGACACTGACCCATCAGATTTCACCCCTTCCAACCAAGCCGTCTAAGCATACGACAATACCCGAAGAGAAGGGATTGGTATAATTAAGCTCCCGACAACAGTGGGAACTACCAGTTTTGAAATTGAATTTCAAGTTTTGGATATATCTGCTGCATTTAATCTTCCATTGGGAATACTATTGATCCACTCTGTAGGTGCCATCTTGTTAATATTTACCCTTAAAAGTTGGTTAGTCGAGAAGAATTCCCATCAATCGGCTAAGATCTATTTCTTCCCTTTAGAAAATCTTCCAAAAAGGCCGGTCTGCCACTACCATAGACATACCTTACTCGGGCTTCTCATCAGTTGCAGGGTTTGGTGGAAAACTAACCTTTTAATCTAACTAATCTAATCTAGTGGCGGCTAAACCGCTAAAGTGCCAGTCGCGTAAGGCAACCAAGCCTCTCTAGAATGAACTAGAAGGTTAAGTTTGTGTTAGATAAGGTTGTCTTCACCATAATGGGAGATTCACCGTTACCTCAGATTAGACAGATAGAGAAAGAAAAGTATAGTGTTCAGGTGCCGCATGACTCATTGGATTTTTTTCTCAGTGGATTCAGAATAGATAACCCGATACAATATGTAGAATACGAGGAATTTTGTCACAATGAAAACTTCCTCACCTTCGCCCCTTATAGAAATACGACCATATATGCTTCCTATGATGAGCAAGCTTCGCTACTTCCCTGAAAAAGGCTTAGGCCAAAATTGAGAAGGAATTCCTAGCTTTTTGTATGTCGAGAATAAAAAGGACTAGTTTGGCTTAGGGTATAAACCGACCAAAAGGGAGAAGAAGGAGGCCAAGAAAGACAAGGAAAGTGGTAGTGCACGAATGTCACAAGCATGACCAAGGTCCCTTCCATGAACGGTTGCTTCGTCAAAGAAGGAGAGAGTGGGTCCTTTTATGGATTTTTAGAGCTTATATACAATGTTGAGACCTGGAAGCAGATCAAATAATGGGAGATATTCTACGACTGTGAATGGGTTGAAGATGGGGGACCTACCAATCCTAACCAAGTTGGGTACTGAAGAGAATTCTGATTAGATGGATCTGATAGAAGCAGAAGCAATCGCAGCATGCTTCACTAATATGCATACGTTAGTTCTTATTTGTGAAGTAGCTAACAAGATCATGAACCTAGCAAGTCTAATCACTCCAGCCCAGAGCAATGTACAGAATTGGATGATCGAGTAAGGACAACTGATTATGAGAGAGATTACAGAATGTATCATGCTGCCAAAGATGCTCCGAAACCGAAATACATGGATGCTTATGTCACTTTAGCCAATTTGATCTGCTAACTTATTATGTTTTTCCAAACTATTTGATTGACAGTATGATGTTTAATTTGAATTTGTTGTTAAAATAGGTTATGATGAATTAATCAACACGATTAATGATGAATCACAATGAATGGACCCGGAAGAGAAAGAATATTTTAAAGAAATAATGAAAGAAATTAAAAATCAGGAATCTAGTGGTGTCAAGCCAGTGGCCGAAGAAAAAGTCAAAGTAAACATAGGCACCCCCAAAAATATAAAAGAAATCAAAAGAGGGGCTAGCCTAGAGGAGAGCGGGAGGGGGAGGGAAGAAATCACCGCACTCCTTAGGGAATTTATCAATGTATTTGCTTGGTCATATAGTGACATGCCCATAGTTTTGAATACCGTACCAGAGTACGTACCATTTTCTCAGTGAAATTGTATGTACCGGTACTGGTACCGTCTCGGTACCGTCTCAAATTTTTCATAAATAATATACATTTATAACTATTCATTGGTGAACTAATAATATATACATATATTTTTTTACTCGCAGCTCCTCTAGAATAAATTGTTTATCCTATAGAGCGTGAACTACCGTAGTTTTCAAATAAGCTATTGGTTCCCAAATAAGTGTTTGTTCCCAAACAGTGATATTAGAAACAAATAGCTTATTCAATTGAATTACCTCCTCTAGAATTATCCCCTCCCCCCACCCCATCCCCCCCTCCCAAACGATATCATTCACAAATTCTTATGTTAAAATAAGCAGTTTTCAATAATATCGTCTTTGGGTTCAAGAATAAGTTGACTTTGTCAGTGTGCGTGTGTGTTGTGTGCGCGGGTATGTGTAAAGTAGTACATCAAATATATGAACTAATATGATCAAACTTCCAGACATGAAGTAAATCAAAGCTAAGTAAAGATTAAAAACTTATCAGGAAAGATTTTATAAATTGTACTGAATATTTTGAGTAAGAGGTTACAGAGGCTTTGATTGGTATAATATAACTTATATTGTTTTTCTATTTAGTCTATATATGGTCAATTTATAGAATTTCTAACCAAATTTGTTATTTTTATATTTTTTGAGGAACCGGTACAAAACACAATATCTCGGTCGATACATAGTTTTCGGCAGGTATCACCTGTACGTATCAGTATAACCGGTACAGAGCGGTATTTTGACCAGTACAAATTCAAGAGATATCGTACCTGTAGAAGGCAAAAATGGTACGTACCGACCGATACATTATTGATAACTATGGAAATGCCAGGTATACCAATTAATTATGGAAAAACATTTACCTATCCTACCCAAAGCCAAACCTGTCAAGTATAAGCTTCATAGGTTAAGGCCGGAGTGGTCCTTTAAGGTTAAGGAGAAGATTATGGAGTTATTTTACATTTGATTTATCAGAGTGATTGAGTTACTCATATCAGAGAGCCGCTACCACCCTCTTCTATGATACGATTCATAATGACGTAAAAGTATACGTAGATGATATGATCATCAAGTTGAGAAAGCAGGAGGATCGTTATAGAGTAGTAAAAAAGTATTTTGAGAGTTGAGACAGTACAATGTAAGGTCAAACCCGTAGAAGTACAGAAAGTTGCCAGGTTTCATGGTGAGCAAACAGGGAATACATGTGAACCCTACCAAGATCAAAGCCACAATCGAGATGTCATCACCGAGGACTGAGAAGGAGGTTTGAGGATTCTTGGGCGGAACCTAGTACGTTAGCCTTTTTGTATCGCAACTGACCATGATCTGTAAACATGTGCTTAAGATATTGAAAAAGGATTCGACCAAAGAGTGGATCCCTTTATGCCAAGAAGCCTTCGAGAAGATCAAATAATACCTTAGCAACCCCCTAGTCCTAAGTCCGCCGATACTCATTAGTCCTTTGTTGATATATGTAACCGTAACCAGTACCACAGCCAAAGCTATGTTAGCCAGCATTTAGAGAATTCCTTAGTTGAGAAAGCCATTTTTATATCAGTAAGAAGTTGACCCTAGGAGAAGTGAATTACTCAGCTTTAGAAAGAACTTGTGTATGTCTAGTTTGGGTAACATAGAGATTGACACATTATGTTTTGTCTTACCTCATTAGACTGTTGGCCAGAATGGATCCCATGAAGTACATGTTTGAGAAGTTAGATGTCCAACAACATAGCCAATTGGCTGTTATTGTTGTCAGAATTTGATATCACATATGTCACTCAAAAGTCGATCAAAGGTAAGGCAGTGGCCTACTTGTTAGCCGATTGTCCATAGATGATACCAGTAGAAGGGACGCAAAATTCCAGATGAAGGAATGTGTGTCGTGGAAAGAAGGTGGCAGTTGTCTTTTTACAAAGCAACAAACAACAAACGATTTGAAGTAGCGATATTGTTAATCTCACCAGACGAAGCCCATTCACCTATAGATCACGCTAACTTTCAATGGTACCAATAACATTGTCGAATATGAAGCTTGTATCGTTGGTTTAGAGGTGGCTCTAAATCTAGGAATTCGAGAGATTACAATGTACGGTGACTCAACACTGATCATTTATCAAAATTAAGTTATATAGAGAATCAGGGATGAACGTCTACAAGCATACCATGCATATTAGGAAAAAAAATTATAGACCAGTTTGAGGATGTAGAGTTCCATTACCTACTGCATCTTAAGAAAATTTTGTCGATGACTTAGTCACACTCGCCTTAATGGTTGACATACCCGAAGGACAGGATGTAGAGCCATTTGTGATACAGAAAAGAGACAGACCAGCTTACTGCTTCATGATAGCACCTGTAGAGGAGGATATAGTAGCCAAGCCTTGCTACACTAATGTTTAAAAATCTTATCCGAGGTGGTAAGTACCTCGAAGGATGTTTCACGTAGGACGGAATAAGTTTAAGAAGGTGGGCAGCCCAGTTCATCATGCGACTGAAGATTGTACGAGAGACATTGTAATGGAGAACACTTGTTGTGTGTAACCGAGAGAGAGAGAGAGAGTAATCAAATCATCCAGGATATGCATTCAAAAGAGTGTCTACCGCACATGAATAGTCTAGTGCTAGCAAAGAAAATTCTCTGGCATGGATATTGTTAGAGTACAATAGAGCAAGACAGTGTTGAGTATGTAAAGAGATGTCACAAGTGTCAAGTGTATGCCAACTTACAGCATCTCCCTCCCTGAGAGTTATAAAACATGACATTTCCCTAGCCTTTCTTAGTTTGAGGAATAAACATGATAGGGAAGATCAGTCCCAAAGGCTCTAATGGACACGAGTTCATATTGGTGGCCATAGATTTCTTCACAAAGTGGGTGGAGGCACCTTTGTGTCGGTGGAATCCCACCAAAGCTCAGCTAAGCATAAGAGATGTTTTTTTACTATGGGTCGTGATGTGCAACCTGTCAAGAAAAAGGTCGAAACCTGAAAAGGATATCCTAGCCTTAATGGATCCGGGGATTTTTTTTTCCACCATTCTCTAACAAGATGGATGGAGCCCCTACAATGCAAATTCGTAATGAGGGGCTGCAAAATTAAAAAAACAGGTAATAAATCTTCAAGAACCGTCCAGTTCGTGCATAACTTTGCATGGGCATGGTTTGTGTGTGAAGGAAGGTAAAAGAGCCACCCACTGCCACCACCCTCTAATTGATCCTACCGTCTGAAACCCACAACCACCAATTGCCAGCAGCTGACAAACCCCTCACGAACAATCGAATCATCACCACTAATTGATCCCACAACCGACCCAACCCTCCCACCAACACGAACCCACCACATCTCCAGATCCACCAACCAAATTTATCACCACTATACAGGTTCACCACAAACCCCCACTTTTGAAGTGTATGGTTTTGAATTTGCACGCATCTGTGTGAATTTGTGTAACTCGCAGTAGGACATAAGAAGTGGGTTAATGTTGGTAGCGATTGGCAATAAGGTGGAAGTCTTAGTGGTGGGCGGTGGTGGTGTTGATTTTGGATCTTGCTTGAATGCTGAGGTGGTGATGGTAACAAAGATACTTTTTGGTTTTGAAAATATTTTAAAGCTAAAATAAATAAGAATATAACAGAAGAGATATGCGATACGCGAAATAAAATGTGAAGGAATGTCGGTGTAATTTTTTGAAAGTCAGGAGTAACGGCATATTAAAACATACATTCAAAGGTACTTATTGTAATATGTGCCATTTTTGTAGTTTTATTTCGTAAACATAAATACTTATTAGTTATTGCGCTTTATTTTCATCTAAGCTTTTATTATTATTGGGCTAGGACTAGTGATGAATAACAAACTTAATAAATTAACTCCAGTCCATTTATTATCCAGCCCTGTAAGTCTAGTCCAATTCAGCTAGTTGGTCAATTTAACTTGGGTTTAACCCATGTCAGGGTCTAGATATGATAGGTTGTTAATGTCATGATTCGGTAGATTTAGTTTGGATCTCGGAATCCGGTTTATCACAGGCGATATGATTCAAATCAGGGTGTTTACCCCCTTGAATTTGGTTTTAGAATTGTATCGTATAAAAAAATTAATCCGGTCGGTTTTTGAACAAACTGTCCTGTTAGATTTAGCCCTGATTAACCAGCCTATAAGGGGCACTTTGAGCTTTTCACCTTATTTTGATTATTGTCATGAAGAATGGTATGCATGAGTAAATGAGTCTGTTCTATCACTTCCATTGTTTTTTCGTACCTATATAAAAAGCCATTTGGTAGATCAAAGATGGAGATGGAGAGAGAGATCCCCTAAAACAAAAGTGAATAGAACGGAAAATTTTGATTTCCCGTATCCAGTATATACCTGAATTTCGAATAGCCATGCCTTGCTCATTTCGATACCCAGTTTAGGTAATTCAGAAGCACAGATCGTGTATTTGTTTGAGAGCTAAGACTTTTTCTAGCTAGGTATTTTTCTAGGTTTTCAACCAGCCCTAACTTGCTCATACCATACCCGATTTAGGCGATTCAAAAGCTTAAATTGTGTATTATTTTAAGAGTTACAATTGTATAGGAGAAGTCAAATCCATTTTATTTGGGTAAAAGCTTATTTACTAATTAAAGCTCAATAAACATCAAGTATAATGTTACGAACTCCAATTAATCAAAAGAAAAGCTCTCCAATTCTATCAAGATTCTGGCAGTAACTACCCTTCACGAATCCCTTAACTAATTCCTCTTGCATGACAAATTTGCTGGTTGGCCCTGTGGAAAGGAGCTTTTCTCCAACGTATGACTCTCGACTAGATCATATCCCTTAACTAGTTGCATACATTCCTCAAGCGATTTTTGGCCATGCCCAAAGATTCATGTATTCTATTCATACCAAATAATATAGATTGTTATAGCAAGGGCAAGTTTCATGATTTAAAGCCTTGAAGCTTTTACCCCTAAACCATTGAATAGCCCCATCTAATAGTTGCTTCCAAGATATGCAGTTAATAAATATGCCTAGTTTCAGTAATACCTCATTACACTGAGAAGCAGAAAAAGTGATGATCCTTATCCACTTTCTGTTCTTAGCATAAGGAGCATGTGTGATCTTCTAGATAATTCTAGCTCTCAAGTCTAACCTTAGTTCTCAGACCCCCATTGCATAGCGCCCAGAGTATTGTTGCACATCAAAGAATGTTGCCACTAACCACAAAATTTTCCACCAAGGAACTATCTTTTCATTTTTCCTTAGTCCTGAAAGCAGTGTAGGCAGAGTTGATGAAAAACTTTTCATTTTACTCCAGTACCATATCACCCTATAATCCTGATAATATTGAGTCAATGCAAAGTTGCACATATCCTCATGCCATGCTCTTAAGGCTTGTGATTTGGAATGAGGAAGCTGTCATTGCCCATTTATACTAAAGGCATCTACTTTGCATAGCAGAGTCATAAGTTGTCATACCCTTTTTTCTTTTGGTAAAATAAAGATAGAGCACCAATAAACTTGCATGTTCATGAAAACAGAGATGGCAAGATGAATCCCATTAGCATCATAGAGTGAACAGGACTTCCTGCGCTTCAAGCTAGTCTAAACGAACCAGAACCACCGAAATCAGACCTGCTGATGTGCCGTCCTTAAGACAAGAATCTAGCTACTGATTTTCTTGGATAGTTTATCATTTTATATTTGGCAATCCTTCACTTAAAGCTTAGTGGAGACTAGAGGCACTCCCAAGATAAGCCAGAGGGGAATGGCCTAGTGGCATATCAATGTTATCAATTCTCAGTGACTCATCAGTAACCCTCGCTAAAAAATATAGCACTCTTTTACTAAACAGAATAAAGGCCAGACAATGCACCCATTTCCTCCAAAGCTTGATGAATTTTTGTGAGAGAAGCCTGATTAGCAACAATTAGGATGAAAAGATCATAAGCAAAACTCATATGGTTGATTTGCAAATCAACAGTTTTTGGAGTCGAATTTAAAATTAGGCTGAGTAGAGGGCTCATCAAGTAGGCTAGTAAATTCTTCCATTACCAACAAGAAGAGGTATGGTGATATAGGGTCACCCTGTAGTATCCTGGTCTCAAATTAGGATGACGGTTAATTATGATAAATTTATTTAGACTATTAGCGTTCATTGCGCATTTTGGTCAGACTTCACTCTTTAGCAGCGATTTAATGGCATAAATGGAGAGGGTCAATGTTGAGATATTCTTGTATGATGGAGCTTGTGATTTAAGACAGGGTCAAATTTTTTTATTTTTGTCGGCAAGTCATATTTTGACTTTGATCTAAGTTGTTTTGTGGTCTTTCCATAATATTAGAAACTTTGTGGTGAACTTGAGAAAAATACCTAAAATTGGAGGGGGTTTTGGTAATTTTCTGTCCAGCCGTCCCATAATTCTTCTCCTCCTTCTACTGCGGGGTAGAAGGGGGGAAGGAGAGAGGGGAGCGAGAAAGGTTGAGATACGATATGGCGGCGATCAAGTCGATTTTCCGGTAAAAACTTCTACTTTTTTCTCGAGTTAACTCATTCTTTTATGTGTGTAAGGGTCTGAAAGTTTTTTGTGGACTGTGCATGAAGGGACAAGGGAGATAGGGGTTGCCGTTTGTGTGCGTGTGTGTTTGTCGGGTGTTTGTGAGTGGCAGTAAGGGTTTGTATTTTAATTTTGGTAAAGGATCGATTTAACTGTCAATATCTCATTCATTACTTATGCAATTGATGTGTTTTTACACTTTCTGAAAACTTTATGTTTTCTCAACTTTTCAGTTTTAAGTTTCCTCAAAAACTCAGTTCTTCATATTGGAAAATAATCTTAAATTCGGTTCCTGTGAAAGTCTATAAAATTTTCTATTTCTAACAGCCAATTCAAATTGCTATAGAATCTTCATTACTTAATGGATCTTAGCGATTCTTATATTTTTGGAAACCATAGAGAGTGCAATTTAACTTTGTAGTTTTGTGTTTCTTGAGATTCTACAAAGTTTGGCTTGAAAATAACCATTGAATAAAACTAGTTTTTGCTGAAAAATGTTGTTTCTAGAATTACAAATAAGTCCATTTCGAAATGCTCTAGATTAATCATTTCTCTCTCTTTTTTTGTTTTTACAAGAATTTGTACATTCTGAAATCTTTTTTTTTCTTCGTCAAATTGTCCTTGAATAATGTTGGTCATTGCAGAAAGATTGTTGGTTTTCAAGCAGTCTAAACTTTTATTTTTTAAAAAAAGCAATTTTTAATCTGACTTTGGCAAAATGTAAAAGAGCAACCCCTCTTATTTTTATAAGATCTACATCATGAATTTTCTTGGTACGCAAGGGCACAAAATGATTTTAATTGGAAAAAGAGTTTTTTGATTTATTTAATAATGCAAATTAGCTTATATTTAACTAAAAAATTTACACTAACATTCTTTTATTGGGTTGCTTAAGTGTCTATATTTTCTCGGTATTTCAGTACCGATTACTATATTGTTGAAATGTCGCTGGTTAGCACTAAATTAAAATAGCGAATAAGGGTTTTTGAGCTGAAAATTTTCCGAAGGACTTTTTAGTCCATCTACTCGCTTAAAAAGATGTTGTAGGTTATTTATGGGTGTTTGTATTGGTACATTAGTCAGCAGGGTTTTTCTTAGTAAATTTAAAGAAGTCTGAAAGGTATTTTGGTATATTTTTTTGCCTAGTGGCGAAATTAACAATCATGCTTACTTAAGTATCAGGATTTCTAGGAATTGCGAGAAGGTGTTAGTACGCTATTAGAACTAAGAAATTTGTGATGTGAGTATACCTTCGGAGGCAAGGGTAAGACCTTAGTGTAAGGTTGAGATAGCTAGTTGTGGCAAGAGGTCATGAGCAGTTAAGTGGGAAGGGTAGAAGTCGAAATATTTCACGAGGTTATAAGTTATTATTTATGCTACAGGAATTAACCTATCGCCAATTCATTGTTCAGATTCAGTAACCAAGGTTAGATTCAAAAGGAAACTACCGGATTCGGTTAAACGGTTGAGTGAGTGACTTTTGATCCATCTAGTGTTTTCATATACTGTAGATATTTATCGAAATCTTGGATGAAGCATTGTTTGCTTGAAATGAATGACTTTGATGTCTGTTTTAAACTAAAAGAAAGATGTGTTTATGGAAATAAGAACTGCTTTTGATCCCACTAAATTCTTGGTAGTATCGGACAGGCATGTAAACAAGATTTTTGGTTGGGATCGATATGGAATTCTTACTTAAAATGCTCAGGGAAAAGTGTGAATGCTTTTCAAATTGAAAATTTTTAGACTCTGAAATGTTTTAGAAGAGTATTGAAGTGAAGTGTGATGGTTTGACCATCAGTGGTTTTGTTTATGATGAATGCGATGTTAGATTTTGGTCCCTTGTCAATGCGGCTATATACGTTGACGTAACGCGCACTACTATTTCATGTGGTTGCCCTTGCTTTCACTATGATGATTATCCCGAGGTGAGATTGCAGGCCCAAGTTAGTGAGGCTATGTACACTGACTGAAGTATACCGTTTGGGTTAATGTTTGGGCTAGAGCTTTATTATGGAGATGTGCTCATGCTGAATCATTTATTGCCCTCATAACCATTTTAGTTATGATGTATTATGCTTAATCGAACAAATTCCCCTTTAAATATTATTTCTCGATAAAGTTGCTATTTTCTAACATGCTATAGTCCAACTAGTTGGGTCATTGGTTACTTACTGAGCACGTAGAAGCTCACTCCTTACTTACCATTTCAGGTTTAAAAGTAAGATTATGGAGACGAGCGTGTAATTGGAAATATTGAGTGGAGCTCTGGAGATTGCATCAGATGATAAGTATTGTTGAAAATAAGTATTGTTTTAAGTGATTGTTATGAAATTAGAAATAAAGTTTTGTACTTAAATTAGAAAAGAAATGTATTAAAGTTGCAAAAGTTTTTAGTTTCTGCTGCAATTAGTGTCAGTTATAGCGAGCAAGGTTAACAGAGCCCTATGTGGGAGTCCAATGGGCATGCGCTCAGTCATAGACCTAACTCATGGGCTCACCCGTGGGTTTGGGTCGTGACAAATCCCGCCTTAGACCTTTTGTACTGGCGAAGTAGCCTTTTTGGCAAAGTAGTCTTCCATAACCATTAGGGTTGAATGGAAATTTTAGCAGTGGTCACACACCTCATTACCTAACCAACACAGACAGTAGGGAAATGAAAAGCCCCCATAATATTTTACATTTTAAGACATCCCATCCCACAAAGTCGTAAGCCTTCTGAATGTCCACCTTGAGAACACATCTTGGAGGTCCCCCTTCCTTGTGATATTTTTTCACCAATTTTAGCACTTGGAAGATATTATATGAGATATGTGTGTTTGCCACAAAGGTAAACTGCTTTGGACTTACGATATTAGGCATCACCTCTTCAATTTTTGAAGAAAGGATTTTAGATAATACCTTATACCACATTACAACAAAGTATAGTCCTAAAGTTTTTCACTGTACTAGGGAAGGGGATTTTGGGGATCAAAGTCAAAGCAGTGTTGTTGAATAAGTGAATTCCCTGTCCCTTGATAAAAAAATCCCAGCGTAGCTTTAACAACATCACTACCCAAAAGCAACCGATTCTGTTGATAAAACCCAGTAGTATAACCATCAGGGACAATAGATTTATTAAAGTTAAGAGAGAAAATAGCCTTCTTCCCATCCTTTTCAGTCACATGAGTACAAAGTGTGATTGATCATCACTAGGTAGATGCTTTTTTAGGATTTGGCCGAGTCTATTTGAGTATGCATAAGTTTTGGCACAGGTTCCCCAAAAAAAATTGAGCAAAATGGTTGACAGCCAGAACAGTTTTTCACCATTAACCAGTTTCCCCATCAATAACTGGTATACACAAAATCTTACTGTGTGCTCTACGTACTTGTACCTTCTTATGGAAGTAGCCAGTGTTATTATCCCCATGCTTAAGAGCTTGCACTGTGGATTTTTGGCAAAAGAAGGCATCCTCTTTTTTAGAAAGCTGAAAGTACTGCTCTTGAAGTTCCTTTTCCATATTCACGAAGCTAAGATCATCTTGGTTCGTGATTTTGTTCTACATATTTTTGAGCCCTCATATTTTTTAGCAGTTCTCGCAGAGGTTGCATGCAACATTCAAAAGTTTAAAAAATTGAAAGTAATTTTTTTATGAGGTCTATTCTAAGAGATTTGGACCGTCAACATTGAATGATTTCAAATTCCAGGTTCTAGGGCTATGGCTTGAGAGTTAGGATAGGTATTCAGCCACCTTTCGTTCTATAACACTCCGTCCAATCTACACATTATGAAATCACCTCCCTCTTTTTGCACCAGGTACAAAACAGCCGAGTAGTTGCCATGTCTTCAAGATGCGAATTAGATAAATAATGATTGAAATCATCAACATCCGTACTACTTAAAGCAATCTTAGCTTTATTTGCTCAGAGCTCACGAAAGCTTATTACTGATATATTTCCTCCTTGTTGTAGCTACTACGATAGAATAGTCAAGTACATTTAAGGTTGTCCCCAGGCCCAAAACGACATTTTTTTAATTGGGCAGATTCACTTTCTAGGTTTTCGATGTGAGAATGGTCATTGCATTATGTAGGAGGGCAACGTGATTAAGGTACAACTTTCTACCCTACTTTTGGTGTTTTCATTTGTGGATTTGAATAGAAGTCTCTTAGAGTTGATCTCTTCTACCTGAGACCAAATTTTTTCCAAAAAGACAAAAAAAACCTAAAAAGAGTTCTACCACTAAAAGGAGTTGGTTAGGAGAAGAAGTCTAATCAAAATAAAAGTTTACTAACGGTAGAATTTAGATAGGTTTAGACTTCCTTTTAAGTTAGAACTCTAAAACAACTAGAAGAGTCGGTCAAAAAAGGAAATCTAAGGTTAATCTACTAGAAGAAGTTAAGTTTAATGAGGTCTCTAGGAGATAAAGATTGCAATCTAAGGTTGCCTCCCATAGTGTCAGTCAAACTATGATGATTTTGATCCCAACTACTTTGATCAGTTAAGTAGGCTACTTGACTTTTGATGTTGGGGTCAAACCAAACTTAGGATTGCATTAAATTTGGTTCTTATGTATGTTTTATCATTCATTTTTTTCCCCGTTAGGGAATGACAGTGGTAGAGACCATTAGGGAATGACGGTCCCTAAAACCTTCCCGTTGCATAATTTTTTCCCCAAACCCAAATTCTTGATTTTGTATGTGTGGCTCACCACCCCGAGAAAAAATCCGCAAGAATGGATTTTTAGGAATCGCCATCTCATTTGATAAGAAAAAATAATAAAAAAACCTAAAAAATGACTCAAAAGTGTCCAAAAGGATGACTAATCTATCGAAACTCAGAGAAGGGTCTGGGGATTAAGTTACGCAACAGGAAGGTGTTAGGCACCCCCCACGCCCTTTTGGTCTCTATTTTGTTTTTAATAATTTTTAGCGTAGAGAACAAGTAGCATGCAAAATAGATAAAGACTAATCCTAAGTTAACTTTTATTATTTTTGGCTTGAACTCAACAACAGGGGTCAACTGGCCTACGTATCTGATTGGACTAACCACTATAGTTTGGCTCTGGTCCTACGAGAAGTAGTCTACATTTTGGGACTTAGACTTCGACCAAAAAATGTAAAAGATTTTTTTTTTGTGTTTTTGAATAGAAATGCAACTAGGGAAAATGGGACACGCTCTAAACCATTATTATTTAAGCTAATTATGTAAACAGTATAAATGTACCTTGAAAAGGCGTTGGCATAGAGGACTTCAGAACTCCTTGTGATGAATCCATGATGCATGTAACTTGTGTATATAGAAGTGATTATGAAGTGCTAAATTCCCCTAGAGATGATCTACCACTTTTACGAAAAAAAATAGTATAAAAGCTCTAGGGAGAAAAAGCTTATTTTAAGAAATGAAGGCCAACGACCCTATTTATAGTGGTCTGGGACACCAGAAATAGTAATGACCATATCAATCGATGATTTGATTATGAGACAGAATATTTGATAAAAATTACATATTAATAAAAGTCAACTAACAGGCTGATTAATCGAAAATCGGCCTGTTCATGATTGTCTCGTATATTCTCACCCAAATGTCTAAGTTTCAAACTAAGTTCTCTTAATAGGTTTTTTTACATTCAATTTTCAAGGACATGAAATTTGCTTTTTACGCTTTACAAGACTGATTACTACCCCCTAAGTGTAAAGAAGAAGTGTCAATGAGATAGACCACTAGGCTTAATTTCAAAACATTCTTTGTATACTCCTCGAAGTGATTGGTCAATTATAAATATCAGCCAATATGAAATCGGGAAATTCTTTTTCTTTGAAAATTGTCATGCTCTCAACTTGCTAATTCCTAGAGTTGCACAAACTTTATTTGACAAAGGCCATATAAGAGACTTCTTAAGAGTGGAAGAAAGTGTTTTTGGCTTTTTCAAAATTTTGTGTTGTTTCTTTTTTTCTTTTTTTTTTACATTTTATTGTAAGGATTAAAAAAGACTCGAGCTAGGAAATGATAGCCTAGATAGGATCACACAATGAGAGCACACCACTGTATAAACATTAAACGGGCATATTTGTAGGTCTGTACAGGAATTGGACACTGATGAATCGGCCTGTTAACCTTACAAGTTAATCGTTCTGTTGGTCAGTGAGGTAATTATGGTCTTTTTGGGAGATTATCTGAAAAAGTAGGGTATTGACTAACCATCCGGTTACTAGTGGGTTAATCACCTCGTTGGTCAGTTAATTGGAAGTTTAGGATTTGAAAAAGTTTTAAGAAGGTCAGGGTCTGATTAACCATTCGGTAACCTGGTGAGCTAACCGGCGGGTTGGTCAGTGGGTTAGATTAGGGTATAAACCAACCAGTTTTCAATTTTTCCAAGTAACGTACATATTGACTAACCGTCCGGTTGGGAGCGCAATTAACCGACTGGTCAGTTAGAGTCTGCCATTTTTGCAAAATAACCAGTTTAGCTTACAAAATGTTGGTTGTTTCCTTGCCAACATGCCAACATGCCAACTAAATGGTCCAGGTGTGAGTTTTCTGCCATATAACACCGGTGCCAAGGTCATTCCATTGGCTCGACTGTACCATATACCTCCCGCCTGTAACTAGGAAGTTAATAATGGGCGATCACTAGTACATATACAAGTCATTTGATATATCAAGAAACCAGGAGGAATCTTTAATACAAGGCACTTGGAGTTAAGAGCTTGATCGAGAGATCGCCTTAAGCCCAAGAAGACCAAGGCCATCGAATGTGCCGCTCTCAGATGGGCGGGTCGGAGTGACATGTGCGGGTGAGTGAGGTATGAAAATAAAAGTGCAATTACCACAGTTATGTTAGATTGTACATACCACAAAATACGAATAAAATATAGTATGGTCAAAAATTAAAAAAAAATTAAGTCTGGTCCTCTTAGTTTTTAGTCCCCAGCAGAGTCACCACTTTGGTGCACTGCCTTAGAAAAATCCTCGAAAGGATTTTAGGAGTCGCTATCTCATTTAAAAAGAAAAAATAAGTAAAAAACATGAAAATGACTCAAAAGTGTCCAAAAGGACACCTAATCCATCAAAACCCAGAGAGGGGTCTAGGGACTAAGTTACGCAATTATAAGGTTTTAGGCACCTGCAACACCATATCAGTATTTACTTCATTTTTAATTATTTTGCCTAGAGAACAAGTAGCATGAAAAATTCAACAAGAATAATTCTAATTAACTTTTATTATTTTGGTTTGAACTTGACACGAGGGGCCGAGAGCAAACTTAACTTTTCAAGAACAAGAGATAATTGCCCGATTTCATACCTATTGAATTCATACTTGGTCAATCACTTCACGAACTTATAAAAAAGGTGATTTGTATTTTAGCCTAGTGATCTGTCTTGTTGACACTTCTTTTATGCACTTGAGTGTGAGCAAGCCAATTCCTGAATGATAATGAGGTGTCACTAAATGTTGAGACTATCTTTTATTCAAGGCTAACCCACTTTCTCCTAGCATGGACCACGTATCTTAAGACAAAAGCCTGCTAGGCTGAAAACTCTAAAAAGGGTAATCAAGGTAAAAGTTAGAGCACCAAAAAAAGAACCTCTAAAGAAAGTAAGTTTGCATGGGTCTTCCTTAAAATGAGCATTCCCAATGATTGGAGGCCATCATTTGGCCACGACATATCATCCTTGTTACGTTGTGCTAGATTTTTCCATCTGCTAGCCTATTGAGCCTAAAAAGTTTAGCCTTTCTTTTTTGGAAGCCTATAATCATAACCTTAGAGCGTAGTCTCCTTGTGTGTGCCTATATCTGAGTATTCTTGATCAAATTGGACTCAACATGGGAAGTTTCTTTCTCATAGGAGCCAAACTCTTGATGTCCACTCTTGAAAAAGAATAAAAAATGTTGAAAAACAAACATAAAGATGAAGAAATGTAGAAATTAAAAAAATGAAGAAAGAATAAAAGTGGTGAAGAATGATAGTCAAGATATAGCACATGGATTTGCACTTGATAGAGTTCGAAAGATAGATACATTCAACATGTTCACTGATTTTGAACTACGTTAGACCTGATTTGCCTAAACGGAATATGTAGGCAACTAAGTCACCTTCTAGGCTTAGTTTCTTTGGGCACACAAGGGATTCGATATTATGTTTCGGTTTTGAGCCTTATTACCAATTTTCCTAGCCCATACCCTAGCCTGCAACGTGTTCTATACACCAAGTCTTCCTTGAAGTTATGCTTGCTTAAGGGAGTTAAATTCCCTTTTGACATTTTTAGTGACGTCATAACAAAATGTATGATAAGAGAACTGGAAAAAAATATATATAAGATATTGGTCCATACACCTTTTGAACTTGCTCTAGTTGGACACGATGTGTTCACATCCCTCTGGCTTGTTTTAAACGCTTTTTGGTTCCTCATTTTTTTGGACATGATGTGTCCACTCCTTATGATCAGACATTTAGTTTAATTACCTGTATAGCATGCTATATTACTTGTGACAATATGATATTTTTGCCACCAGTTCAGTGATAATATGAGAAGCCTTAATACCTCATACCGTGCTTTGTGGCCTCCTACCACGCACTTGAGAGTCATTTACCTCTCCTTACATCAGTCATAGAGATTGATTGTTTGGCTACTCATCGGCCAAGAACCCATCAGCCTCAGAGCTCATGCACCTATATCCTGATTACCTACTTTGCAACTCGCAGCTCCGTCGAAATACAGTTGCCATCTAGTTTCCTCTTTTATAACATATGTGTCTTCATCAGAAAACTTGGCTTGCTAGTCACTTGTGTCTTCAGTCAGGAAATCAACTAGCATATCTGTCATTGCCCTTCTGTCACCGATTTTTAGATGACATGAATGATGTCAAACTCAGAAAGTAACAAGAACCACTTAACAATGTGATTGCACAGGGCATGCTTCTGAAACAAATAATTAATCAGGTCCATTCTAGCTTGCAACTTGATAGAGTAGGCAAAACATAGTTGTAGACGCCCCATTTCTATATCCTGTGTGTGTGTGTGTGTGTGTGTGTGTGTTATGGGCGAAGGCTTAATATATATTAAACTAGGTTGTATTTTAAATCCATTTTAGTTTTCAGTTTTTAGGATTTGTTTTCTGAAAAATTAAAACAAAACCTCTCCTCTTTGAGTTTTCTTTTTTCCACAAAACTTATGAGTTGTTTGATGGTAGTTTTGTACAACTGATTTTTACTATTGTTTTTCTTTTCTATTTTCCTCTATTCTCTTTTTATCTTTTCCCTCTTTTTCTTTCAGTTTTCCAATACTTAGAAGCTTCTTCTGAACTCATATGTTCAACAACCAGAAGTATCCCCGTGACGACCAACACATCTCCTCTGCCACGTACAACTACTGTTATGGCAGTAACAAACTACCTTGCAAATTAGGGATTCATTGGGTTTGATTAGCGTTTGATTGGGTGAATGGGTTTGCATGGCTTGGAATTTACCTACACAGATCCAAGATACTGGGGCTAATCGATGGATGAAATCTTATGGTAGTGTTTGCTGCAAGGACAATGGTGTTCTGTAGTGGATTTGGATTTAAAGGACTGATCGTGCCATAGTGGTGATTCATGTTAGGATTTGGTGTTCGGCGGAGTTAGTCAATGGTGATGATGGTTGTGGTTGTCAATGGCTATGGTAGTTGGCAGTGCTTGTGGGTATTGGTCACTAGTGGTGATGGCAACGGTCAGTGGCTGTGGTGGTCGGCGGTTTGGCAGGTTTATGTGTTGATTAGTGGTGGTGGTAGATCGACAGCCAATGGCTGTGGTCATTGGTAGTGTTTCTTGTTTGGTGTTCGGGGTTGTTGGTTAACGATGGTGGTAGTGGTGGTGGTCAAAGGGTATGGTGGTTGGCAATGTTAGTAGTTTGTTGTTATTGGGTGATAGATTTTGGTGATAAAGATATAAGGGAATACGAGACATAAAATACTCTTAACAAAGTTGAAAGATGGATTTAAAAAAAAACACAAAAATCAAAAACTAAAAACTAAAAACTAATAATTTTAAAATGGAGTTTAAAAAAAAAGCTCCATTTGAAAACTGGTTTTCAAAACTGAAGGACAAAACAAAAAAAAAACTCAAAATGTCTATCAAATGCCTATATTTTTTTCCCAGTTTTCAAAATTGAACAAAAAACTAAAAACAAAAGCTATTTAAAATGCTACCTTAATTAATCTAGTCCAGTAATTGGTCCAGTCAAGTTGTCCAGTCCACTACAGTTCAATAGTCAGTCCAGTTGTCCAATCCAGTCCATTTTGGTAATTGGATCTATTCCAACTGAATTAAGTGGATCTAGCCCATAGTAAAAGATTGGGATTTACTTAGGGGCTTTATGATTATAATTGAGATTTATCCTTGATGAACATGATTAATCCATGATTTATATGAAATATTGAGATAATTCCTAAATCTGGTACATCCCATTTGATTAAATCAGAGATAATTATTGAATTTGGGGCAGATGATGTGCCAAAAATTTGGAATAAAAATAATGGGATGAATAGGCCAGTTTTCGACAAACCACACGATTAGATTCATCTCAGTCTACAATAAAACGTTTGTTTCATCTTCTGATCACAGATTGAGATGGTCATCTTTTTCATTTCCGACGCCCCAGACCTCTATAAAAAGGGTATTTTAAAGGATAATATTTTTCTCTCTAGAGCTTTTATACCATTTTGTTTATAAAATTAGTAGATCATCCCTTAAAAGAATTTAGCACTTCATATTCATTGCTTTATGGTCCTAATTCACTTGCAACGTGGATCCGTGACAAAGCGTTCCTGGGTCTTCTAGGCAAACGCATTTGCAAGGTATATTTATTCCTTGCAATCACTTTTCCATTGTGCAAATGATCAAAAGGGTCATTTATTTCATTCCTTAATTCGAGTCTAAGACCGAAATATAGGTCGCCACCTGTAAGACCCAGTCAAACAGTCAAACTATGATGGCTTTGATTGCAGTTTGTCCGGCCGGATACATAGGCCGTTTGACCCTGTTGTCAAAGTAAAAAAAAATTAGGATTAGGTTAAATGTTTTTATCACAAATTTATGTGTTTGAGGCCAAAAATCCATAAAAATGGACTAGAGACCAAAAGGGCATACAAGTGTAATATCCCGCATCTTTGGGAGCTAAGTAAAATAAATATTTGCTCTCCAAAAAATAAAAAGGTGTTAATTTTGAACAATGGTCGGGTATTAGTAGCCTATGGAAGCTTAAAAGAATTTTGTTGCAATAACGTAATTTTTGAAAATTTGGGGTCCTTCTGTAATTTTGAAAAACTTTGGAGGCATAAATGTAAATAATTTTTTTAAACTAAAAATAATAAAATGAGTGAGAGTACATATTTTAGTGATGTCTAGTCAAATTGGTAAAGATTAGAATAAGTTTGGGGCTATTTTTGCAAATATGGAAATTGTAAGGGACAAATTGCAATTTTTGAAACAAAGTTTTGGAAATCAGATTATGTATAATGGCCACCTGGTGACTAATGCAATTGAATTAATTAATTGCTTAGGGAATAAAAAAAGAGAAAGAAGAAGAAAATTAAAGGGAAAATTCTGGGGGAGGAAAATAGAAATAAGGAAAAGCAGAGCTTCGGGAAGAGGGGAAAAGTGGGAAGAATAAACAGGGGGAATTTCGGGCAAAATTAGAGAGAGCTAGACAGGAGTTCAAGAGTTCTTGAAGGTAATTTTCTACCCTTTAGTGTGTGTCGTAAGCACTATGTGTGTATGTTTGTTCATCGTGTGTACATGTGTGTGTTTAGTGTGCTGTGTGTGCATCCGTAGTGTTTGGGCATAGTTTGTATAATTAGGTATGTTAGGTTGTGGTATTAGGGTGAGTTAGGAGGAAATCTAGTAGGTGTTACTGGGTGTTTTAGTTGGTGTAACCGTGGGAGTGTGTGGGGGTTCTACTGTGTGTGCAGAGTGTGTGTTCTTGTGTGTGCTTATGATTCGGGTAAGGTGGTAGGTGTATGATTGGGTGTTAATGTGTATTAGTTTGTGTAAATGGGTGTAAATACACTTATGTAGGTGTTTTTGGGATGTCTTCCAGTGACCTTGTGTGAAAAGGGGATGTGCAGGTGTGTGTGCCTCGGCTGAGCTTGAAGAAGATAAGTGTCTGTTTTAAGGTGAGTTAGTAGGTGTGTTAATTTGAATAGTACTTGTAAGTGTCGCTAATAATAAAAAATCAATTAGGCAGTTTTTAATCCAATTTTTTTTTTATAAATAGCTAGATCAAAAGTTGGTAAAGTGCAAAACACTAACCTCTAATATTTTTACGAGACGTACGCTCTCGAATATTTTGAAACAATTCAGTGTTCCGTAAAGGATGCTATGATAAGGTATTGATTAGAAGAAATTTCTGATTTAATTAGCAAATCAAACCAAGTTATTTTAATCTAAAAATTTTAGAATAGCCCTATTTTACTGATATGTTTCATTACCTAAAATTTCGTACCATTCCGAAGTCAATAGCTATTTTTAGCCAAACCGGTTTCTTAGCGCTCAGTCCGGACACCGATTTGAAAATTTTGGGCAAAAATTTCTTAAAATATTTTTTAGCCCAAAGGTGACTTTAGGATGCTTAAAATAGTGTTTAAAGTGATTTTGAGATTTTTTTCTGATGCCAAAAACCCCCAGGGGTATTTTGGTAACTTACCACCTAGAGGGGTATTTTGGTAATTTTACCTGTAAAAGGTATTTGGCATGAATTCACATACAATAAGGATGTATTAGTGATCTCGCTTACGGAAAGACTATTTTGGCAATTTAAGGGTGAGAGGGCGTATTTTAATAATTTGCCACCCCGAGGGGCCATTTTGATAATTTGACCTAAGAAGGGTATTATTTGGTAAATTCTTATAAAGTGAGGTTATTTAAGTGATTTTACTTATGAAAATGTTCTTTTCATGATTTAAAAGTGCTAGAGGTGTTTTTGGTAATTTTACATACCCAGCAAGGGAGATTCATTTTGAGAATATGCGTGAGTCCGTATTAAGTTATAATATTTTACAGTAGGTCGTGTTCTGATGATTTCATTATTCCGTTTAGGTTAAAGCAACAGACTTTCTGGTTATATAACTTAACTTCGGATTCAAGTAAGAGTTTCTATCTGAATCCTAGGTAAGGATTTTCGTCTGAACCCTTGTTTTGATAACTTGTATTCGTAAGTACTCATTTGATTTACTTATGATTCATGTCAAACACTGAATTATGTATTGATATCAGCATGTTATTATCCAGAAAACCCCAATACTGAACATAAATTGATTATTTAGAAATTTTATCCATGCTCGCCTGTTATTGCATGCTGAGCATATTCCATAACTATTTACATTCGTTCACCTGAACTGTTGCGCCTAAATTCGATAACCATTTGTAATCGTTCTTGCTGCTTGTTGTGGTTATTCTGAAATTCTAAGTGATGACTTATATAAATATGTTTATTGTTATTGAAACCCAAATTGATTTTGATGATTTGAGTTTATGTTAATACTCATTGATATTGTTGATTTTGTGTTGAGTTGGGAAACTGTACTGTGGGGAGGCATTATAGGCTGGTTTGAATCCTACATGGAGCGTAGGCTAGTACCCAGTGGGACCGGTTATTCTAATACATCATGCATGTGCACACCATACTGGCTTTGATGAATGGCATCGCAACCGTCCAGGAGTAACATCTTTGAATTTATTGATATTTTACTTTACTTTGACCGTTACGGAGATGACTAGAAATGATTGTCTCAAATGGTTTGTGCTTGTTTTGAAACCCTTTGGAAAAACCATTATTGTATTTTGGAATGATGGCTTTAAAAATGATCGTTTTGGAACCCGTCGGGATGGTTATTGTTTATTTTGGTATCTATTTATGATGAATCTTAATCATTTTGAAAATCTTCAATCTATTTAGATCGTTTGAAATATTTCTTTGGAAATTATCGTTGGATAGATTCTTTGAATCATTTTGTAATTCCTTCAGAAGTCCTTGAACAACCTTACAGAGCTTTCGAAAGCTCACCCTTCGTTTGATTCCTTTCTGTAGGTTATGATCAAAAGTAGATTGCTTGAGAAGGGGTCAGAGACTGTGTGAGGTTCCGGTGAGCCTGGCATTATTGTATAGTAGGGCCCCTACGAGGGGCGGTACTGTTAACTCGTTCTTAGGAACTTGAGGTTGTAAAGGATCCAAGTTTTAATTATTTAAGTTTAAGCGGTTGTAATCTTGTATTTTGAGGAATTTGAGTTGATGTCGAATTAGATGCTTTGAAGTATGTATTGGTAAATAGGATTTGATAGGTTTGACTGAAGTGGTAGGTTAACGCTCCGGGAGTTCGGGGTCGCGGAGCTCCGGAATGTTACAACAAGTGCCTAACACATTCCCGTCATATAACTTAGTCCCCAAATCCATTTATCTATTTTCAATTGATTAGTTGTCTTTGGACATTTTAAGAGTCTTTTCAGGGTTTTTCTTATTTTTCTTTTGTAAAATAAGATAGCAATTCCTAATTTAAAATTTTTGTGGTCTATGATTTTTCGGAGACGGTTCGCTATAGTGGCGGGGACTAAAAACTAGGAGGACCAAAAAAACTTTATTGCTTTTTGGCCTTTTGTGGAGTATAACATGCTATAACTGTGGTAATTATGCTCTTATTTGATGCCTTAGCTACGCGTACGACTGTCCCTAACTCCCCTACTCAAGGGCAACGATTGAAAAAATGGACTTCCTTGTTATCGGGCCAAATTCGACTTTACTGTCACCTCCAAAGCCTAGAAGCGAAGGGCCTCCGAGTTTCTTGATCTATTAAGTGACTTGTGTACACGTACCGTAGATCACCTATTATTAACTACCTGAGTTACGGGTGAGGAGTATATCATATAAGTCAAGTCGACAGAGTAACCTTACATCGACATTCAGAGAGAAACCACATACGCGGACCATTTCTCTGGCCTTCCATTTTCTTGGGGAATACATGTTTGGCCTATGGCATATTGGCAGAGAAATTGGCCGAGATTCTATAAGTTATGGTGGTATTCTCGCAAAAAGGGAAGACTTTGATTAACCCCGTTGGTTTTCCAATCAAGCTATCAGATGGCTTGTCAATAAGTGATATCCTTATAAATTTGAACTGGCTAATTCATACCCTAGACCCTCCAACCCACTATTAATCGACCGAGTAACCCAGCTAGGAACCGGACGGTTCGTCAGGACCCTGACCTCCCGAAAATTTTTTAGGTCTAAAAATTCTAACCCACCAACCAACCAATTAGCTAAACCCCCCCCCCCCCCCAGGTTACCAGATGAATAGTCATATACTTGACCTTCCAAAGCTTTTCAGAATTCCAAACCTTCAACCCACTGACCAACTAGCCAATCAACCCATAAGGTTACTAGATCGACAGTTAGAACCCTATATTCTCATAGTTTTTCATAACCCTAATTTAACTCATTGACCAACTAGTCTGTTTACTCATAAGGTCACTAGATAGTTAGTTAGCACCCTGTCTCCTCTAGAATTTTTCCTAAAATTTGCTAAATAGCGTCATTGACCAAACAGTCGGTTAAACCACCAGGTTATCAGACGGTTAGTCAAAACTCTGCAGTTAATCATTTCCCTATCTCAATAATGGTATAGACCTAGCAGTTCTATAATTATCCTTTATGCTTAGATTTTCAAATCCTCTATACAGTTAAGGCTAAGAAAGGCTGGAATTGGGACTCATCCTTAAAATTCACACAGAACTGAATGGCTGAAGAATACTTTCATTTGGTAGATTTGGTCTACATCGTTAGCAAAGTACATAAGGACATTCAAATTGGTTTTGTAGCACTGGCAGATCAGTAGGCAAGGACCTCCAAGGATATCAAAAATCTTACGATGAAATGTAAAAGGTAGTAAAAGAGAAAGGACAAGAAAAATGAGAGTTTGAGCTGCAGTATGAGTCAGAGGATGAAGAGAGAAAATCCACAACCCATAATGGAAGCACTCGAATCCAAGATTGCCTGGATAAGAAAGGCAAACGACCTACTGGACCTTAGTGTACTCAACCTGAATCTTGAAGATTGTCTATCACCTAAGTTTAAGACGCTAGATGAGGTCAAATTCATTGAAACCATGGACCCCAAAATCCATGTTAAAATACATGTGTGCATTGCCTCCTTATGGAGTCGACCAAAACCAGTTAATCCAGTTTTTTCACCGTACCTTGATAGGAGCTACCTCTTGATGGTTCCTTACCATAGATGAAGCCTGAGTAAAGACATGGAAGGATGTAGTAGGGGAATTTTTAAACCAGTATTAGTACAACACAGATTTGGATATCTCACGGAGAGATTTGGAGACCACAAAGCAGGATCCGAAGGAGTCGGTGTCCGCATTCATAATGAGATGGAGAAATAAGGTTGATCAAATGGTTAATCGCCCCATAGAAGAAGAGAATGTCATCATATTGTGGAACAATCTATTTCCAGTATACCACAAATACATTTTTGGACACTACCATGCGTCTTTCCAGACTTTGATGGGATCCTTAGTGCCAATTAAGATGCCATCAGTAAGGAGACTACCTCTGGAGAAATTAAGCCCAATTTATTGAGCTGGCACAAGAAACTCCAATGCCTAACGTAAGCCTACTAGTGCCAGGAACAAGTCTATGACCTTTGACAAATTCAAAAAGTATTGAGCGAAAGTTGAGAAACAAACGGGCAAGTGCATTAAACCCCTCGGGTCTGACGGAAGAGGTGAATGCTTTCTTGGAACGTTTGTAGGTTGCTTGTCAGAAAATGGGATTGTTTCTGAATTGACAACAACAGACACTCCATAGAAAAATGGTTTATCAGAAAGAATAAACACGAGTTTTTAGACATGACAAGATCGATGTTAAGTTACTCCACTTGCATATTTCTTTATAGGGATAAGCTCCAGAAACAACTGCATATCTTTTAAATCTTTCACCATCTAAATCTGTTTCATCAACCCCAAGAGAGTTATGGTAGAGCGAAAGCCAGGTTTTAAACTGTATTTACATTTGGTGTTGTCCTGCACTTGTGCGGATATGAAAAATAGATTTAAGAAAGATGAATTCAAGATCAAAGTTTCCATGTTTGTGGGGGTATCTAAAAGAAACAAGGGGTTATTTCTTTTACAATCCAAATTTGAAGAACTTATTTGTTAGCACAGATGCAGTTTGTCTTGACTAAGACTATACGATGGAACATAAACTCAGTAATAAGGTAACTTTGGAAGAACTGACGGGAACTTTAAATTCCAAACCAATCAACATCGCATCAGTTAAACCAAGTCTGAAGCATCTATTACATTAGAGCTCCATCATAGAGGGAGAATTAGCAAACCTCCTAAAAGAGTAGTTTACTTGCGAGAGTCTTTTGAGACTATCCTGAATGTAGATGAGATAGATCCTTTAATCTAAATGGAATCCTTAAATGATAAAGATGTGGGCCTTTAGTATGAAGCTATGAACAGGGAGATGGAATCTATGTATTCCAACTGCATCTGGGAATTTTCATATGCACCTCGTGGAGTAAAACTCAAAGAGTGCAAGTGGATTTACAAGAGGAAGGGAGGGCTAGGATAGGGGAAGGCGGAGACCATCAAAGTACTATTGCTGGTGAAAGCATTTACTCAGAAAGAAGCGATTGAATATGAAGAAATCTTCTCCTTAGAAAGGCTTAAGTTAATCAAAATTCTCTTCACGATTCTAGCTCATCTCAATTATGAGATCTGTCCAATGGATGTCAAGACAACTTTCCTAAAGGAGGTTTTGAAGAAAACATCCATATGCAACAACTAGTCAATTTCATAGCAAAAGGTCATGAAGGTAAAGTCTACAAGTTTCTTAGGTCCATTTATGGACTTAATCCTGCATCTAGATCATGGAACATCTGCTTTGATCAGGAAACCAAATCATTTGGTTTTGATCAGAATCTAGGTAAACCTCGTGTTCAAGAGATATCAAGGAACTATGGTGGTGTTTTTGATTTTGTGTGTGGATGATATCCTAGTTATCGGAAACGATGTAGGAGTTCTATCATCAGTCAAAGTTTGGTTGTCTAATCACTTTGTTATGAAGGACTTCGGAGAAGCAAGATACATTATAGGGATCAAGCTTTTGCGTGATCATAAGAATAGAATAATAAACTTATCGCATGCTGCATATAAATAAGATTATGGTCAAGTTTGTAATGCAAGACTAAGAGGGGTCTTATTCTTTTTAGACATAGAATTGTGCTTTTCAAAGAGCAAAGTCCCAAGAAGCCCGAGAAAGTTGCACGCATGTAGGCGATTCCTTATGCATCGGTAGTAGGAATCCTCATGTATGCAATGCTCTGCACTAGATCAGATATTTTTCATGTAGTTCGCATGGTCAGTAGATATTAGTATAACCCAGGAGAAGCACATTGGACTGTAGGAAAGTACATATTCAAGTATCTTCAGAGAACAAGTGAATACATGCTTATTACCGCAATGACGATCAACTTTTTATGGATTAAGACTTCCAGACTACCGTGGATTCCAGGAAATAAAAATATGGATATGTTTAAACTTTGGGAGGTGGAGTCATAAGTTGGAGAAGTATTAAGAAATCTTGTATTGTTGATTCTGCCATGGAACTGAATATGTCGCATCATATGAGGAGGCAAAGAAAGTGGTTTGGCTTAAAAAGTTCTTACTAGAACTAGGGATAGTGCTTGCGGTGCAATCTCCTACTGTTTTCTTCAGTCAAAACACTAGAGCAATTGCATAATAAGAGAAACCCATAAATCATGAAAAGGAGAAGCATTGAGTGCAAGTATCATCTTATCATAGAGTTGGTACAGCGTGGGGATGTGAATATCTCGATTGCATCCGACGAGAATCTGGCTGACCCATTCACAAAGCCATTGCCATTGAAGGCTCATAAGTCTCAGGTCGAAGGGACTTGTTGCTGGCTCCAGCAACTAGATACATCTGTGATTGGGTTTAGGACTAGTGGGGATTGTTAGGATTGAGCCCTAGAACCAATCTCATGAATTGACACATTTATCTAATTAATATAAATATGGTTTTCATTCATCATTTGAGCATTTACATACCGACTTGTTGTTGATGGTTTTGTAGTTTATAATAAAATGTGTATGTATCCACAATTATATATTTATGATCATAGAGTGTATGGGATAGATTAGGGTACCCCTTTCTAGTGCTTACACAGTTAGATGATGATCATGACAAAATAAATAGTAAAATAGTTGTTCACGATGTTAGATGGAACTAGACAGCCATCTAGTACATTATAGTATGCAAAGATGATATGGTTTGTCTTGGCCATCGTGCATATTACTAAAGTGTCTATATTGAGTTGGAAGTACTTGAGATTATTTATATTTACTTTATTGTGACTTAATAAATAATCTCAACAACTTTTATTACGCATTGTTCTTAATCATATAGGATGTCGTATCCTCAGATCGATTCAGCGGAAGCTTTGATATAACTATAAGTGAGGTACATGGTGCATTAATACCTCGGTATGTTGGGACTCCGTTTCATCTATAATGAGAGCACATAGTCTTGTAGTTGTGGAAATTCCCATGATGATATAATAAAGTTGATCATTATGAATCATGGCCGTGCCTTTTAATAAAGTATTTATAGCAGTAATTAAAGGATCGAAATATATGTTATATCAACTTAATGATGATTTGAGTTAGTATCATGAGACATATAGACTAAGATGTAATTACTAAGAAAGCACGGTAGTTCAAGGCCCTAATGGTATTTATGAAAATATGTTGAGGAGTAAAGTTACACTAATCACTTACGATTGATTAGTAGGGTTAAAGCTCTAATTGGATAATGTCCTTGACTTAATTACATTCTAATTTCAGAGCATTCTGTTGCAATTATCTAGTGGATTTAATTATTACTAAATAGGAAACTCTATTGGGCCCTATGAGTTACTAGCTAAGCCATTCAGTTCTATTAGAATTGGAATTAAAAAGCCCACATGTCTTCTTGCTAGCCCACACTTGAATCTTAATGTTAAGGGAAGTCTTGGAGAGATGGGAGTTGAATTAAAATAGGTGATGAGGAGCCATAAAAAGGGGCATGCCCTATAGGTCGGCTACATACACACCCCTTTGTACATCTCTCTCTCCCTCCCCCCTCTGTTGGTTGATGCTTTACTTCTTTCTTCCTCTCTACACAATATTTTCTAAAGCTTAGAATTGTTTCCTAGAAGCTTAGATTAGAGAATTGCAAGAGCGCACACTCGTATTCATCATAGGTAATAGCGAAGTAGGCTAGTTGGTGTAAAGATCTACATCAAAGGTATCATCAAGTTCTAACAAGAATGTGAAGGTATGAACTTTTTACATGTATTGTTTACAGCTATGTAATCAGAGGGTTTTAAGGCATGATTTCTTTCTTTCCGCTGCAAATTTTTGTTACCCATGAGATCTAGTTATCACTATACTCCTACACGACCACTCAAATCAATTTGTTAGGTTTGACATCTCTGCGTGTGCACTTTGTCCATTGACCAGTCAAAATGATTTGGTGACTCTGGTAATAGGGAAATGTATTTTTCAGTATATCTTGATGACCACTTGAATCGATTTGGTAGCCTCTGACATCTAGATACGTGCCCTTTGCTTGTCGACTATTCAAATCAATCTAGTGGCTTTGGCAACAGACAAGTTTTGCAGTATATCTGGACAACAACTTAAATTAATTTGGTGGCTCTAGCAAGTTAAAAGTATTTTTTTCTGTATATCTAGGTGGCTTCGGCAGTTAGATATGCGCCTTTTGTCTCTCGACCATTCAAATTGCTTTGGTGGCTCCTATAACATGCAAAGGCATTCTTTTTAGTATGTCTAGGAAATCACTCAAATTAACTAGGTGGTTTTGCCATCTAGATGTGAACCTTTTATCTATTTTCTTATCCGCTTTCATGCGTTGTTAGCCATGGCTCTTTATGAAGTTTATTCCGTGTTTTATTCAGTATCCCTAGATGACCAATCACTTTCATGCGTTGTTGGCTTCGGCTTCTAAAGATGCACCATTTGTTTGGCGACCAAACGCTTTCAAACATTGTTGCCTTTGCTGTAGAGAAAGTTGTATCTCAATTTCCCTCTAAATGTTACTCGAGGACAAACAATTTGTGCCCGTTGTTGGCTCCTACTTCGGGTAATATTCCATTTCCAAATTGCGTTGGTATGATCCTTTTCCAGGATTAAGTAGGAAACCTTACAAAGTTCCTACCTCATAGCTATGTGAAGTTTCAAGTTTGCCTTGAGGTAGGTGGGTGTGTGTGTGTGTGTGTGTGTGTGTGTGTAGGCCAAACCTAAACCTGTGGTTGTGAGAGTTGTCCATACACTGATAAGGGATGTATGGATTCTCGAGAAGAGAGGAGCCGTGGTGGTCCCCCCGGACCGCCCGGATCCCACGAGTGAATCGAAAGTTGGATCTACATTGCATCTCACCTGAATCGCCCCATCTATCCTCCTGAGGAGAGGTTTGGTATATATATGGGAGCTGATCCGTTGATAGCGCTAGCAAAATAGGAGAAGTTGCAAACGCGATCGAGTTGTTCATCGTGACGATCCAGATCTTTTTTTTTTCAAAAGCTGCCAGACGTCCACTACATAGTGTAGCAAATGGGTTTTTTTACTAAACTGTCCCTCCTCCTTCATCCGCTACACTTTGTAGCGGATGACTTTTTGGTCCTGACATGTGTCAAGGAGAAATTCTTCTGCTACACAGTATAGCAAACAACTTTTTGACTGACACACGTCAGGTCTGAGCACATCCTGACTGACAGTTGTCACATCAGTCCTGTCACCCCACGACTCTTACGACTGTTACTTTGTCCTTATCCCTGATAATCGCTATATTATTTAGCAGATATCGTTTAAAACTAAACAATGTTCGCAACATAGTGTAGCGGGTAGCCTTTAATGTCCGCCAAACTGTAGCGAACTATCCATATATATACACAAAAAACCTAACTTCAAAACCCTTCTCCATTCTTTCTTTTCACAAATTTTTCTAGCGGCGTTGGCAAGCAGATCTGCACAATTTCTTCCCAAGAAATCCTTTAATCATCTCATTAATCACGTAAGTTCACAAATCAATCCTTTATTTGTTCATAATTCAGAGTTGTTATGAGTATTGCGTCTTATGCATGGTTTTGATTATGTATTGAGCATGTGCTAACATTGGTAATATATATATATATATATATATATATATATATATGTATTACGTATTATTTGTTAATGCGCTGGCATTGGTAAAATTCGATTCCGTGTATGTATATGTCTATATATATATATATATATATATATATATATATATATGTGTGTGTGTGTGTGTGTGTGTATGTATATATGCATTGAGCATGTGGTAGTGTTGTATGTATTATGCATGTGCTAGCGTTGGTAATTTGCTAGTGATTGATAAAAGCTTTCAAACTTTACATTTTTCCATAATTTCAGTTGTAAAAAAATGGACTTTAACCGTGGACCAGAAGATCCCTCCGTATTATACGACCGAGCAAACCATATCAGTACGCTCATATGGGATGGTGGAGTAAGATACTTATTTATCAACTTTCGTAGTCTCATGAACATTGTATACCGTTTTCTTTGCTTAAATTGTATTTATTAATTCGTAGGAAAGAGCACTCCTCAACACAGTAGAAGTAGCCGATAATTTCAGACTGTGGAAACTGAACAAATACCAAAAAAAATTGCTGAGTGGAATTGGGTTTGGGGTTTTCATGCACGGGCAGATTTTTCAACAACTTGAGCAGAACTTGATAGGTGCCCTTGTTGAGAGGTGGAGAAGTAAAACGAATACGTTTCACTTCTCTTTTGAAGAGATGACTATTACCCTAAAAGATGTAGAATTCATCTTAGGGTTACCAGTGATGGGGCGGCCGGTAATTGCTCCTCCATCGGAAGCAACGAATAAGAGAGCCGCTAAGGACTTCTTTACCTCCATATCTGAAGATCAATTTAGCATTGGTGGGATAAAGTTGAAGTGGTTGGTAGAAACCTAAAAAGTTCTGCCGGAAAACTACACGGATGGGATGCTTGTGCTGTACACAAATGATTTCCTCTTGTGAGTGATGGGGGCAATTCTATTCCCAACAACATCGAAGAATAAGGTCAGCGTCAAATATTTACAGTTGTTGGGTAACCTACAAGAGGTTGGGGAGTATGCCTGGGAAGCAGTAACTCTTGCGTACCTGTACCGAGCATTGCACAAGACAATGAGGCCTGACTCCAAAGCTATATGTGCATGTCTCTCGCTGTTGCAGGTATATCATATAAGTCTTGATTACGTTATCAATATTTTCTTTATTAGTCAGTGGACAATAAATTTTGACGATACTATATATAATTTGTCTTTGTTCTCAGGTGTGGTCTTATGAACACATTGCTACCGGCGCACCCAAGCATAGGGACGGAACCGATAATGTGTGGCCTCGGTTGTGCACTTGGGAGTATAGCCGGAGGTTGAGCCACAACCCACGGAGAGATGATCCCCATCACCGTATTACACTCTATCGGGGGGAGCTCGACTCGCTATCTTTGGGCCAAATATGTTGGGCACCGTACAAGCGTTTCTGGCGACGAGTGGCAGAGTCATTCATCTTCACACTATCCGGGTTATAACACACACCCCTGATCCACTTTGAGGTTACGAAGTGGCATTTGTCAAATTGCGTAATGTGCCATTTTGACTGGGGTGCCAGCATATGCCCTAGATATGAGGGTTAACAGGAATTCACCGGGTGACGGACGGTTTGGCAAGGTGAATGCGCACTACTTGTGCGCACGAGAAATTGAGGTTTGGAACTCTTGGCAGGACACGCTGGGGGCCATTGTGTTGGAGCTTGACCCCGTGATCAGTATTGAGCAGTACAACAAGTGGTACTACCGCATCATAGGGAAGAGAGTAGCCCCGATAAGGTTTGAATGAGGGCAGAGGTACCACCTAGGGGTCAGATCGATGAGAAGTGGGCATTTGATCTCGTAAGTTGCCCAACCAATGCCATTACCTTGGATTTAATGATTCTTGTTTTACATTCAATCTCGTCTATTTTGTGGTTATGCTTATTATTTCTTTGGATGTAGGTTAACGCCTCACTCACATTTTTCCAAAAGCTGAGTGAGCGGAAGGATCTGATGAATGCCAAGGGATTGGAACTTCGCCAACGGGCTGATGCATTGGCCCAACGGGACCCCCTTCAGGCATCCCCCCGAGAATGGACTATCTAGGGTGACAGCCTCCCCATATGAGCGAGGGATATGGTGATCCCTCAGGGCAGATATCGGGTGTAACACCCCGATAATTTTTTTTAGATCTAATTAAAAATTTTAGCTGCGAATATATTTTAGCGACGAATTTGGTGAGCAATATTTGTGTCAACATGCTAACAGTTACACAGGATAATGATTTAAGTGTTTAGTGACGATTAGCGTAACTGAAATTTTACTGACAATCTTTAGTGACAAAATAGTGAAGCGAGTTAGCGTAACAACCGTTAATTATTTTCTAACATATAGTTTATCGTAAATATTTTCTTTTTGGACCATTTTCGCTATAATAAGCTTGGGTTAGAAGTTTAGCGACAAATGGACGTGTAGGGTTTTCTTTTCATTTTCTAACTAGGGTTTTCATTCTATATATATATATATATAATATTATGTGGGCAGCCGTCACAAGCCTCCTTTCATTTTTCTGAAGTTTTACAGAGAGAGAGAGAGTTACCGAGATAGAGAAACAAGGGAGGATCGAAGAGATGTGGATCGAAGAGATATGTTTCCGGTGATCGAAATTCTTCCGGTAAATTTCTTTTAAACCCTTCTTGTGATTTGAATTCTTATAGATTTAAGGGGTTGGCGGCATGAGAGAACCGTGAGGGTTTCGGGCTATTGAGAAGTGCATGTGTTATGGGTATAATGAAAGGAAATGGGTAAAACAGTGGGTGCATTAGTATATTTCTGGGTGTGTCCATGAGTGTAGGTGTCTTGTGCGTGTAGAGAGTGTGTATTGTGAGTGAATCGTAGTATATGAGTGCATCAATGTGTGTTGGAGTGAATCTGTGTGTGAGAGAAAGGTGTGTATGCACGAGTGTTTATCTATATGTGATGTGGGTGCAAGGTGGTGGGGTGCATGGAGAGTTGTGTGACTGAGTGAGTGGGTGAGTAGGAAAGAAATAAAGAGAGAAGAAGAAAACAAGTGCTGTGGGTGAGATGTGAGGGTGAAAATGGTGCGTAAAATGAAAGAAGAAGGGAGACCCACTGCCTTGAGGCAGTGGGCATGGCAGGATGCCCATTTGTGTGAGTATTATTTGGAGATTTTGGAAGTACATGGTGAATATATGAAGCCTGTATGTGTGAGTTTTGGGTGTGTCATAAATGAGTGTATGTGTGCATATAATGTATATATCTGTGTGTAGATAAAGTGAAGATTAATGAATGTACATGTGTGTGAGAGGTGCAGGTAGTGAGGGCAGGTAGATGGCTGCCATGGGGGAGTGTTTTTATGGGGGTATTTATGTGTGTTTGTAGGTGTGAAATGAAGGAAGAAGGAGGCCGCATAGCAGCCATGAGACGACGGCATTGTGGGTGCGTTTGGAGTGGGTTGTGTACATGAAAGGGAGAAGAGGAAGGTTGTAAAAAAGCCCATGGACATCAAGTGTGTTGTGGGTTTGTGAAATGGAAATGGGTGTGGGAGGTGTATACATGACAGTGTATTTGTCTTTGTGCGAATGTGTGTAGTGTGCAAGAAAGGGAGACTGCTAGGTAATTGTGGTGTGAATATATGTACAGAAGTATGGGTTCTTGAAGTGTAGTGTGGTTGTTATGAAGCAAGGAATGGGTTTTTGTGGAGCCATGAAACTAGTAGCAGGTATGAGAGGAGAAAGACCTACTGCCGTGAGGCAGTGGGTGTGGGAATGTTTGTGTGCCTGGGTGTATGTTTGTGTTTGAGGGGGAGTGTGTGTAAGAAATCAGTGGGTGTGGAGAAAATTATGTAGTGTTCATGTGTGTCATAAGTGGGTTCATGGAGAAAAAGTGTTTGTGTAACCTGTGAGTGAGTGTGTGTATTGGTGGGTATATTGGTGAGCATGATGGATACTGGGTGTGGCTTAGAGTGTAGTTTATTGGGTGCTCAAGTGTGTGAGAATGTAATGTGTAATGGGTATGTGTGTGAGTGGAACAAGAAGCAAAAAATAGGAAGGAGGGCTGTCGTGAGTGGACCTGTGTGTGTGAGTGTGAGTTTGAGTTTTTGGTCAGTAGGTAGAAAAAAAAAGGAAGAAGAAGAGAAGTACGGAACGGATAAATTTAGGTTAGCGTTAGATCGACATGTTCATATGCTAACCCACGCTTATTGTTAGCACGTGAAAATTTGCAGTATAATACGTTCAGATAATATTAGATTCTTGACAAAAGTTTATAATTTTCTGAGATCGTAGGAGTTTTTAATATTTTCTGAAATTTCAGATTTGGAAAATTTTTTCAGAGCCTTTAAAGCCTGAAAATTTTTTGGTAAAAATTACAGTAATTTCTTTATGGTATAAATATTCAGTTTGAATTTGATGATTTTTGGAGTTGATTTTCTATGGATTCCATATTGCATTGGTTTTAGCAAAACAAAAAATTTAAAAATAGTTTTTATGTCTTTTAAATTCTAATTTTAATTTCTATAATTTGTGTATCTATTTTAAAGTTCTTATAAAAATTATGGGGCTTATTTTGCAGCTGGAAGTAATTATGGCTATTATTGGCTTTTTATTGTATTTAAAGAAATTATTTTAATTTGAAAATATTCAAAAATTCAGAAAATGCATATTTTGATTTTTAATAATGTTTTAAGCTATAAAAGTATTTTAGTGTAAATTATTATATATTCTAGAGTGTCGGTAACCGTTAAGAAGTGTATAGGATTTTCGGTCAGGTTGGCCGTGTGCGAGAATCGTTTTGAATGCGTGATTTCAGAGAGAGTGGGTACGCAGTGGGTAGTTGATATTAGGGTTTATAGCGTATTTGACATAAATTTTGTTCTAACGAATAAAATGTCAATCTAGGTTCATTCAGAGATTTTAAAATATTAATCGAGAATTGGTAGCATCGCTTAGCATGGACCAAGGTAAGAAATTCTATCCGAACCCTATTTCGTTACTCTGTTTTCAAATACTTATAAAATAGTTTTACAAACTACATTGATTTGATTTATGTTCGATATAAAAGATGTTTTAAAACTGTCCTTGAAATCCTAATTTGAGCCTGATAGCGATCGTTTGGAATTCATTATTCTCATCTGTTTACTAAATTCAATCATTGTAAAACATTTTGAATTGTGTTTAAATTCCTTGAATATTTTCAAATGCATTTATTGCTTCTCAATGTTGACATGAGTTAGTAACTTGGGAGCCATAAGGATGTTTTTTATTATGGGCGTTATAAGGATGGTCTGTTGGATGGGTTTAACTAGTACCTAAATGGACTAGTCAGTGTACATATGCATATGTAAAGCGTATCGAGCACTGCCAGGGTGGCTTTGCTTCTGTACTGCTCATGTTTAATATTTCCTGTTTATGTTTTGTTGCACTTGAATTGCTTTGAATACTATCCATTCATGTTTTATTATACTTTAAGTGTTGTGAAATGATATTTATTTAAGGGATTGAGTTGATACTCATCCTTACGCTTATACTGAAATGATGTGGTTTTCTTTGAAAGCCGTCTTGAAATTATCATTGATTGTATATAGAAAATCATTTGAATCACTTTGTTTCTCTATCTTAAAAAGTTGTTATTTGGTTTAAATATGAAATCGTCCGAATCGTTTTTAAACTATTTTTAAATCTTTGATTGACCTTACTGGGCTCTCGAAAGCTCACTCTCCTTTGACTTCCTTTCCGCAGATGATAACCAACCATAGATCGCATTGGGTGCGGATTAGAGTCGAGTGAGGAAAAGTTGAATTTAAATTTAGTGTTGGTCATTAGGACCCCCGCGTGGGTCAGTGTTGCTATTTAGAAGTTTTGACTTAAAATTGATGTTTGAATTAAGATAGTAAATTTAGAGTATTGTCTTATTTGATGTTTTAGTTGCTCTGACTGACTGGTGGTTCTAATTAGGTTGAGTTTGAGGATATTATTATCGTAGTGTAAATGATCTAGTGAGTGTTAACGTTCTGAAAAATTCCGGGATGTTACATCGGGGGTGAGCCAGAGAGTTGGTGGTCCCTCCGTAGCTGGACAAGCTCAAGCGCCATGGAACGATTACAGTGTCCCCTCATTTGCTTTGCTTTTGGAGTCAGAACCGATACCCTTCTCTCAGAGTCATGTCACACAAGACTGGCAATACATAAACATCAATCTCTCCAAGTCAATGCCCATCGTCCCGTGGGCAGGACCTTCCGGCCCCCCGAAGGGCAATATCAGTCGGTCGAAGCCTCGGGAGGGCAATATCCCCCGTTCGCACCCCCCCCCCCCCGAAAGGGGGATATCCTTCGGTCGAAGCCCTCGGAGGGAAATATCCCCGGTCGACCCCCCTGCTTATCCTAAGGGGCATCCGTTGAAGCCTCTAGGGCCGGCAAAAGCCCGGCTAATCCACGAGCGTTACTTTAGAGAGGCCCCTCGGAACAAAGCGTCATACAGTTTCATTTGCCAGAATGACTTGGATTACACTTGCGAGTGGAGGGAAATGTCCACCATAGCTCCGGGGTCTTGGTTGAGTGACATTATGATCTCTGCCTAAGTGGAGATTCTGAGGGTAAGGAGTCGGGACACCCAGAATGAGTATCCGCTCATTTTTTTGTTCGATGGTATTTTCATGGCATTCTCGTATCAGTATGGGAGGCTTGGGTCGATGGGAGGGGGAAGAAAACCTTGAAACAGTGGGCACAGTCCGGTGCGCTCTTTGCATTTCTTAATAAGGATAGTCCGGTGAGGCCCGTAATGTGAACATGTTCCTAATACCATTTTGCGGTAATAACCACTGGTACTTGGTTTGCTATGAACCAACTCAGAGGGTTGTATCAGTCCTCGACAGTCTCAACAACGATACTAAACAAATGCCCGTGAAGCAGCTTTGGAAAGCCCAATTGGATGATGTGGTAATCTTATGATTGTTGTTTAATGCTTATTGTAATTTGCGTATTGTAAGTATTAACTAGTAGCTTACGCCTTTTTTTATTTCTCCACAGAATCTGGTATGTGCCATGCTCCACTCTCTCTGTGAACTAGAAGTACCGGCGAGGCTGCAGCTCCAAATTTGAGTGAAGAGGAGCAGGCCCAAGCAAACTAATACTTCGGACTGCGGCGTCTTCGTCTACATGTACATGGACTATATTACTCGGGGTGAGAGCCTCAAGGTGGCTGTCTGGAGCGCAACAAAAATAGAGGCTTTTAGATATATGAATGCCTTATTTGATAACTATGTATGTACAACTACGAATTTGAAGAGTTACGTCATAAATGCCCAAAAAGCGGTTGCAAAGATATTTGTAAAAGAAAGGGCTACATATTTTGCAAGCACATACAAATAAAGAAGAAAGTTGCTTGAGACCCCGCTGGAGGTGAATGTTGCAAAAGTCTCTACAAAGGAGATATTCATACGATACCAAGTAGAGCTACAAAAATTAGGATGAAACAGTGTAAACAAAGTGGGAAAAAAGCTACACGTGAATAAAAGTTCATTCGTTGATGAACGACCTCGCCCCTGAGGAATTGCATAGATTGTATACAGTGAGCCATGAGACAGAGATGATATGGTGACACGTGTTTGCAAGACGTTTGAGTTCCATACCATGTTGTGTCAATGTATTCTGCAGTTTTTCTCTCAAAAAAAAAAAACAAGGCAATCCCTAATAAATACGCCATGCCACGGTGGACTGAGGTTCCAAACAGGTTGCATGGTACCATTGCCTTTCCAGAGCATTTGTATTCTAATTTTGAAGAATTAGAGACGTTGGGGTATATTCATCTGGTGACAAGGTTCGCATGTCTGTCCATAGGGGGTTCTTCTATAATGGCTGGATATAAATATCTCTGCGATCTAGCGTTATAGCAAGATTCCATTGTCGACCAGTTTGAAGTAGCTTCAGCTAGTAATTTGGCTGACACTGAAGGCATTCCTACATAAGGATCAGAATATGATGAGCTGGTTAAGGAATAAGACAAATTATCCGGCCTTTGAATCCATTTATATTGCAAAATGAAAGGCCGCAAGAGATTACACGAATGAAGAGCTCTATTGAATAAGCAATTTAACCTAAGAAGGGGAGAAAGTGTGCATTGTGCAACAAAATGACCAACCATGACAAGCAGAACCATTACAAGGCACCGGGGATAAGTTCAAGGGGTTCACAAGACAAGGAAGAAGATGATGCCGAAGATAATGAAGTGGACCTTTCTAACGCCCCCGGAAATCCGGAGCTCTGCCGCCCCCAAACTCCCGAGTCGTTTACCTACCGGATCACATCACACCTGTCTGACCTATTCACTGACGCATATTTCAAATCATCTAATTAAACATCAACTCATATTTCCAAAAAATACCAAATCACCAACTACTTAGCTTACATTATTACAGCTTAGGTTCTTCGCAATTCAAATTTGCTAAGAACAAATTAACAGTACCGACCCGCGGAGGGGTCTTACTATACAATGGTGATGCGCTCATCGGAATCTCACACAGACTCTAACCCATTCCCGAACATGCTACATTTGATCTTCACCTCCAGAAGGGAGCCAAACGAAGGGTGAGCTTTTGAGAGCCCAGTAAGGTCATACAAGGACTACAAAAGAGATTATAACACGACTCCAAAAAAAATCCAACCCACGATGATTATCAAAACACTTCGAACGATCAAAACTTAATGATTACCCAAAATAATCAAACTTAATGATTACCCAAAACACTTCGAACGATCAAAACTCACACATGCTCCCACAATGAACCTCCGCTCACCGGGTATGTAAAATTACTGAAACGCCCCTAGGGTGTAAAATTACCAAAATGCCCCTCTCGGACTTAAATTACCAAAATGGTCTTCCCATAAGTAAAATCACTGAAATAAACTTCCCATATGTAAATTTACGTAAAAATACCTTTCTTAGGTCAAATTACCAAAATACCCTTTTGGGGCAACAAATTACCAAAATACCCCCCATTACACTTTAATTCTCAAAATGACTTTTCCATAAGCAAAGTCACTAAAATAATCTTACTATATGTAAATTTACTTCAAAATACCTCTTATAGGTAAAATTACCAAAATATCCCTTCGGAGTGATAAATTACCAAAACACCCTTGGGGGTTTCCGGCACCAGAAAAATCTCAAATATATCTTAAAACGCTATTTTAAACATCCTGATGTTATTTCTGGACTAAGAAGTATTTTAAAAAAAATTTGTCCGAAAATCCCGAATCGGTGTCTAGATCGAGTTCTAAAAGGTCAGTTTCGCGAAAAATACATATCTACCTCAGAATGGCATGAAATTCTAGAAAATGAATGATATCAGTAAAATAAAGTTTCTATAAAAATTTTAAATTAAAATAACTTGGTTTACTATGCTAAATAATTCAATAAAGTTTTTCAATCGGTACCCTAATTTAGCCCCATTCGCGGATCCAAAAAATTCCTAAAATTTTCCAGAGTGTAGTTATCGTAAAAATAGTGGGGGTTACAGTTTTGGATTTAGTCAAATTCTGACTCTCAATATTTATAAAATTTCATGGAAGGCTGCCTAAATTGTTTTTTTTTTCATTTTTAGGGACAATAACACTTCCTATTCAAATCAAACACACACACACACTATTTCATGTTTTTTGCACCTACTTCTCTTCTTCCTCCAGCTTCTTCTTCGCACGCACAAAGAACACCCACAACTCACTAAAACTCACCATTTCAGTCATGGCCACTCTTCCAAATACTTCCAAAAGCCTACACAATTCAATTTACACTTAAATACTTACACTAACATATAATTAACCACACCATTACACACCCCCATCACTCACCCGAAACACATATGTTCAAGAACACACACCTTCAACCCCATCCCATCCTTCGGCCATACACCTAACTCACTGAATCACCTTGCTTCTGTCGAAACCCACATAATCACACCAAGTCAACAATTAATTCATACGACCTCCATGAATTTGTACCAAAATACTATGTATATACACAACTCACACACACACACACACACACACAGTTCAGACGCACGCACGCTGTGCACACAGTAAGCACACACAACACATGTTGAATCACATGTACGAAATTGATGGAGAGATCACCTTGGAGAGATTCCTCAGTTCTCCTCTCTACCGAAATTTCCCTTTCTTTCTTTCCCCTCCATTTTCTCTGTTTTTGTTTAAATTTTTCGTTTTCTTTTCTTTTCTTTTTCTTCCATTTAATTTCTTATACATTAAATTATTCATTAGTTTATGTTATAATGTAATTAGTCATCAAAATTTTAAGTAGGAGGTATCACCAACTTATGACCCATTTTTTTTTTCAAATTTTGACACCTAGGTACAAGTTTCCAAATTTTGCAATTTGACCCCCAAAATGTTCAAATTTACGAAATAACCCCAAACTTTTGTATAATTACACTAAGGCCCCAAAATTATTCCAACCTCTACTAATTTAATGAAATGACCCTAAAACATATGCTGCCACTCATTTCATTAATTTTTCATTAACAAGAATATTAATTACATATATGCCCCCAAAGTTTTCTAGAATTACAAAAATGCCCCTAAAATTTTGAAAATTACATTTTTGTCCCAAAATATTTTTAAGCTTCAATGCACTACTAATCCCTAGCATTACTCACAATTAGCGCCTGTTTATTTTTGGGTCACAGATGACTATTTTAAGCAGCTCCTGAAGTTCGGGATATTATATTCTTCCCCCTTATAAAAATTTCATCCTCAAAATTTGCTCGCGGATACCCTATCACTTATCACATATACGTATCACGCTTCCGTCGCAGAATTCTTATAATTATCTCATAGTAGCTAAGCTACCTCTGACTTCCGCACCTAGATTCTTGTTCCACGAATACTCAGACGCAACTGTTTAAATTCAAATCATAATGCTAAACTAAAATCCTGTCAGATAATCACTTCACTCTAGTTATTCCAGAACTTCACGAGCGATGACTTAACTGGTACAAAACTCACTGAGCAGAACCTACACCGTTCCGAATTTCGCCCATATCAAACAAATAAAATCAACTCTAATACCACAGACTTTTACTGCACTTTATCGATAATATACCAGAGGGTTTATCCTTTGTACAATTAATGATTGTAAACTTAGCCCCAGGCTCGAGGTGTATCAAAATGCTAAGCGATAGTCACGTGTGACTTACAGTCTAGCAAGGCTATCATGGGTAGGGTAACCAATTCATACAAGCACTTACACCTTACAGCAGACAGAAGAATGTAGCCACTAGGCTTTCACTGCACACTCTAATACCTCAAACATCATATCCAAACTATTCCAAGTTCATCACCGAGAGGCGTGTTATCTTAACATAGCTATGTATCCCATACTTACAGTTTTGCGTACACTTCATAGAACGACAGAAAACTATAGCTATTATGGTTTCGCTGCACACTCTGGTGCCTTATCTCAACGAGTCCAAGCTGTTACTGAATTCATCATCTAAAATGCGTTCTCCTAACGTAGCGTAACATGTGATTCCGGATATATATATATATATATATATATATATATATATATATATATATATATATATATATATATATATATATATATATACACGCATTCATTTTTGCTAGAGTGTAAGGCTTTATGTCATCACATCATTTCCGATTCACAGTCACATTATCTACCGGAAATCTCATAGCCTTATCTTTCAATCATCAGTTCCAGTTAAACGTTTAAAACCCTTCGGCTCCCAAAAGCAAATACATACAGTCTATCACCATGTATTCAGTCCAGATCTAATCTTATACCGAATCACTGAATAACTTATCCAAACCTAATTCACGTTCTCAGAGTTTATTCTTGCTCACACTTTATTTGAGGCTTAAGAATCTACCTAACCTCATATCCAGGTATGGGAAACTATACCAATAATGATAACAATAATCACAATCATGCAATCAAAACACAAAAATTCTTTAACAAAAATCATGCATATTGGCTCTCGGGGTTCACAACAGAATTCTGTGATATTCCAGAAGAAACAACGGATACAGAAACGATGATATAGGTCTGGCAATGCAAAGTCAACTCAACGACTCGGAACAATCAAAATCGGAAGGAGTTATCGGTCCTTAATAAGATTCGTAACTTCCCCATGGCCAGTGGGACAGATACTACCCCATCAAGTCCAAATAGATTCAAAAGGACAGATAAATATCTCGGAAAGGAATAAGACGAACCAGCATGAATGACATCGTCTCTGATGTCTCAGCGTAAGCTAACATTCAATTAAGTCGTCCTTGAATTCAATATGCAAAAGAATGATTCAGATGACATAGCAAAATTCCAAATCCCTTCTTGAGCCCCTAAACCAAACCTTCAGTCTTAACGCCAGTCATCTTTACAAAGCACTACTCTTACTCATCAATCAGATCATCAACTTAACTACTATGCATACCGTATAACTTTCCAAATACGACTAGGGTTTCCCCTAACAATATCGGATACGTGATTAGCAAATCACCAATTCATACCTAGTATGATATCAAAATCCTGAATAACAATTAGAGTGAGATCCAAAGAAAGATTTCTATCCCAAACATAGATTGTATATTCACAGATAACTACAAAACAACCGAAGACTCTCCCAACAGAGTACTTATCACAAGGTCAGTTCTTAACAGATAAGTTTCACCTTCAATCACTATACGAAGGTAAGGGATACAAAGGTACTTGACGCTCTAGAATTAAACCATATGTGAACATCTAATGGATCAACCTGTAGTGTACCTGGGACCACGTCATCGGATGTGACAACGTCCTAAGCAGACATTAAACAAACTTTAGCTGATATTCTGGGCCTCAGCCCCTACTGACCTTGTCCTCTTCTTGTCGAGGAACACAACCCGCTATTACACTAACAATAGGTACCCAACTGATTATTTCTCAGAAACAGACAATTTCAAACTTAATGTTTCACACTGCCATGCTTAAATGACTTCTATCTCACATATCGCATGGGGTGGCCAGAAAATTGACCCGCCACCCTGACCAGTACTCTGTGTTGGTCAAACTCTAGAACCATAAAACGATCCAAGTCTACTACTCTGAGCTGGTCGAGCACCTTCACCCTGCACTCCCTTAAATTCCATATCATGCCTTGATCAAATTTCAGAACTTTATCCAGATCTCAATACCACCTAACCGAAGTGGGCCTGAATCTCTGATTCTGCCCCAACCTTTAACCTTGGGCACCAAACTGTGCCAACTGTAAAACTTTTGCTGACGACTGTCATCTCCTACAAATCTGTTCGGAGAAAATTCCCACTTATCTCTCTTCTATCTACCCTGTGTTTACTCATGCCTTCCTAAATTTTCAGACTTAGACTGTTCCAAAACATATGCCAAATAAAGACATTTCATATCGCTCATCGATCGAGCTGGGACATTCTATCTCTCAGTCTAGGCCTAAGCCCCCACTCAGATTTCTGGCAGCTATCTGCCTCCAGTAATAAATTCTTACTGCGAATCTAACAAATCATGAAATCTCATCTCAACCTTGTTTATTGACTCTTAATCTGTTATCCCACATTAACAATTCTTTCACATCTGTTCACGAAGTCTCGCAAAATACCAGTCAAAAATAATTCTGTAAAGGGTTCCCAAGTGACATAAATCAATTTCTGATAAGTCAGATTCTTTGATACTCTTTCCACCCCTTATCAAGCTCGTCTCTTAATTTGTATCCAACAAATTAAATCTTTCATCACTTTACTCACAGTTACTCAAAATTTAGACGATCAGCTGTTCAAAATTTTCTCCATTTTGCTAATCTAATTCACTGTCCCTATAGGGTTCAATGACTCCATGTAGCTAGTCATTTCATTTATTAAGTTCACCCAAGACACTCTAATCTCGAGGTTATGGTTATGGTTGGGCAAGATTTGGTACTCCTTGCGGTTGGTTAGCCAGATTCTGTGTTATCAAAGTTGGAATCGGTTTCATATTCTTCAGAATCATAACCATCAGTTATGGGTTTTGTTGTTTACCCCAATTGGGTAGGGTTGCCTCTCTACAATCATAAAACTCATTCAGTACATTTTCCAATCTAAAGATTGTCTAGTCAAGTCTTTCTAATACCGGGAATTTCCCTATTCCATCTTATACAATCCTCTTGGAATCTCATCCATCGGGGACCCCAGGCCTTCCATACTTCCTCCGCTGTCGGAGCTTCAAATTCTGACCGTATGGATACCATAAGCAGTTATCAGGGTTATACCAACATGGGTACAAAGAACAACACAATGACTAGTCAAAGGCAGACTTCTTAACTCTACCATCATCCTACCCCACTCTCATTAACCAGAATACGGTTCTACAGAATCGTGTTACCTACACTCGGTGGTTCCGTGCCCACAAAATCATATGCCTATACTCTTAATACCATAAGACCAAATTGCTCTGATACCAACTGTAATGCCCCCGGAAATCCAGAGCTCTGCCGCCCCAAACTCCCGGGTCGTTAACCTACCGGATCACATCACACCTGTCAGACCTGTTCACTAAAGCATATTTCAAATCATCTAATTCAACATCAACTCATATTTCCCAAAAATACCAACTCACCAACTACTTAGCTTACATTATTACAGCTTAGGTTTTTCGCAATTCAAATTTCCTAAGAACAAATTAACAGTACCGACCCGCGGAGGGGTCTTACTATACAGTGGTGATGGGCTCATTGGAATCTCACACAGACTCTAACCCATTCCCGAACATGCTACATTTGATCTTCACCTGCAGAAGGGAGCCAAACGAAGGGTGAGCTTTTGAGAGCCCAGTAAGGTCGTACAAGGACTACAAAAGAGATTATAACACGACTCCAAAAAATCCAACCGACGATGATTTTCAAAACACTTCGAACGATCAAAACTTAATGATTACCCAAAATGATCAAAGTTCATCAAAAATAGATGCCAAAATAAATATTAACAATCAGAACAAAATCCAAAACGATCAATAAAAGATCCTTTTCAAGTCAGCATTTCCAAGTATCACGAAAATTTCCCTTGCTCAAGGGATTTCAATCCGAGCAGAAATTCATTTCTAAAATACAGCAAGATTTCCCGAGGGATTTTAACCCAAGCAGAAATCAAATCAAATAATACGATAAAGGCTTGTCAAGGGATTTCAACCCAAGTACAAATCCTTTAACTAAATACAATGAATGTTTGTCAAGGGCTTTCAACCCAAACACAAATCATTCTAGCTAATGAAATAAAAAATCAATGTTGATCCTGGGCGATTGCAATGCCATTATGGCAAGCTAATATAGTGTACACATGCATGATGTACTAAAATAATTACTAGTCCACTTGGGTACTAGCCTGCGTTTCATGCAGGATTCAACCAGCCTTATACCGCCTCACCACTAAACAGGTACCCAGGTCAACACAGAAATTAACAATATCAATGAGCGTTAACATAAGCTCATATCCCCAAAATCAATTCGGGTTCTCATAACAATAATCATACTGACATAAGTCAGCATTTAGAATTTTCAGAAAAAATCAGAATTTCAGAAGAAAATCACAGATAAACAACAAAAACGACTGCGAATAATTATCTAATATAATCAAAACAATTCAGAAGAATGGATACAGACAATTATCAAATTTACTCAGCACGCAATAACATGCGAGTATCACAAGATTTCCAAATAACCGATTCAGGTTCAACATTAGGATTTTCTGGGCAAGAACATGCTGATATCAATACATAACTCAGAGTTCGGCATTAGCCGTAAATATATCAAAGGAGTACTTACAAGTACAAGTAATCAAATAAGGGTTCGGACAAAAGTCCTTACCCAAGGTTCAGATAGAATCCCTTACCTAGATCCGCAGCTAAATTATCCTAACCGGAAGTCTTTAGCTTTAACCTAAACGGAATAATCCAACCATTAGAATACAGCCTACAGAACAAAATTATAACTTAATACGAACTCACACATGCTCCCACAATGAACCTCCCCTCACCGGGTATGTAAAATTACTGAAACGCCCCTAGGGTGTAAAATTACCAAAATGCCCCTCTCGGACTTAAATTACCAAAATGGTCTTCCCATAAGTAGAAGCACTGAAATAAACTTTCCATATGTAAATTTATGTAAAAATACCTTTCTTAGGTCAAATTACCAAAATACCCTTTTGGGGCAACAAATTACCAAAATACCCTCCATTACACTTTAATTCTCAAAATGACTTTTCCATAAGCAAAGTCACTAAAATAATCTTATTGTATGTAAATTTACTTCAAAATACCTCTTATAGGTAAAATTACCAAAATATCCCTTCGGGATGGTAAATTATCAAAACACCCCTGGGGGTTTCCAGCACCGAAAAAATCTCAAATATATTTTAAAATGATATTTCAAACATCCTGATGTTATTTCTGGACTAAAAAGTATTTTAAAAAATTTTTGCTCGAAAATCCCGAATCGGTGTCTAAACCGAGCGCTAAAAGGTCAGTTTGCGAAAAATACCTATCGTCCTCAGAATGGCCCGAAATTCTAGAAAATGAATGATATCAATAAAATAAAGTTTCTATAAAATTTTTAAATTAAAATAACTTGGTTTACTATGCTAAATATTTTAATAAAGTTCTTTAATCGGTACCCTAATTTAGCCCCATTCGCTGATCCGAAAAATTCCTAAAAAATTCCAGAGTGTAGTTATCGTAAAAATAGTGGGGTTACAGTTTTGGATTTTGTCAAATTCTGACTCTACATATTTATAAAATTTCATGGAAGGCTGCCTAAATTGTTTTTTCCATTTTTAGCGACAATAACACTTCCTATTCAAATCAAACACACACTATTTCATGTTTTTTGCACCTACTTCTCTTCTTCCTCCAGCTTCTTCTGCGCACGCACAAAGAACACCCACAACTCACTAAAACTCACTATTTCACTCATGGCCACTCTTCCAAATACTTTCAAAAGCCTACACAATTCAATTTACACTTAAATACTTACACTAACATACAATTAACCACACCATTACTCACCCCCATCACTCACCCGAAACACATATGTTCAAGAACACACACCTTCTTTAACACCCCAAACCTTGATATCACATTGTTGCTTAAATTATTTTAAAGCGTGAGTTTCATTTTCAAGATTTAACGTAGATCTCTGGGAGTGAAATTTTTATCGGTAACCTTTAATGACAATTTTTTTTTTTTACAAACCAAAAGTTATAACTTAATGATAGCAGCTATAGGTGATATCGATTTAGGTCCTAGCGTTAATGATATTTTTAAAAGCCTTTAACAGTAATTTTGTACTTTATCGTTAGCATTGAAATTATATTAATAAATTTTAGCGGCAATTTTTCTAAATACTTAGCATTGGTATTTTTATTAAGCGACATATTTAAACTTCTTTTTATTATTGGTGCACTTATTAGTGACGATTTGTGAAACAAGATAGCATATCGACTCGTTAATAATTTTCCTAGAACATAAATTATCGTTAATATTTATTTTGGACCATTTTGCGATAACAAAAGTTTCGGGTGAAAACTAGAATAACTAACAAGAGGATAGGGGCTTTGTGGTAATATTTCCAACTTAGGGTTCTACTATATATAAATATATTACGATGGGGCAACCGTCCAAGGCTCCAGTTTAGCTACATCTGAGCAATTTTGATGAGAGAAGGAGAGATACCGAGATAGAAAAGAAGAAGGATCGGAGAGATGAATCTTTTCAGCGATCAAGTGAAGCTTTCCTGTAAGTTTCTAACTCTTTTTCTCTAGTTTATTCATTTGTCTTAAATGGAGTATAAGGGGCTAGGAATCTGCTGGGTAAATGTATGCCTTAGTGTGTGATGGGCGTGAGTTTGCAAATATAGCAGGAACATTCAAACAAGGTCACAGCCATCGTGGCTGTGTCCTTGTACCGTGTGGGTTAGAGAGAAAAAGGGATAAGGTTGCAACGCAACCATGCCTGCCGAGGGTTTTCTGTGGATTGTTGCGATTGCCGAAAGAGAGATGATCTTATGATCATGCAAGGACTTTAATGGCAGCGATCATGGTGGGTTGTGGATAGAAGAGGAAGAGAGTTAGTGTGTGTTTGTAGGAGTTATGAGAAAGGAAAAGCGACTGCCGTGAACTGTGTGAGTGTGAGAGGTGCAAGGGAGTGTACGGGTTGTGTGTTTTGAGTGGTGTGTGAGTTGTGTTTTGAAGTAGGTATAGCTATGTTAAGTGTTGTATGTGTGTTTATTGTATATGGGAATTGAAACAAAGAAGAGGGAAGGATTGTGGTGGTGTTGTGCAAAGCACTGCTGCTGTAAGTAGTGCACTGCAGCAGTGCTGTGTAGGAGAAAATATATACATATATGTATGTGGGATGGACTGCAATGGGTGCATGATGTGTAGTACATAATAGGTGATGCGGGGATGAATATAGTGTGTGATTATAGGTGAAGTATAAAGGTTTGGGGGGTGTATGGTGATTGAGTGAGAGGAAGAAGCAAGCAAAAGAGAAAGAAAAGAGGGAAGGCAGTGGCGTGGGGGTGGCACAAATATATACGGGTGTGTTGCTGTGTGTTTTGGTTGTATGGGAATACATGAGCATGAGTGTGTTGGATATATGTGTGTAAGTGGCTTGAGTGTGTGTATGAAGGTATAGATTTAGTGTGTTAATGGAGTGAATTCTAACATGCTAGGGGTGAAAGGGAAGTTGTGTGAACTGTGCTGTGTGTTCTGGGTTTGGACAGGAGAAGAAGATAATGAACAGTAATTGCGTTCTACGTGAACAGTACACTGTGCTTGCACAGTTGTACCGCATGGCCGTTGGGTATCGTAAACTTGTCAAAAAATATTGGAACTTTACGGGAAGGATCATAGGTTAATAATAGAATTACTGTTAAAATTTCATATTTTTCTGATATCATATGTATTTTTAATTTTTTCGGCAAGCTTGGATTTGTAAAATTCTTTTGGAGCCCTTACACCCATGAAAATGTTTTGGAAAAATTATAATAATGTTTTTATGTTATAAACACATCTCAGTTTAAGTTTGGTAATTTTTAGAGTTGATTTGCTATAATTTCCGTATCACATTGGTTTTAGCAAAATGAATAATTTAAAAATATTTTTAATGCATCTTAATTTCTGATTTAAATTTCTATAATTGTTATACATATTTTAAAGCTATTTTAAAATTTTTGGTACTTTATTTTCAGCTAGAAGAAATTATGGCTATTTGTGGGTTTTTCTTGCCTTTAAAGAAATTATTTTAATTCGAAAAATATTTAAAATTTTAGAAAATTCATATTTTGACTTTTTATAATATTTAAAGCAATAAAAGTGTTTTATTGTAATTTAGCATAAATTTTGAGATACCGCTATGCATTAAGGAGCGTATGGGGATTTTCGGGTAGGTTGGCCGCATGCGAGGCGCGCTCTGAGTTGAGCAATTTCGGAGTTAGAAGTGAGCATGTGGTGGGTAATTGATATTAGGTATATAGTAATGTAGAATAGATTGTATTCTAATAAATGGACTGCCAATCTAGGTTTATTCAGAGAATATTGATCTAGGTTTGGCAGCATTGCGTAGCTATCCAGGTAAGTACTCCTGCCATATTCCTCTGTATACCCTATTTTCGTTTATGTATATGTATAAATGAATTGTTCCAATTAGAAGTTTTAAAGCCTTTTACATGCTATTGCTTTTGCGTAAATTGTTTGATGAGAAAATGCATAAAAATTGCCATGGAATGTTTTCTATGAATAGTGTTTTAAAGTTGGCTTATGTTGAATGAGACGGTATTTCTGGCTTGGTTGTTGCGCCCTATATCCACGGGGGAAAGTTGGATTGTTGGGTCCTGGTCAACGGGACGATACGTTGACGCACAGTACTGTTGCTCGTGGTGCGCCCTTGCGTCCACACTATATGTATCCCGGACGAAGGAGGGATTGTGGGCCCTAGTCAGGGGGCGCATACCCTGACCAAATAATGTTCATCCGAGGTGGAGTAGGGATTGTGGGCCCTAGTCAGGGGGGAACGTACGCTGACCGCAACATGCCTATGTTATGATGAACTGTGATAGTCGTTGATGAGCCTACTTGATGTCATACTTCGTTTCTGAGAATCTTGGATGAATTGCTTTCAAAAGTATATATATGCATAGTATCTCTTGTGAAATGTTTACCAGTTTTAAATTGAAGAAAACCATGGCATGTTTCATGTTTTTATGAATCCCAAAATCTATTTTAGGGATATGGTTTGTGTACTTACTGGGCCCTAAGCTCACCCCTTTTTATAAATGTTTTCAGGCGATCAACTAGATGAACATGAGTATTACGAGGGAAATGAGAATGAAGCCGCAAGAGATGCTCATTAGGAAGTTGTTTAAGCCCTTGAGAAATTGTAGAACTGCCAGTTATTTATTTGAATTGTTCGTAGCTTAATTTTAGGAGGTTTCTTTAAAATAAATGCTATCGGTCTCTATGGAGGATTTCAGTAGAGATGATTTGGGAAATATTTGTAAGGGCATCTTTAGAAATTCATGTTATGGTGTTAGTTAATGTATGATTTTAGAATTGTGTACAGGTTTTAGCTAGTAAGGCTTGGCAGAGCCCTAAATTGGAGTCTATTGGGTCTGCGGCCAGTCATGTGCCTAACTCGTGGGCCTGCGCGTGGGTTTGGGTCGTGACACCTTCAACCCCATCCCATCCTTCGGCCATACACCTTCAAACCCCATCCCATCCTTCAGTCATACACCCAACTCACTGAATCACCTTGCTTCTGTCGAAATCCACATAATCACACCAAGTCCACAATTAATTCATACGACCTCCATGAATTTGTACCGAAATACTATGTATATACACAACTCACACACACACAATTTAGACGCACGCACGCTGTGCACACAGTAAGCACACACAACACATGTTGAATCACATGTACGAAACTGATGGAGAGATCATCTTGGAGAGATTCCTCAATTCTCCTCTCTACCGAAATTTCCCTTGCTTTCTTTCCCCTCCGTTTTCTCTGTTCTTGTTTAAATTTTTCGTTTTCCTTTTCTTTTCTTTTTCTTCCATTTAATTTCTTATACATTAAATTATTCATTAGTTTATGTTATAATGTAATTAGTCATCAAAATTTGAAGTAGGAGGAGTCACCAACTTATGATCCATTTTTTTTTTCAAATTTTGACACCTAGGTACAAGTTTCCAAAATTTGCAATTTGACCCCCAAAATTTTTAAATTTACGAAATAACCCCAAACTTTGGTATAATTACACCAAGGCCCCAAAATTATTCCAACCTCTTCTAATTTAATGAAATGACCTAAAACATATACTGCCACTCATTTCATTAATTGTTCGTTAACAAGAATATTAATTACATATATGACCCCAAAATTTTCCAGAATTACGAAAATGCCCCTAAAATTTTGAAAATTACATTTTTGCCCCAAAATATTTTAAAGCTTCAATGCACTACTAATCCCCGAGCATTACTCAAAATTAGCACCCGTTTATTTTTGGGTCACGGATGACTATTTTAAACAGCTCCCGAAGTTCGGGATATTACATTCTTCCCCCTTATAAAAATTTCATCCTCAAAATTTGCTCGCGGATACCCTATCACTTATCACATATACGTATCACGCTTCGGTCGCAGAATTCTTATAATTATCTCATAGTAGCTAAGCTACCTCTGACTTCTGCACCTAGATTCTTGTTCCACGAATACTTAGACGCAACTGTTTTAATTCAAATCATAATGCTAAACTGAAATCCTGTCAGATAATCACTTCACTTTAGCTATTCCAGAACTTCACGAGCGAACGGTGGAGCACATCTAATACACTGCACTACCGTCTACTAGGTAATGTGGCAGATGGTAATGAAGCCCTTAAAACCTATTTTGCCTTTATTTTCAACCAACCATCAACCTGTTTCAACCATTTTCAAAACAACCACAATGACCCCACATTCTCAAAAGCGATACTCAACTATAACATAATATGTCCAAAAAGAAATACTCAAACCATAAACACAAGCGATACACAAATCACTTCAAGCAATCAAATACTAGAAAAGATATGTTCAATAATCATATCAAATTTCATTTTATTACATAAAAAACATTCGTCCAATATTATCTGGTCTTTGGCTTAGCCTGATTTACAATATACCTAACTTGTCTAGTTTTACATTGATCAATTTGCTGAGCTATCCTATATCTAAAGTTGTCTATGTCGTCTTGGCTTCAGTTGGTCTTCTTGAGGCTCTCGGACCGACAAATGAAATACATGTACATCAACACAAGGACACCATAGTCTGAGTCGTTCCATTGCATAGGCTTATTTTTCTTCACAATTATATCGAGCTCCAGCCTTGCCGGTACTTTAAGCCTACAGAGGTCGTGAACAATGGCACAAAACAAATCCTGTGGGGGTAATAAAAGAAATGTAAGCTATGAGAGTCGAATTACAGTGATTAAATTAAGAAATAAAAAACTATAAGGACAAATGCAAAGCTCATCATAGCCTCCAATTGTTCTTTATAAAAACTTCTTCCGAGGCATGAGCGGCGTATCATTGTGGAGACTTTCGGCGATTGAAATTCTCATAGCATATAGCAAAGCAAATATCAATGGATGTGGTCTAAGCAGGGTACTAGAAAGACATCCACCTCGAGGATGCTCAGCGAATTAATAGAATTCGTGAAAATTTTAGTGAGCGCCTTAGGCTGCTTCCAGCTCAAAAATGATTTCCTCCCTTTCACATTACACCAGTCCCGCCCTTCTTCATGGATCATAGAACTAAAAAGCATGTCGAACATAAAAACTCAGAGATATGCATCTCCCCTCTTCCTCTCTCTACGTGTTAGAAAACTTGATGTAGGCAATCAACAACGTATCTTCCAACCAAGCATGCGACTTGAGGGTGGACATTCTGTCCCCATGAGATATGGTAATTAAGCTCATCAGATTGAACAAAATGTTGAGAGCATAGCTGGAGGGCTCAATAAACCAATGGTCGTGGAGTAGAGCACGTTTTTTGGCTTCAGGAACTTAGGAACTTTAACGGATGACCATTCAGATAAGAGGGATATTGCTATCATTGAGGCTCCTCGGGTATTGCAAAGTGGAAGCTCTCGCATCTCAACCTATGGAAGCTCTCGAAGTCAAAACGTGCGACTTGACTCTGGGAAGTTTGTGAAGTCAAAATCTTGTGGACTTGACTCTGGGGATCTGGTATAACGTTTAAGTCCCTAGGAAACTTAGATGAGGGCTAACTCCACTCATCCTAATGAGCCATTCCCTGGCATATACCAAAAGGCCCTCAAGCATTAATAACATTACTCCAGGGACCACCAACTCCTTTGCTCTTGGGCAGCCTCGAGGAATCAACTTCCCCACTCACACTTGAAAGCTGCCTAAGGGATAAGCCATTCTTGGGCTCACGCCCGAAGGCACTGCCCCTTACAAAATCCTTGCAAGATGTGCCAAGTACTCAGCTACCGGGAGCAAAATAATTTATGGCATCTTAGAAGATCTTTCCGAGATTTAGTTTCATCAAAGTACGATCGAAATCAACCTACATCGCTTAGATTCTAAGTAATTTAAACACCTATGAAATTATAGGAAACTTGTACGAGCGAATGCTACATCTGACCAGGAAACTTAGTCGAATACACCCTTGGGCTAGTAATACCTTTGCCCACCCACCTGTCCTCTCCTCTAAGTGATGCGGTGGTACACCCCTGATATGCTCGATGCTGTGGGTTCCTGTTAGGTCTCAATTGCTGCTAATGGGTCTTGCCAGGACTCCCCTGTCCATTCGCCAATGCACAATGACGTGATTCGGTGTTGAACATTGGATATTTGTAATGGACCTGTTAGGTTCGCTAACCCTTAGCGCTCAAAGTGTAATGCCCGAAAATTTTCTTTTTCGTGATTCGTTGTTGCCACTTTTAGCGATAATCTTGCCTAGTTCGCTATAATTTGAAACGAAAATAGCGACAATTAGCGTTAGTATTTTTAGAAATGATAGTTACCATTAGTGAACGAGTTAACAAACTATTAGCGATGACGTAATTCATAAGTGTTGGCATATTAATTAATAAACGATAGCGACAATTAGTAAATTACTATGTAAAATTAGAAATCTTTAGTGACCATTTAGCAAGCTAGTAATTAATATATATGAGTATAATTATATATACTATATGTAATAAGTAGTGTGTAATTGGTGAAAAATAATATAAAGCTTGGGGCAAATACTAGAATTACTATGAAGAGTTGGGGGACTTTTATGAAATTTGCCAAAATGGTGTGAATTTATATTTATAAATTACATATATATAAAATATATATACATATATATGTTTATGTTGTGGGGAGGGTGTGTGTAAGGGTTGAAAAATCAAGGAGCTAAAGTGCACACACAAACTGGATATTGCTGTTGCAGGGGAAGAGTGAAGGAGGCCTCCGGTGTGGAAGAAATTCGGGAAATACTTGAAATTTAAGTCTATGTGAATAATTTCGGGAGAAAATGGGTCTCTAGGTGGGCCACCTATATACAGATATATGTGGGATGGGACAGCCATGGGAGGGCTGTGACATGGGCAGACAGGCCATTCAAGGTAAGAGGTATGGGACAATAATGGTTGCAATGATGGGGCTGTTTGCGTAATGGAAGGGTGGCGAGGACAGCCAGGTCGCTGTGATGGATTCGTGAGTAGGGGCCGGGCTGTCGTGGAATGGGGAGAGTGGAGCTAATGGGCTGAGTGGCCCGTTTGTTAACGCTAGGTATGAGAGATGAGGGAAGTAACAGCAAGGTGAAACAGTGCGTGGACAGATTGTGTGTTTGGTGTGGCTGTGGGTAATGGCTGCAGTGGGAATATTCTAAGTGAGGGGCTGGCACTTTGGGAACCAAGATGTTAAGGTGTAGAGAGAGGCCATTGGCACCTAGTAAATACTCTGGCACAGACGAATTCGCCAAGGGGAACACGAGGTCAATATGGCTGAGTGGTGCTAATGCAGTAGTAGAACTGTGCTTGTGGCGTGTGTGAATTGAAAAAAGGGAATGGTAAAAGCTGTAGACAAATGTGCGGGAGGTATGTTGGAGGTGGGCTGCCGTTGGTAAATGTTCTGGTGAACTGAAAGTTAAAGAAAAACGTGTGGATGGCCATGGTAGAGGTGAGGTGGGTGCCAAAACAGCCCCATGTGTTGGATGCGGGTAGATGAATGTGTGTATGAGTGTGAGTAAGTAGGGCATATTAGGTGTTGGCTGAGTGCATGTGTTATTGTGGTGCAATTTGTAGAAGGTGAAAGAAATTGGTGCTTTAGAGTTGTGAACTGTGTGTTGGTGCGTCCACAAGTGGGTGTGAGAAGTAGTGTGATTTCTTGTAGAGAATGGGGCTGTTATGTGTGAAAATGTGTGTTTGGCTGTGGGTGTGAGAATGAGTTAAAAGGGAAAGAAATGGGAGTTATGGGCTTGGTTATGGATGGAAATGGGTTAAACATACTGTACAACTTTGATGTTGCATTGCCATGCAGTGTGAAACTATGCAATAATAGGCTCACATTGAGAACGGGGTAACTGTATGCATGGTGTGTGCTGTATGTGCTGTGCAACTTATATTATGTAACAAGTGTGCGTGCGTTGTGAGGTTTAGTGTGTGTTTTCACTTGGCTTGGAGTGTAGTGTTGTGGGGGTGGAGTAATATTGATGAGCATAGAAAATGGATTTCTAAATACGTGAAGCGTGTGCATGACAAATATAGTGGAAGATAGTTGGTGTAGTGTGCTGGAAAATCCCTGAGAAGAAGAATGTGTGAATGGTAGTGTGAAGAGACGGAAGGGTATTTGAGTTAAATTATTTTTGCACATGCATATGTTAGTGTACTTAAAGTTAGCATGTGAAAATTTGGGGTATGATAGTTTGACAATATTGAATCTTAGCAAATTTCAAACTCCTGGGATCGTAGGGAATTGTTGTATTTTCAACAATTTCAGAGTTGGAAAATTCTTTCGGAGGCTTTAAACCGTCAGATTTTGCCAAAAATATAGTAATTATCTTTATGTATTAAATTCTCTTTTGATGAATCTAGAATTCCTAAGGTTTCCAAATGCATTATTTGATCAAAATAAATATTTGAAAAATAATTTCAATTGTTTCTTTCTGAATTTAAATTTATATGATTTTATACATATTTTGCTCTTATGTTTTATGGGACTTTGTTTTAGGTAGAGGCAATTTTGGCGGTTTATGCTATTTATTGCATATGAAAATTATTTTAAGCAAAAATATTCAAAAATTAGAATTCATATTTTTTTTTTATTAATGATTTGCCATATGATTTTAGGTATCATTACACTTAAGGAGTGTACCCTTTTTCGGGAAATTGGCCGCACGAGGTACGCCTTGAATTGTGCGATTTTTGGTTAAAGTGATTAACTGGGTAGTTGATATGAGGTTTTAGTAATGTAATAGATTGTGTTCTAACATATAGGAATGCCAATCTAGGTTCATTCAGAGAATATTAATCGAGGTTTGACAGTATTGCGTAGCTATCCAAGTAAGTACCCCTGTCATGTTCCTCCGTATACTTAATTGCAAAAGCTATAATATGTAATTATTTTTGATCAACCAAGTTCAAAGATTTATTCTGCACTACTAATTCCCCCATACCCACTACCAACGTAACACAAAACAACCATACATAATGCACACTGTCATGCGATGTGCACTGAGTACGATGTGCACCCCCTCAATGACACAGACTTCATCGCAGACCCCCCATTAGAGGGGGAATGTTGGAATCCCTAGTCCGGGGCTCATACGTTGATGCAAGTACTATGGCTTTGTGCACCCTTAAAGTCCACATGAGATTTTATCCCGCCCCTGTACAGGGATTTCTGCCCTAGGGATAGGCTCGTGGGCTCACCGCAGCATACCTATGAAAAGCAATTATGTCCATGTATGTGCCCGGAATGAACGATCCCCTACTCAGCATCTAAAGATCTTTTCGCCTATTTATGTTTGTGTAAGTATATGAAGGACATCAACGTTACGAATGACATAAGTGAATTTAAATTTGTTGAAATTAAATGGCATGTTTTAGAAATTAAACTTATTTTAGTAAATGGAAACTTATTTGCTCGAATCCACCATTCCTATATTTCTGACCTCAAGGAACATACCTAGTGTACACACGGGGGAGTTATGCGGTGGACCATTTTAGAATACTGAGGGATGCTAACCACACAGTCGAGTTATCGACAAAATGCTTGAACTAATGGGTAAGGCCAGGACTCCTAGAGTTAATCTCGTTATGCAAACTCAAGGATCCACCTCCTGAATTTATATGTTTTGAGGTCCTAAGAGTTAGAATTTGTTTGGAGGTCACAGGTAACAGTCACAGGATTGCAGAGCGCCTGCAGATGGCAGAATGGGCCTGCTGCCCGGTCACGTGCCTAGCACACGGGCTTACCCGTGGATTCGGGTCGTGAGTCCCGGGCCTTCACGTTCTTGTACGACGCCCTGCAAATTTGGCCCAGAGACAGTGAGTTGAACTCTTCCTGATAGAAGCCAATGTTATGATGGGGATCATCTCTCCTCGGGTAGTGGCTTTCTCTCCGACTATACTCCTAAGGGTACAACTGAGGCTAGATTTTTTATACCCTCCCTACGTTGGGTACACCAATACTGACGTGTTCGTAAGACCACACCTGAATTACAGTGATCAAATAGCTAAAGTATGATCAAAATTTACTAATATAAAATTATCAAAGATGAAATTAAAAGGGATTATCTGATATACCTACAATAATGAGAAGCATGCACATATAGCTTTACAGTCGGGCCTCGTTGCCTTGTGCAGAGCGCGATACAAGTATGCAAGTATGGCTGTACCCCAAGCATACTCGCCGACCTCTTGCAAATTACCCAACAAAGCTAAATACTTCATGTGGACTGTGTTCTTCGTCGTCGTTGGGAATAGAATGCCCCCAATCACCCACATTAGGAAAGCCTTTGTATGCATAACATGCATTCCCTCCGTGAAGTCTTCCGGCAAAACCTTAAACGTTTCTACCAACCACTTCAACATTATTTCACCGTGCCCAAACTGGTCCTCGGATATCGAACCGAGGGAGTCCCTAGCAAATTTCTTATTTTTCAATCCAATCTTATCGAAAATAATCGTCGTCCCGTCACGGGTAAAACTAAGATGTACTCTACATCTTCTAAGGTAATTGTCAACTCGCTAACAGGGAAGTTCAACAAGGGCACTTATTAAGGTCCGGTCATGTTGCGGAAAAATACCCCCACCACTCAAAATCCCAAATCCCATTGCACGCAATAATTTTTTTAGATTGTTCAACCTCCACTATCCAAACTGTTCGCTTACTTCTACTTTATTAAGTTTTTCTCTTTTCTATGAATTAACAAAGCGTATTTAAGAAAAATATACAATGTTCATCATTTAAATTAAATAAATAATCCAAAAAATTAGTATCTTACTTTTCTGTTCCAAGTGGTGTGCTAATATGGTTTGCTTAGTCATACAAGACAGAGGGATCTTTGGGTCCCAGGTTAAAGGCCATTTTTGCGACTGAAAGTCTGCAAAAGCATCAAGTTTGGAAACTCATATCAAATATTGGCGAATTTAGCTTTACCAACGCTACCGCATGTATAATACATCATTTATATGATGGATACATACGCATCTATTCATACATTCCATATCATCAAAATCATGCGCAATGCTCACAAAATAAAGATTACGCATATATAAAGCATTGGTTTGTAAACTTGGGTGTTTAATTGGAGGATTTAAGGAATTCTTTGGAAGATTCGAGGGCTTAACAACACCAAAATAGCATATCTACTTGCTAGCGCCGCTGGAAAGATGGTGTAGGAAAACAAGGCTTACGAAATCAGGATCTTCCTTTATACATATACCATCCTCTACGTTGTCTAGCAGAGGGGTAGGAATTTGGATAAAAATAGCTGCCTTCCTATCTGCGAGATAATGTAGCGAACGGTGAGGGGACGGATGTGACACTTGTCAGCCAAAAAGTCGTCCACTGCATTATGTAGAGAACTACTTTTGGCTGATAACAGGTCGAGTCAAAAAGTCATCCGCTACATTATGTAGCGAATGGGCACTGTTCCAAAAGACGACTGGGATCTAGGGGAATTTCGGTCAAAATGACCGTCCGTTACATTATATAGTGAATGATTTTTTTTAAAAAAATTAGATCTTGTATGTTCATCCTCAAAGGATGAATAATCAGATCGCGCTAACAACTTAGCTGAAGTTGCTTCCGCGAGCAACTGATCAGCTCTACACACACACATTAATACTTATGCACATATAAACATGTGTGTACATGTCTTATCAGTCGCGCTCCGCATGCTCGTGTGTGGACTTTTTTCTCTTTTCTTGCATTAAAGCTCAAGGTCCTTCATAGAAAGTCAAATATGTGAACCCTTACACTTTTTTTTTTAATTGTAATTAAGTTAAGTCAATTGCAATATAGAGTTGGTGGTATCCATATATTCACACACTTTCTCAACTGTAGTATTAAATATTTGAATCATTCAAAGGTTAACTTAAAATTATAATTTAATCGATAAGTCAATAGCAATACTGGATCAATTCTCTGATATATTTACACATGTTTCTCAACCTCAGTATTTGTTACACAACATTATTCCATTTCTAGGGTCTTCGCATGTAGTATCATCATATACATGATTTATTTTCTAACAATATAATTATGCACACCTATATACACACACAAACGCACACGCGCACACACATATGCACACGTGTTTGTGTGAGCAGTCCATGTGCATTGCATTGCATCAAAGCTTAAGCTCCACCATAGACAAGTCAAATATACGACTCATTCACAGATTCTGTTAATTTTCCAATTTCTTAAGTTGGGCCCAATACCATCTGGCATTGACGCTTTCTACATATTAAAACATGCTTATGGACTCTAGTATTTGTTAAACCTACTTATTTCATTTCTAGTATCCTCGCATATCGTATTACAACATACTGGATTAATCTTGTAGAAATGTAGTTATATATGCATAATAATATACATTTATATTTCTTTGTAAGGGTGCCACTGTGTTTTACACGATGGAGAAGCATAATCTAATGTAATTCTATTCTCTAAATTCTTCCATATATCACAATGATCTATAAAGGAAACTTTAACCGAAAAGAATTTGGAGTGTATCAAGTGTATTTTTAGCAAAATTTGAAAATAAAGTAGGTGTTTCTTAGCAATTAGTGGGGTTGTATATAGAGGATGAGTGCAAAGCAAGACACAACCTCGAAACAGTGCTATCGAAAACATTGTGATCATGGAAGCAGCTTCCCTATTGTTTCATGATGCTAAACTTATTCTACTAATCATGGCTTTTCTTATGTCCACCAACATCACTAATTCTGTACCCACAAGCCCTTATCACCTCAATACTAAGCTCATTCATCAAGATTCTATTTTATCGCCATTTTACAACACTACTTCCACCATAGCTGATCGTGCTAATCAATCGCTAGAACGTTCAATTGCACGTTTGTGCTATTTAAAAGCAGTTACCATGGTAAAAGCTCCAGAAAATATCCGAGGAGTTATGTTCGCAGGAACGGCTTCTTTTTTGGTTAGCATGTTCATAGGTGAGCCGAAAGTTCATCAGTTCGTGTGGATGGACACTGGTAGCAGTCTGATGTGGGTTCATTGCATTCCATGCATTGGATGCAACACATATAATCCTATATTTAATCCGTCACTATCTTCTACATATTATGAGTTGCCATGCAATCACGATCCTTATTGTGCTGCACATTGCGATCATCAAAGAAATTGGTGCACATACTCAGAATCTTATGCAGATGGAGCCTCCACCTCGGGGAACTACGCCACCGAAAAATTGACATTTCTTGTAGAGAATGAAGGAGCAACAACTGCTGCCAATATTGTTTTTGGCTGTGGACGTGTGATGAATGAGCCTAATAGGGAAATAAATGGGGTTATGGGTCTTGGTTATGGATCGGAATCTTTGTCTAAACAACTTGGTACCAAGTTTTCATATTGCATTGGAGACATTGCAGATCGAAACTATGCATATAATAGACTGATTATTGGGAACGGGGCTGCACTTTTAGGTGCATGGACACCACTTGATATGTACTTGAACTTATATTATGTAACATTAGATAGTATAAGCGTTGGAGGTATTCCACTTGCGATTAACCCACTTGTCTTTCAGAGAACTGCACGTGGGGGTGGAGTAATCATTGACTCCGGAACGGAATGGACTTTTCTCATTCGTGAAGCATATGAAGCACTTACAAATATAGTGGAACGGATAGTTGGTGGAGCGTTGAACCGTTGGATAATCCCTGATCAACTAACAATGTTGTGCTACTATGGTAGTGTGAACCGAGACCTAAGAACCTTTCCCATCGTCAAATTCCATTTTCGTGGACAAACAGCTTTAGTGATACCCAAAGAAAACCTGTTTAAAGTCATGGGGAATAATAGATTTTGCCTGACCGTGAATCTAGCAAATGGCAACACTCCTACAGATCTTAGTATAATCGGTGTATTTGCACAACAAAAGCATAACATTGGCTTTGACCTTCTGGCCCGGAGGCTTTACGTCCGTCAGATTAATTGCCAACAGATCTAGTCAATTATTTTTAATGTATTAAATTCTCTTCTTGGTGAATCTCGAGGAAATCCAACAAGCGTTTCGCTAAATGAAGTTATTTGATCGAAAATAAACAATCTCCATTGCGTAACTTCACTTGTTCTTTTGTGGAATTAATAAAGTTTACCACATTTTACCCGTAGATTGCATTATGTTTTATGTTATTTTGCTTTTAGTGTATTAGGTTAATGATTATCGGTGCATGCTATATACCGCAGAGGCAAAAACATATAAAGTAAGCCAAACTTCTAAGGATTAGACTTGGGGGGTTTTTTTTTTTGCTTCCTGTATTTGTTGTTTGATCTTTGGGAAATTACACTGGATACCACAAACCCTTTGTTCGGGAAATTAGATTAGCACTCGGTACTGTTGGATATTGTTATTTTTTTGGTTAAACGACTTAACTGCCCCTAAAGGAGCAATGAATTTTGAAATGTTAACCCACCTCCCACAACCTATAGGTCACCTGCCTTCTCTATCCTTCCACCGCCCCCAACCTCAAACCCATCCACCCCCTTGTCCCGTCACCCGCCATCAATCTCACTAACAACCACTACCATCATCCTCCACAAGCAAAACCCACTACACACTAACCCATTCCCCATCACCAACTACCTACCTCCCCAACCTACCCACTACTAGCCTTCCCCCATCACCCACTACCAACGTCCACACAAAACAACCACACATACATACACACTGTCACTGCGATGTGCACCCCCAGCCACGATGTGCACCCCCTCCCTCACACAGACTCTCATCGCAGACACCCCCCTTAGAGGCTGCCCGAGGAATCACCTAGTCCCTCGCTCACACTCGAGGAACCATCAATTCCTTTGCTCACCCTTAAAGGCTGCCTCGAGAAATCACCCAGCCCCTCGCTCACACTGGAAAGCTGCCCTAAGGGATAAGCCATTCTTGGGCTCACACCCAAAGGCACTGCCCCTCACAAAATCCTCGCAATTATGTGCCAAGTACTCAGCCCGGGAGCAAAGATCCCCTCCCATGGCATCTAGAAGATCCTTCCGCCTATTTAGTTTCCGGAAGAAGACGACCGAGGCATCAACCTACATCGAGTTAGATCATAAGTAATTTAAACACCATATGAAATTAAATAGGAAACTTGTACGAGATTAAATGCTACATCAAAGTAAATAGGAAACTTACGAGCTCGAATACACCCTTGGGCTAGTATTTCTTACCTCTTGCCCACTATACCTAGTGTACTCTCCTATGAGTGATGCGGTGGTACCACCCCAGATACTGCTCGATGCTGACCACACAGTCGAGCTTCGACACAATGGCTGCTAATGGGTCTTGCCAGGACTCCCACTGTCCAATCTCGCCAATGCACAACTCGAGGGCATCCACCTGCCTGAACATTAGGATGTTTTGTGGCTTCCTGTTAGGTCTCTTGTTTGGGGCATCCACTGGTAACCCTCGCAGACATTCCAAATGTCGCATGACACGATTCGGTAGTTGCCACTCTGCTGTCTCCTAATGGATTAATAGAATTCGCTATAACCCAATTAGCGACTCAAAGTCCCGGGCCTTCACGTTCTTGTACGACGCCCTGCAAATTTGGCCCAGAGACAGTGAGTTGAACTCTTCCAGATAGAAGCCAATGTTATGATGGGTATCATCTCTCCTCGGGTAGTGGCTTTCTCTCCGACTGTACTCCTAAGGGTACAACTAAGGCTAGATTTTTTTTATACCCTCCCTACGTTGGGTACACCAATACTGACGTGTTCGTAAGACCACACCTGAATTACAGTGATCAAATAGCTAAAGTATGATCAAAATTTACTAATATAAAATTATCAAAGATGAAATTAAAAAGGATTATCTGATATACCTACAATAATGAGAAGCATGCACATATAGCTTTACAGTCGGGCCTCGTTGCCTTGTGCAGAGCGCGATACAAGTATGCAAGTATGGCTGTACCCCAAGCATACTCGCCGACCTCTTGCAAATTACCCAACAAAGCTAAATACTTCATGTGGACTGTGTTCTTCGTCGTCGTTGGGAATAGAATGCCCCCAATCACCCACATTAGGAAAGCCTTTGTATGCATAACATGCATTCCCTCCGTGAAGTCTTCCGGCAAAACCTTAAACGTTTCTACCAACCACTTCAACATTATTTCACCGTGCCCAAACTGGTCCTCGGATATCGAACCGAGGGAGTCCCTAGCAAATTTCTTATTTTTCAATCCAATCTTATCGAAAATAATCGTCGTCCCGTCACGGGTAAAACTAAGATGTACTCTACATCTTCTAAGGTAATTGTCAACTCGCTAACAGGGAAGTTCAACAAGGGCACTTATTAAGGTCCGGTCATGTTGCGGAAAAATACCCCCACCACTCAAAATCCCAAATCCCATTGCACGCAATAATTTTTTTAGATTGTTCAACCTCCACTATCCAAACTGTTCGCTTACTTCTACTTTATTAAGTTTTTCTCTTTTCTATGAATTAACAAAGCGTATTTAAGAAAAATATACAATGTTCATCATTTAAATTAAATAAATAATCCAAAAAATTAGTATCTTACTTTTCTGTTCCAAGTGGTGTGCTAATATGGTTTGCTTAGTCATACAAGACAGAGGGATCTTTGGGTCCCAGGTTAAAGGCCATTTTTGCGACTGAAAGTCTGCAAAAGCATCAAGTTTGGAAACTCATATCAAATATTGGCGAATTTAGCTTTACCAACGCTACCGCATGTATAATACATCATTTATATGATGGATACATACGCATCTATTCATACATTCCATATCATCAAAATCATGCGCAATGCTCACAAAATAAAGATTACGCATATATAAAGCATTGGTTTGTAAACTTGGGTGTTTAATTGGAGGATTTAAGGAATTCTTTGGAAGATTCGAGGGCTTAACAACACCAAAATAGCATATCTACTTGCTAGCGCCGCTGGAAAGATGGTGTAGGAAAACAAGGCTTACGAAATCAGGATCTTCCTTTATACATATACCATCCTCTACGTTGTCTAGCAGAGGGGTAGGAATTTGGATAAAAATAGCTGCCTTCCTATCTGCGAGATAATGTAGCGAACGGTGAGGGGACGGATGTGACACTTGTCAGCCAAAAAGTCGTCCACTGCATTATGTAGAGAACTACTTTTGGCTGATAACAGGTCGAGTCAAAAAGTCATCCGCTACATTATGTAGCGAATGGGCACTGTTCCAAAAGACGACTGGGATCTAGGGGAATTTCGGTCAAAATGACCGTCCGTTACATTATATAGTGAATGATTTTTTTTAAAAAAATTAGATCTTGTATGTTCATCCTCAAAGGATGAATAATCAGATCGCGCTAACAACTTAGCTGAAGTTGCTTCCGCGAGCAACTGATCAGCTCTACACACACACATTAATACTTATGCACATATAAACATGTGTGTACATGTCTTATCAGTCGCGCTCCGCATGCTCGTGTGTGGACTTTTTTCTCTTTTCTTGCATTAAAGCTCAAGGTCCTTCATAGAAAGTCAAATATGTGAACCCTTACACTTTTTTTTTTAATTGTAATTAAGTTAAGTCAATTGCAATATAGAGTTGGTGGTATCCATATATTCACACACTTTCTCAACTGTAGTATTAAATATTTGAATCATTCAAAGGTTAACTTAAAATTATAATTTAATCGATAAGTCAATAGCAATACTGGATCAATTCTCTGATATATTTACACATGTTTCTCAACCTCAGTATTTGTTACACAACATTATTCCATTTCTAGGGTCTTCGCATGTAGTATCATCATATACATGATTTATTTTCTAACAATATAATTATGCACACCTATATACACACACAAACGCACACGCGCACACACATATGCACACGTGTTTGTGTGAGCAGTCCATGTGCATTGCATTGCATCAAAGCTTAAGCTCCACCATAGACAAGTCAAATATACGACTCATTCACAGATTCTGTTAATTTTCCAATTTCTTAAGTTGGGCCCAATACCATCTGGCATTGACGCTTTCTACATATTAAAACATGCTTATGGACTCTAGTATTTGTTAAACCTACTTATTTCATTTCTAGTATCCTCGCATATCGTATTACAACATACTGGATTAATCTTGTAGAAATGTAGTTATATATGCATAATAATATACATTTATATTTCTTTGTAAGGGTGCCACTGTGTTTTACACGATGGAGAAGCATAATCTAATGTAATTCTATTCTCTAAATTCTTCCATATATCACAATGATCTATAAAGGAAACTTTAACCGAAAAGAATTTGGAGTGTATCAAGTGTATTTTTAGCAAAATTTGAAAATAAAGTAGGTGTTTCTTAGCAATTAGTGGGGTTGTATATAGAGGATGAGTGCAAAGCAAGACACAACCTCGAAACAGTGCTATCGAAAACATTGTGATCATGGAAGCAGCTTCCCTATTGTTTCATGATGCTAAACTTATTCTACTAATCATGGCTTTTCTTATGTCCACCAACATCACTAATTCTGTACCCACAAGCCCTTATCACCTCAATACTAAGCTCATTCATCAAGATTCTATTTTATCGCCATTTTACAACACTACTTCCACCATAGCTGATCGTGCTAATCAATCGCTAGAACGTTCAATTGCACGTTTGTGCTATTTAAAAGCAGTTACCATGGTAAAAGCTCCAGAAAATATCCGAGGAGTTATGTTCGCAGGAACGGCTTCTTTTTTGGTTAGCATGTTCATAGGTGAGCCGAAAGTTCATCAGTTCGTGTGGATGGACACTGGTAGCAGTCTGATGTGGGTTCATTGCATTCCATGCATTGGATGCAACACATATAATCCTATATTTAATCCGTCACTATCTTCTACATATTATGAGTTGCCATGCAATCACGATCCTTATTGTGCTGCACATTGCGATCATCAAAGAAATTGGTGCACATACTCAGAATCTTATGCAGATGGAGCCTCCACCTCGGGGAACTACGCCACCGAAAAATTGACATTTCTTGTAGAGAATGAAGGAGCAACAACTGCTGCCAATATTGTTTTTGGCTGTGGACGTGTGATGAATGAGCCTAATAGGGAAATAAATGGGGTTATGGGTCTTGGTTATGGATCGGAATCTTTGTCTAAACAACTTGGTACCAAGTTTTCATATTGCATTGGAGACATTGCAGATCGAAACTATGCATATAATAGACTGATTATTGGGAACGGGGCTGCACTTTTAGGTGCATGGACACCACTTGATATGTACTTGAACTTATATTATGTAACATTAGATAGTATAAGCGTTGGAGGTATTCCACTTGCGATTAACCCACTTGTCTTTCAGAGAACTGCACGTGGGGGTGGAGTAATCATTGACTCCGGAACGGAATGGACTTTTCTCATTCGTGAAGCATATGAAGCACTTACAAATATAGTGGAACGGATAGTTGGTGGAGCGTTGAACCGTTGGATAATCCCTGATCAACTAACAATGTTGTGCTACTATGGTAGTGTGAACCGAGACCTAAGAACCTTTCCCATCGTCAAATTCCATTTTCGTGGACAAACAGCTTTAGTGATACCCAAAGAAAACCTGTTTAAAGTCATGGGGAATAATAGATTTTGCCTGACCGTGAATCTAGCAAATGGCAACACTCCTACAGATCTTAGTATAATCGGTGTATTTGCACAACAAAAGCATAACATTGGCTTTGACCTTCTGGCCCGGAGGCTTTACGTCCGTCAGATTAATTGCCAACAGATCTAGTCAATTATTTTTAATGTATTAAATTCTCTTCTTGGTGAATCTCGAGGAAATCCAACAAGCGTTTCGCTAAATGAAGTTATTTGATCGAAAATAAACAATCTCCATTGCGTAACTTCACTTGTTCTTTTGTGGAATTAATAAAGTTTACCACATTTTACCCGTAGATTGCATTATGTTTTATGTTATTTTGCTTTTAGTGTATTAGGTTAATGATTATCGGTGCATGCTATATACCGCAGAGGCAAAAACATATAAAGTAAGCCAAACTTCTAAGGATTAGACTTGGGGGGTTTTTTTTTTTGCTTCCTGTATTTGTTGTTTGATCTTTGGGAAATTACACTGGATACCACAAACCCTTTGTTCGGGAAATTAGATTAGCACTCGGTACTGTTGGATATTGTTATTTTTTTGGTTAAACGACTTAACTGCCCCTAAAGGAGCAATGAATTTTGAAATGTTAACCCACCTCCCACAACCTATAGGTCACCTGCCTTCTCTATCCTTCCACCGCCCCCAACCTCAAACCCATCCACCCCCTTGTCCCGTCACCCGCCATCAATCTCACTAACAACCACTACCATCATCCTCCACAAGCAAAACCCACTACACACTAACCCATTCCCCATCACCAACTACCTACCTCCCCAACCTACCCACTACTAGCCTTCCCCCATCACCCACTACCAACGTCCACACAAAACAACCACACATACATACACACTGTCACTGCGATGTGCACCCCCAGCCACGATGTGCACCCCCTCCCTCACACAGACTCTCATCGCAGACACCCCCCTTAGAGGCTGCCCGAGGAATCACCTAGTCCCTCGCTCACACTCGAGGAACCATCAATTCCTTTGCTCACCCTTAAAGGCTGCCTCGAGAAATCACCCAGCCCCTCGCTCACACTGGAAAGCTGCCCTAAGGGATAAGCCATTCTTGGGCTCACACCCAAAGGCACTGCCCCTCACAAGATCCTCGCAATTATGTGTCAAGTACTCAGCCCGGGAGCAAAGATCCCCTCCCATGGCATCTAGAAGATCCTTCCGCCTATTTAGTTTCCGGAAGAAGACGACCGAGGCATCAACCTACATCGAGTTAGATCATAAGTAATTTAAACACCATATGAAATTAAATAGGAAACTTGTACGAGATTAAATGCTACATCAAAGTAAATAGGAAACTTACGAGCTCGAATACACCCTTGGGCTAGTATTTCTTACCTCTTGCCCACTATACCTAGTGTACTCTCCTATGAGTGATGCGGTGGTACCACCCCAGATACTGCTCGATGCTGACCACACAGTCGAGCTTCGACACAATGGCTGCTAATGGGTCTTGCCAGGACTCCCACTGTCCAATCTCGCCAATGCACAACTCGAGGGCATCCACCTGCCTGAACATTAGGATGTTTTGTGGCTTCCTGTTAGGTCTCTTGTTTGGGGCATCCACTGGTAACCCTCGCAGACATTCCAAATGTCGCATGACACGATTCGGTAGTTGCCACTCTGCTGTCTCCTAATGGATTAATAGAATTCGCTATAACCCAATTAGCGACTCAAAGTCCCGGGCCTTCACGTTCTTGTACGACGCCCTGCAAATTTGGCCCAGAGACAGTGAGTTGAACTCTTCCAGATAGAAGCCAATGTTATGATGGGTATCATCTCTCCTCGGGTAGTGGCTTTCTCTCCGACTGTACTCCTAAGGGTACAACTAAGGCTAGATTTTTTTTATACCCTCCCTACGTTGGGTACACCAATACTGACGTGTTCGTAAGACCACACCTGAATTACAGTGATCAAATAGCTAAAGTATGATCAAAATTTACTAATATAAAATTATCAAAGATGAAATTAAAAAGGATTATCTGATATACCTACAATAATGAGAAGCATGCACATATAGCTTTACAGTCGGGCCTCGTTGCCTTGTGCAGAGCGCGATACAAGTATGCAAGTATGGCTGTACCCCAAGCATACTCGCCGACCTCTTGCAAATTACCCAACAAAGCTAAATACTTCATGTGGACTGTGTTCTTCGTCGTCGTTGGGAATAGAATGCCCCCAATCACCCACATTAGGAAAGCCTTTGTATGCATAACATGCATTCCCTCCGTGAAGTCTTCCGGCAAAACCTTAAACGTTTCTACCAACCACTTCAACATTATTTCACCGTGCCCAAACTGGTCCTCGGATATCGAACCGAGGGAGTCCCTAGCAAATTTCTTATTTTTCAATCCAATCTTATCGAAAATAATCGTCGTCCCGTCACGGGTAAAACTAAGATGTACTCTACATCTTCTAAGGTAATTGTCAACTCGCTAACAGGGAAGTTCAACAAGGGCACTTATTAAGGTCCGGTCATGTTGCGGAAAAATACCCCCACCACTCAAAATCCCAAATCCCATTGCACGCAATAATTTTTTTAGATTGTTCAACCTCCACTATCCAAACTGTTCGCTTACTTCTACTTTATTAAGTTTTTCTCTTTTCTATGAATTAACAAAGCGTATTTAAGAAAAATATACAATGTTCATCATTTAAATTAAATAAATAATCCAAAAAATTAGTATCTTACTTTTCTGTTCCAAGTGGTGTGCTAATATGGTTTGCTTAGTCATACAAGACAGAGGGATCTTTGGGTCCCAGGTTAAAGGCCATTTTTGCGACTGAAAGTCTGCAAAAGCATCAAGTTTGGAAACTCATATCAAATATTGGCGAATTTAGCTTTACCAACGCTACCGCATGTATAATACATCATTTATATGATGGATACATACGCATCTATTCATACATTCCATATCATCAAAATCATGCGCAATGCTCACAAAATAAAGATTACGCATATATAAAGCATTGGTTTGTAAACTTGGGTGTTTAATTGGAGGATTTAAGGAATTCTTTGGAAGATTCGAGGGCTTAACAACACCAAAATAGCATATCTACTTGCTAGCGCCGCTGGAAAGATGGTGTAGGAAAACAAGGCTTACGAAATCAGGATCTTCCTTTATACATATACCATCCTCTACGTTGTCTAGCAGAGGGGTAGGAATTTGGATAAAAATAGCTGCCTTCCTATCTGCGAGATAATGTAGCGAACGGTGAGGGGACGGATGTGACACTTGTCAGCCAAAAAGTCGTCCACTGCATTATGTAGAGAACTACTTTTGGCTGATAACAGGTCGAGTCAAAAAGTCATCCGCTACATTATGTAGCGAATGGGCACTGTTCCAAAAGACGACTGGGATCTAGGGGAATTTCGGTCAAAATGACCGTCCGTTACATTATATAGTGAATGATTTTTTTTAAAAAAATTAGATCTTGTATGTTCATCCTCAAAGGATGAATAATCAGATCGCGCTAACAACTTAGCTGAAGTTGCTTCCGCGAGCAACTGATCAGCTCTACACACACACATTAATACTTATGCACATATAAACATGTGTGTACATGTCTTATCAGTCGCGCTCCGCATGCTCGTGTGTGGACTTTTTTCTCTTTTCTTGCATTAAAGCTCAAGGTCCTTCATAGAAAGTCAAATATGTGAACCCTTACACTTTTTTTTTTAATTGTAATTAAGTTAAGTCAATTGCAATATAGAGTTGGTGGTATCCATATATTCACACACTTTCTCAACTGTAGTATTAAATATTTGAATCATTCAAAGGTTAACTTAAAATTATAATTTAATCGATAAGTCAATAGCAATACTGGATCAATTCTCTGATATATTTACACATGTTTCTCAACCTCAGTATTTGTTACACAACATTATTCCATTTCTAGGGTCTTCGCATGTAGTATCATCATATACATGATTTATTTTCTAACAATATAATTATGCACACCTATATACACACACAAACGCACACGCGCACACACATATGCACACGTGTTTGTGTGAGCAGTCCATGTGCATTGCATTGCATCAAAGCTTAAGCTCCACCATAGACAAGTCAAATATACGACTCATTCACAGATTCTGTTAATTTTCCAATTTCTTAAGTTGGGCCCAATACCATCTGGCATTGACGCTTTCTACATATTAAAACATGCTTATGGACTCTAGTATTTGTTAAACCTACTTATTTCATTTCTAGTATCCTCGCATATCGTATTACAACATACTGGATTAATCTTGTAGAAATGTAGTTATATATGCATAATAATATACATTTATATTTCTTTGTAAGGGTGCCACTGTGTTTTACACGATGGAGAAGCATAATCTAATGTAATTCTATTCTCTAAATTCTTCCATATATCACAATGATCTATAAAGGAAACTTTAACCGAAAAGAATTTGGAGTGTATCAAGTGTATTTTTAGCAAAATTTGAAAATAAAGTAGGTGTTTCTTAGCAATTAGTGGGGTTGTATATAGAGGATGAGTGCAAAGCAAGACACAACCTCGAAACAGTGCTATCGAAAACATTGTGATCATGGAAGCAGCTTCCCTATTGTTTCATGATGCTAAACTTATTCTACTAATCATGGCTTTTCTTATGTCCACCAACATCACTAATTCTGTACCCACAAGCCCTTATCACCTCAATACTAAGCTCATTCATCAAGATTCTATTTTATCGCCATTTTACAACACTACTTCCACCATAGCTGATCGTGCTAATCAATCGCTAGAACGTTCAATTGCACGTTTGTGCTATTTAAAAGCAGTTACCATGGTAAAAGCTCCAGAAAATATCCGAGGAGTTATGTTCGCAGGAACGGCTTCTTTTTTGGTTAGCATGTTCATAGGTGAGCCGAAAGTTCATCAGTTCGTGTGGATGGACACTGGTAGCAGTCTGATGTGGGTTCATTGCATTCCATGCATTGGATGCAACACATATAATCCTATATTTAATCCGTCACTATCTTCTACATATTATGAGTTGCCATGCAATCACGATCCTTATTGTGCTGCACATTGCGATCATCAAAGAAATTGGTGCACATACTCAGAATCTTATGCAGATGGAGCCTCCACCTCGGGGAACTACGCCACCGAAAAATTGACATTTCTTGTAGAGAATGAAGGAGCAACAACTGCTGCCAATATTGTTTTTGGCTGTGGACGTGTGATGAATGAGCCTAATAGGGAAATAAATGGGGTTATGGGTCTTGGTTATGGATCGGAATCTTTGTCTAAACAACTTGGTACCAAGTTTTCATATTGCATTGGAGACATTGCAGATCGAAACTATGCATATAATAGACTGATTATTGGGAACGGGGCTGCACTTTTAGGTGCATGGACACCACTTGATATGTACTTGAACTTATATTATGTAACATTAGATAGTATAAGCGTTGGAGGTATTCCACTTGCGATTAACCCACTTGTCTTTCAGAGAACTGCACGTGGGGGTGGAGTAATCATTGACTCCGGAACGGAATGGACTTTTCTCATTCGTGAAGCATATGAAGCACTTACAAATATAGTGGAACGGATAGTTGGTGGAGCGTTGAACCGTTGGATAATCCCTGATCAACTAACAATGTTGTGCTACTATGGTAGTGTGAACCGAGACCTAAGAACCTTTCCCATCGTCAAATTCCATTTTCGTGGACAAACAGCTTTAGTGATACCCAAAGAAAACCTGTTTAAAGTCATGGGGAATAATAGATTTTGCCTGACCGTGAATCTAGCAAATGGCAACACTCCTACAGATCTTAGTATAATCGGTGTATTTGCACAACAAAAGCATAACATTGGCTTTGACCTTCTGGCCCGGAGGCTTTACGTCCGTCAGATTAATTGCCAACAGATCTAGTCAATTATTTTTAATGTATTAAATTCTCTTCTTGGTGAATCTCGAGGAAATCCAACAAGCGTTTCGCTAAATGAAGTTATTTGATCGAAAATAAACAATCTTCATTGCGTAACTTCACTTGTTCTTTTGTGGAATTAATAAAGTTTACCACATTTTACCCGTAGATTGCATTATGTTTTATGTTATTTTGCTTTTAGTGTATTAGGTTAATGATTATCGGTGCATGCTATATACCGCAGAGGCAAAAACATATAAAGTAAGCCAAACTTCTAAGGATTAGACTTGGGGGGTTTTTTTTTTTGCTTCCTGTATTTGTTGTTTGATCTTTGGGAAATTACACTGGATACCACAAACCCTTTGTTCGGGAAATTAGATTAGCACTCGGTACTGTTGGATATTGTTATTTTTTTGGTTAAACGACTTAACTGCCCCTAAAGGAGCAATGAATTTTGAAATGTTAACCCACCTCCCACAACCTATAGGTCACCTGCCTTCTCTATCCTTCCACCGCCCCCAACCTCAAACCCATCCACCCCCTTGTCCCGTCACCCGCCATCAATCTCACTAACAACCACTACCATCATCCTCCACAAGCAAAACCCACTACACACTAACCCATTCCCCATCACCAACTACCTACCTCCCCAACCTACCCACTACTAGCCTTCCCCCATCACCCACTACCAACGTCCACACAAAACAACCACACATACATACACACTGTCACTGCGATGTGCACCCCCAGCCACGATGTGCACCCCCTCCCTCACACAGACTCTCATCGCAGACACCCCCCTTAGAGGCTGCCCGAGGAATCACCTAGTCCCTCGCTCACACTCGAGGAACCATCAATTCCTTTGCTCACCCTTAAAGGCTGCCTCGAGAAATCACCCAGCCCCTCGCTCACACTGGAAAGCTGCCCTAAGGGATAAGCCATTCTTGGGCTCACACCCAAAGGCACTGCCCCTCACAAAATCCTCGCAATTATGTGCCAAGTACTCAGCCCGGGAGCAAAGATCCCCTCCCATGGCATCTAGAAGATCCTTCCGCCTATTTAGTTTCCGGAAGAAGACGACCGAGGCATCAACCTACATCGAGTTAGATCATAAGTAATTTAAACACCATATGAAATTAAATAGGAAACTTGTACGAGATTAAATGCTACATCAAAGTAAATAGGAAACTTACGAGCTCGAATACACCCTTGGGCTAGTATTTCTTACCTCTTGCCCACTATACCTAGTGTACTCTCCTATGAGTGATGCGGTGGTACCACCCCAGATACTGCTCGATGCTGACCACACAGTCGAGCTTCGACACAATGGCTGCTAATGGGTCTTGCCAGGACTCCCACTGTCCAATCTCGCCAATGCACAACTCGAGGGCATCCACCTGCCTGAACATTAGGATGTTTTGTGGCTTCCTGTTAGGTCTCTTGTTTGGGGCATCCACTGGTAACCCTCGCAGACATTCCAAATGTCGCATGACACGATTCGGTAGTTGCCACTCTGCTGTCTCCTAATGGATTAATAGAATTCGCTATAACCCAATTAGCGACTCAAAGTCCCGGGCCTTCACGTTCTTGTACGACGCCCTGCAAATTTGGCCCAGAGACAGTGAGTTGAACTCTTCCAGATAGAAGCCAATGTTATGATGGGTATCATCTCTCCTCGGGTAGTGGCTTTCTCTCCGACTGTACTCCTAAGGGTACAACTAAGGCTAGATTTTTTTTATACCCTCCCTACGTTGGGTACACCAATACTGACGTGTTCGTAAGACCACACCTGAATTACAGTGATCAAATAGCTAAAGTATGATCAAAATTTACTAATATAAAATTATCAAAGATGAAATTAAAAAGGATTATCTGATATACCTACAATAATGAGAAGCATGCACATATAGCTTTACAGTCGGGCCTCGTTGCCTTGTGCAGAGCGCGATACAAGTATGCAAGTATGGCTGTACCCCAAGCATACTCGCCGACCTCTTGCAAATTACCCAACAAAGCTAAATACTTCATGTGGACTGTGTTCTTCGTCGTCGTTGGGAATAGAATGCCCCCAATCACCCACATTAGGAAAGCCTTTGTATGCATAACATGCATTCCCTCCGTGAAGTCTTCCGGCAAAACCTTAAACGTTTCTACCAACCACTTCAACATTATTTCACCGTGCCCAAACTGGTCCTCGGATATCGAACCGAGGGAGTCCCTAGCAAATTTCTTATTTTTCAATCCAATCTTATCGAAAATAATCGTCGTCCCGTCACGGGTAAAACTAAGATGTACTCTACATCTTCTAAGGTAATTGTCAACTCGCTAACAGGGAAGTTCAACAAGGGCACTTATTAAGGTCCGGTCATGTTGCGGAAAAATACCCCCACCACTCAAAATCCCAAATCCCATTGCACGCAATAATTTTTTTAGATTGTTCAACCTCCACTATCCAAACTGTTCGCTTACTTCTACTTTATTAAGTTTTTCTCTTTTCTATGAATTAACAAAGCGTATTTAAGAAAAATATACAATGTTCATCATTTAAATTAAATAAATAATCCAAAAAATTAGTATCTTACTTTTCTGTTCCAAGTGGTGTGCTAATATGGTTTGCTTAGTCATACAAGACAGAGGGATCTTTGGGTCCCAGGTTAAAGGCCATTTTTGCGACTGAAAGTCTGCAAAAGCATCAAGTTTGGAAACTCATATCAAATATTGGCGAATTTAGCTTTACCAACGCTACCGCATGTATAATACATCATTTATATGATGGATACATACGCATCTATTCATACATTCCATATCATCAAAATCATGCGCAATGCTCACAAAATAAAGATTACGCATATATAAAGCATTGGTTTGTAAACTTGGGTGTTTAATTGGAGGATTTAAGGAATTCTTTGGAAGATTCGAGGGCTTAACAACACCAAAATAGCATATCTACTTGCTAGCGCCGCTGGAAAGATGGTGTAGGAAAACAAGGCTTACGAAATCAGGATCTTCCTTTATACATATACCATCCTCTACGTTGTCTAGCAGAGGGGTAGGAATTTGGATAAAAATAGCTGCCTTCCTATCTGCGAGATAATGTAGCGAACGGTGAGGGGACGGATGTGACACTTGTCAGCCAAAAAGTCGTCCACTGCATTATGTAGAGAACTACTTTTGGCTGATAACAGGTCGAGTCAAAAAGTCATCCGCTACATTATGTAGCGAATGGGCACTGTTCCAAAAGACGACTGGGATCTAGGGGAATTTCGGTCAAAATGACCGTCCGTTACATTATATAGTGAATGATTTTTTTTAAAAAAATTAGATCTTGTATGTTCATCCTCAAAGGATGAATAATCAGATCGCGCTAACAACTTAGCTGAAGTTGCTTCCGCGAGCAACTGATCAGCTCTACACACACACATTAATACTTATGCACATATAAACATGTGTGTACATGTCTTATCAGTCGCGCTCCGCATGCTCGTGTGTGGACTTTTTTCTCTTTTCTTGCATTAAAGCTCAAGGTCCTTCATAGAAAGTCAAATATGTGAACCCTTACACTTTTTTTTTTAATTGTAATTAAGTTAAGTCAATTGCAATATAGAGTTGGTGGTATCCATATATTCACACACTTTCTCAACTGTAGTATTAAATATTTGAATCATTCAAAGGTTAACTTAAAATTATAATTTAATCGATAAGTCAATAGCAATACTGGATCAATTCTCTGATATATTTACACATGTTTCTCAACCTCAGTATTTGTTACACAACATTATTCCATTTCTAGGGTCTTCGCATGTAGTATCATCATATACATGATTTATTTTCTAACAATATAATTATGCACATTTATATACACACACAAACGCACACGCGCACACACATATGCACACGTGTTTGTGTGAGCAGTCCATGTGCATTGCATTGCATCAAAGCTTAAGCTCCACCATAGACAAGTCAAATATACGACTCATTCACAGATTCTGTTAATTTTCCAATTTCTTAAGTTGGGCCCAATACCATCTGGCATTGACGCTTTCTACATATTAAAACATGCTTATGGACTCTAGTATTTGTTAAACCTACTTATTTCATTTCTAGTATCCTCGCATATCGTATTACAACATACTGGATTAATCTTGTAGAAATGTAGTTATATATGCATAATAATATACATTTATATTTCTTTGTAAGGGTGCCACTGTGTTTTACACGATGGAGAAGCATAATCTAATGTAATTCTATTCTCTAAATTCTTCCATATATCACAATGATCTATAAAGGAAACTTTAACCGAAAAGAATTTGGAGTGTATCATGTGTATTTTTAGCAAAATTTGAAAATAAAGTAGGTGTTTCTTAGCAATTAGTGGGGTTGTATATAGAGGATGAGTGCAAAGCAAGACACAACCTCGAAACAGTGCTATCGAAAACATTGTGATCATGGAAGCAGCTTCCCTATTGTTTCATGATGCTAAACTTATTCTACTAATCATGGCTTTTCTTATGTCCACCAACATCACTAATTCTGTACCCACAAGCCCTTATCACCTCAATACTAAGCTCATTCATCAAGATTCTATTTTATCGCCATTTTACAACACTACTTCCACCATAGCTGATCGTGCTAATCAATCGCTAGAACGTTCAATTGCACGTTTGTGCTATTTAAAAGCAGTGACCATGGTAAAAGCTCCAGAAAATATCCGAGGAGTTATGTTCGCAGGAACGGCTTCTTTTTTGGTTAGCATGTTCATAGGTGAGCCGAAAGTTCATCAGTTCGTGTGGATGGACACTGGTAGCAGTCTGATGTGGGTTCATTGCATTCCATGCATTGGATGCAACACATATAATCCTATATTTAATCCGTCACTATCTTCTACATATTATGAGTTGCCATGCAATCACGATCCTTATTGTGCTGCACATTGCGATCATCAAAGAAATTGGTGCACATACTCAGAATCTTATGCAGATGGAGCCTCCACCTCGGGGAACTACGCCACCGAAAAATTGACATTTCTTGTAGAGAATGAAGGAGTAACAACTGCTGCCAATATTGTTTTTGGCTGTGGACGTGTGATGAATGAGCCTAATAGGGAAATAAATGGGGTTATGGGTCTTGGTTATGGATCGGAATCTTTGTCTAAACAACTTGGTACCAAGTTTTCATATTGCATTGGAGACATTGCAGATCGAAACTATGCATATAATAGACTGATTATTGGGAACGGGGCTGCACTTTTAGGTGCATGGACACCACTTGATATGTACTTGAACTTATATTATGTAACATTAGATAGTATAAGCGTTGGAGGTATTCCACTTGCGATTAACCCACTTGTCTTTCAGAGAACTGCACGTGGGGGTGGAGTAATCATTGACTCCGGAACGGAATGGACTTTTCTCATTCGTGAAGCATATGAAGCACTTACAAATATAGTGGAACGGATAGTTGGTGGAGCGTTGAACCGTTGGATAATCCCTGATCAACTAACAATGTTGTGCTACTATGGTAGTGTGAACCGAGACCTAAGAACCTTTCCCATCGTCAAATTCCATTTTCGTGGACAAACAGCTTTAGTGATACCCAAAGAAAACCTGTTTAAAGTCATGGGGAATAATAGATTTTGCCTGACCGTGAATCTAGCAAATGGCAACACTCCTACAGATCTTAGTATAATCGGTGTATTTGCACAACAAAAGCATAACATTGGCTTTGACCTTCTGGCCCGGAGGCTTTACGTCCGTCAGATTAATTGCCAACAGATCTAGTCAATTATTTTTAATGTATTAAATTCTCTTCTTGGTGAATCTCGAGGAAATCCAACAAGCGTTTCGCTAAATGAAGTTATTTGATCGAAAATAAACAATCTTCATTGCGTAACTTCACTTGTTCTTTTGTGGAATTAATAAAGTTTACCACATTTTACCCGTAGATTGCATTATGTTTTATGTTATTTTGCTTTTAGTGTATTAGGTTAATGATTATCGGTGCATGCTATATACCGCAGAGGCAAAAACATATAAAGTAAGCCAAACTTCTAAGGATTAGACTTGGGGTTTTTTTTTTTGCTTCCTGTATTTGTTGTTTGATCTTTGGAAAACTACACTGGATACCACAAACCCTTTGTTCGGGAAATTAGATTAGCACTCGGTACTGTTGGATATTGTTATTTTTTTGGTTAAAGGACTTAACTGCCCCTAAAGGAGCAATGAATTTTGAAATGTTGACCCACCTCCCACAACCTATAGGTCACCTGCCTTCTCTATCCTTCCACCGCCCCCAACCTCAAACCCATCCACCCCCTTCTCCCGTCACCCGCCATCAATCTCACTAACAACCACTACCATCATCCTCCACAAGCAAAACCCGCCACGTACTAACCCATTCCCCATCACCAACTACCTACCTCCCCAAACTACCCACTTCTAACCTTCCCCCATCACCCATTACCAACGTCCACACAAAACAACCACACATACATACACACTGTCATTGCGATGTGCACCCCCAGCCACGATGTGCACCCCCTCCCTCACACAGACTCTCATTGCAGACACCCCGCCCTTAAAGGCTGCCCGAGGAATCACCCAGTCCCTCGCTCACACTCGAGGAACCATCAATTCCTTTGCTCACCCTTAAAGGCTGAGATCGAATGCTACATCAAAGTAAATAGGAAACTTACGAGCTCGAATACACCCTTGGGCTAGTATTTCTTACCTCTTGCCCACTATACCTAGTGTACTCTCCTCTGAGTGATGCGGTGGTACCACCCCAGATACTGCTCGATGCTGACCACACAGTCGAGCTTCGATACAATGGCTGCTAATGGGTCTTGCCAGGACTCCCACTGTCCAATCTCGCCAATGCACAACTCGAGGGCATCCACTTGCCTGAACATTGGGATGTGTTTGTGGGTTCCTGTTAGGTCTCTTGTCTGGGGCATCCACTGGTAACCCACGTAGACACTCAAAATGTCGCATGACGCGATTCAGTAGTTGCCACTCTGCTATCTCCCAATGGACCAATAGAGTTTGCTATAACCCAAATAGGGACTCAAAGTCCCGGTCCATCGTTTTCTTGTACGACGCCCTGCAAATTTGGCCCAGAGACAGTGAGTTGAACTCTTCCTGATAGAAGACAATGTTATGATGGGGATCATCTCTCATCGGGTAGTGGCTCTCCCTCTAACTGTACTCCTAAGGGAATAACTGAGGCTAGATCTTTTCGATTCCCTCCCTACGTTGGGTACACCAATACTGAAGTGTTCGTAAGGCCACACCTGAATTACCGTGATCAAATAGCTAAAGTATGATCAAAATTTATTGTGTAGTGACTGTCATGTTCGTTTTCCTTAAAAAAATTGGACTGTGGTGTTCGTAACACTTGGAAAACGAGATCAGAAGTGACACTTGACATTAGAAACACTTGGTCGGTAGGAAAACTACTCAATGGAAATTTTACTTGCTTTAACGAGATCATAAAAAACACTTCGATAGTGAAAACACATTAATTTACTTGTTTGTGGTTTTGGAAATCTTACTTGCTTTGATGAAATTTTACTTGAAATGTCTTAATTCAAGTAAAAAGCTAATCAGATTAGAAAATGCTCTTCTTGCAGCGCAAACCCGTTCATCATGGTTATGGACTTACCTACCCAAATCATATTTTAGCATGCTATAAACATGAAAAGACTACTTTCTGCCACTCCAACTAGGTATCATTTTTAAGCAAATCCAAGCAAAATGGCAAAATAATAACTCAAATTATTTTCTACAATTTCTTTGACTCGAATTATGTTCTCTCTGATAAGTAACTCGCTATATTACTAACATCACGCAAGACTGCTAGTTTAACTTTATGTTGAACTTCATAATAGCTTTAATGCTACATCATAATCAAGTGACATTGTCTTGTTCTTCCACTCTTAGTTCTACTCCTTTTTGTCCAAATTTGGCTTTGAATAGTCGTTATGCCATGATCCTTATGCCTGGTTATCATGTTGCCCAATGGGAATCAAATTAGAAGATCTGGTCAATTTCGGTATTCATATGTTTATAGATGGTTGACCATGATACGAAAGTTAGCAAGAAAGCAGTGATGATAGTTCTAGCTACTTCACTATCTGATCTTTAGTAATCCAGAGGGATGAATTTTGGGAAAGTAGTAGAGTATGGAAGAATATCTAGTCCAGATGAGCCGATACCACCGCAAGGAACCCCCCACAATACTAGAGCAGCTTTGTGCCATAAGCAGCTTCCAATGTAGATGATATCTACACTAGCTGATAATTTTGCCACTTGACGAAAGGAACATAGTGACAACCGTGCAATAACAGCAACTGTATCTCGACGTGTATTAGTATGATATCAGCAAGTTCGCACACCATATCTTAGCTAGTAACAGTCCCAATTCATAGTGTAGCCATTTTTATAATAGTTACACAATCAAAATCTACTATCCAGGTAGCACCTAGTAACATCCCTTAAAATCCAAGAGCGGTTGCACCACAATGTACCCCATGCACTTGTTAGGACCAGTAGTACGAGCTCGATTTATCCTGATAGTCGTTATATATTTTTTAACTCAAGTCCACCATATAATGTCAGCTTAGTATAACTCAAACACTCAAGTGAACAATTCCATAAGGAAAAAGAAGTTCTTCGGTCAACTTAAACAAACACAACAACTGTTAAGAGAATGTGAGACTATAGATTGCGAATATTAACCAAAGTTTGCTTCTTAGATACGTTCGAGGATATTGATATCTAAAGTCTCATACAATTTTGGGGAAGTGCAATCACTAAATAAGCTCGTTCTTAACAATGTTTCCTCTGTGTATCCAAACCTTCCATCTCCTCAAGAACTTTTAGTCCTTAATCCTCCCCCGATCACAACACCACGAATAAGTCATTACTATCCCTCTACCTCGCCGCATCCTTTACTTCATGATTAGATGGCACTCCCAGGTTAAAGCATTACTCACTAACCCAGTGCAAATCTCTGGACTGGTGTAGCTTGTTGGTTGACATCCGCTCAAACAACCGGTTGGGAGGGGGGGGGGGGCACAGTATGTGCACCTGTAAAAATCATTGATTTGACAGTGACACTAGGATATATGTACGACACAAACACAGACACAGACACATACACAGACACAGAGAGGCAAGAAAGTGATGGTTACTGCAAAGGAAACTTGAGTCTTTATATATATATATATATATATATATATATATATATATGTATATATGTACATATATGTGTGTGTGTAAAAATAGAATGATACAAAAATCCAAATGCAAGGAGTAGTTTTGGGAGAAATCTAACGGTCGGAGGCATATTCACATATGCAAATAAGCTTTCTGTAGCATTACTTTTTTGGGAAACGACAAAGAGCTTGGACTCATCTTAACTACACTATAGTGCAAACCAAGGAATACCATTAGCGTATAACATTCCGGTGCATCCATATCTGACTTCAACAGGAGCTTGAGTAGTCATCGAGCCATAAATACTGTTTGGTGGGTCATTTCAAAATTTGATGCTAACGTTAATACGTCCATTATGTTTTGATTGCTTCCATGCAAGATAAAAATAACAAGACAACAAAATATTCACATCATAAATACATAACCGTTTTACCAATTGGTAATAAATGTTTATAATGTCCCGGAATGGCCTCAAAATTATCAAGTGTAGCTTTTAAAACATCCGATCTATCAAAAATTGTGTCACGACCGTATTTTCAACGTCAATTCATTGCGAGCTCTTCTGTGGTGGTAGTTCCTCTAACATGGATGAATCCTATCCCTAAAACGTAATGTACCCGATCGATGTAACTTTAACTCTTGCGATCGCTCTAGAAAGCCGAGCTCCACTTTTTTTGCAGAGATTTTAATACCACCACTTTGAGAAACATGAGTAATAATGATTAGTCATGTTAACGAATGCGCAGGAATTGCTTGACGAAGGCTCAAAGCTCGAGTGCAGAGCCCACTCAATAATTGGGCCGGGGCGAGAGGCGGCATTTCCTGACGAGGGTAGACATTTAACGAGAGTAGTAGAAAGAAGAAAGAGAGAGCGACCAGGGTCAGTTGAGAGTCTTCTTCTATATTGCCTGAATCCCACCCCCTATTACGCGTTCTTATGCTCCTCTTTCTCTCAATTTCTCAGGCTTGAGATGATATGCACTGATCTCTCCCTTCATCTCTTCGCTTTCTCTCTCTAGGGCTCCTCAGTTCCACCATCTAAGCACGAGTTACTCAACAACATCAACAACAATAACAACGGCAGGTTTAAACCTTCTTCTCAAACTTAAAAAGAAGCAATGAATTGCAATTGATGGTTGTGATTGATCCAAGTATCGATGGAAAATGGACACGGTGGAGGGGGGGATTTGGTGCACAAGTTTTCTGCCTTGGCCGTTAGTGGCGCCGGCAATGATTCCAGCAGCAACAACAAGGATTTGTTTCAGGTCTTGAAAGCCGTCGAAGCTGCCGAGGCTACCATCAAGCATCAGGTCTTGTTTCTCACTTCCCTGATTTTCCTTCCTTAGTTATTATCGTGTTTCCAGATTAAGTTACCTATTCGGGTTAACAGAGTCTCTTGGTATCCTACGTTTGTTACTAGATTTCGAATTTGGTGATCAATTTGCAATTTGCTGTATTTACTGACCAGCGGTGGGCCTTGACGTAACAGTAAGGTTACTGTTACTCCGTTGTGACGTGGATGTCATGGGTTGGAAACGGGGAAACGGCCTTTCTTGTCTAACCCTGCTTTTATTGCCTAGGCTAATAATTTTGTTGCTCCAAAAGTTTAGGAAAAAGAACAAATTTAAGTAAGGGCTATATGGCTTTCATGGCTGCACTATTAAGTAGCCGCATAGAGCCTCCCAAAAAGCAACAGCTAGGTGAGAATTCTCCTGGTAAAGGCCTCATCACCATCGTGGCTGCACTTTCCAGCAAAAGCAGAGTTGCCTACGTTTTTTGGTATAGGCATAATTAGGTTAAGGTGATTCCTGAGCTAGTATTATTTTGACAAACAATATAAGATTAGGCTAGTTTTAGGAAGCATGGGCACCTCTTCTGGGTCGAGGTATCGTGTCTGACACCTACCGACACCCCTCAGACACTTTCTAACAGGTGTTGGATGCCAAAGGGAGTCGCGTTGGTAAGAAATATAGTTAGACCATGATGAATCCATACTTGTATATGCAATGTGGTGGATCTTTGCAAAATTATAATTGGTGTTGTGCTAGGAAAATTGAGAAAGTATACTCATCCATTTGGAATGCAGCAAATAAAGCTTGAACATTTATGTTTCGATATGTATGTGTAAGATAATTACCAGAAGATCCTTTATAATAATTTTCATGCTTTGGAAATGGAAACCATCAAATTTTAAGGTGAGTGGCTGTAGGCTTCTCTGAATATGTAGAAGAAACAGCATGTTTAAATGACAGCTTCCAAAAAAAATATTGAGGAGGTTCTTTAAAGTTGTTTTTTTTTTCTTTGGGCGGTTGCTTCATAAGTGACTTCCTTTACTTAGATTCGTTATGTGGACGATGCGGGTAGGGTAAGGTTGCTTGTGGCATTTAAGCCCCCTTTGTTTGAAGGAAGATTTAAGTTGGGATCTTGGGTATATGAATTGATGTAGAGGATCTTTCTTTTTTGTTTCGATTTTTAAAGATTGTTACATGCTCTAAAGCATAACTTTTGGTGGAACATGATATGGACGTGCCCATATGGCGCACCTTACTTCTGTTGGAGGCTATTACTTAATGTTGCCTCCGGAAATGTGAGCGCCTCTAGTTTTGTGGTTGTACCCAGATTTTACTCCGATTGATGGTTGAGCGCCTGCTGTTTTTATCTAGTATATTGAAGTAGAGTATGGAAATAAAAATGGTAGGCTGTTAGTTTAACATCATATGGCTGTAACAAGAATTTTGAATCCTTTGAGTCATATTAAATGAGAACTACCATGTTGCATATATAGTAACACACAGCAAAAGGAATACCCTTATTCCGTTTTCTCCTGGTAAGTAGGAAGATATCAGAAAGCCACCAGAGGGCGCACCCATGTACACAGAAAGTATACAAAAATTCAACAGGAAAAAAGCACCCCATACTAAATTGTACCAACCAATATCATCAATAAAACTTACTAGCGAGTCTAAAGAGCCCACCCCTGAACCTTGTACACTGAACGCACAGAGTCCTCAAGAAAGACCGCTTGACAGCTAATGTAGGGGAAGATAATCCTTCTAAGGTACAACTATTCTTTTCTTGTCAAGTGCAGCAAACAAGACATTGGACGGCAAAAGAATACTCCTGGTACAACAGCCTGGTGCAGTTTTATGAGAAAAGTGTGGCATGTTAATCTTTTCTTTCAAGAACCATAGAGATGTTGCAGAAATACTGTGTGCAATCATTGCCATGGTCCACCCATTGTTATGTCACTGAAATAAGAATTGGTGAAAGTAATGTTGCAAAATTTCTGAATGAAGTCCCTTAGAGAAATGAAGTCCCAATAACATCATGAAGTGAAACCTATCACTTTCCCCTCTAATCACTCTCTCTCTGGTTTGATACGATTGTGGACTAAAGTCAATTCAGTGGCTCTGATACGGCTTTCTTTAGTTACTGGACCCTTTATATTCGGATCTCCCAGTCTTTCAAAGTTAAACTTCTCAACTTGGATAAAAAGTGGGTTCACATATCCTGTCTCTGCTTCGCAGATGCTTGACCACATCATTATCTCCTGTATAATCATCACCATCATTGTCGTCCTTATCCCTCTTATTCTTGTGCCTCAAAGAAGATGGTGGCAGCTCCTGAACTTCATCATCATTTTCTTCCTCCATTTCAGGATCATCATCTTCATTCACAGGGTCAATACCACTATCTATAGCACTCTCTTCGACCTGCTCAACTGGTTGAATCAAGTACCATGTGTCACATCTTTTCTTTCATCCTCTGCCTCCTCTTCATCTTAAAGTCCCTCTCCTTTTTAACACCCTGCTCTTCCTCCCTAGTCTCCCAGTTATCTTCCTCATCCTCATCCCCATCTTCCTCTCCCTGCTCATGATCAGCAATCTGACATTCCGTGCTTTTCCAACTCCCAGGCTCTCAGGTTGCACAAAATTTGCCTCATCATTGTTCACTTCCTCTTAATCCTCGTCATCATCTGTGTTCAACCCGATCTTCTTCATCCGCACTGTCATGAATCTCTTGAACCTCAATGATCATCCTTGTCATGGCCATCTTAATCATCTTTATCCTCCGCCATATCATTATCTTTGTCCTCCGATAATGTGTTTTTGGATATGATAGGTTTCTGGAGGTTCTGAAGGTGAGGAAACGTTCAAGAACTCAAACTTCTATATACGCGATGGAGAGGTGTTGGAGGTTATTGAATTTCTCAAATATCGCTCGGGGGACGTAGGTGGCCATGAACACACTTCCCAGCTCCGTCTAGGGTTAGCATTCTTACTGAAGCAACGTTATGTTCTGGCCTTCAAGCGCTGTTTCCATTCCCCTCTCACTGATCTCATTCATCAATTAAAAGACATATTAACGGAGTGATCAGACAAAACATGGATAAGTAGGGATCGAAACTGGACCCAATAATTTATCCCTTGAACGGCTTCAGGTGACTTCTAGGAGTTCCAACTGCTAAGGAGAGAATATAAAAGAAACCTAAAATGCTCTCTCGTGTTTCTCTCTCTAAACCTCTATTTGCATTGCGTGTATTTTATGATTTAGGTGGTTTTAATGTATAAAAATTTACTATTGAGGAAATAAGGAGAGCACTTTTTTCCTCTTATTTCCTGTTTTCCCTCCATCTCAATTAGATTTTTGAAGATATTTTTGTGTGCTTTCTATACCTAATCATGCCCTATGATTTCGAGGGGTAATATGGGAAGTAGTTTTTTTGATTACTTATAAGGTATATGCAACGATTAAGCATATTTTTTGTGGTGGATTTGATGCTTTACTCTCTCCCAATTACTAGTTCCTACCTCCAGTTATAAATTTTACTAAGAAAATGTCCCAAGTGTTATTTTTGATAAAAAAATGCGACCATCACTTTGTTTTAATGTTAAGACTTTTTCTTGACAAGATTCTTATCTGGAGGGCAACGTTGCAAATTTCTTCATTGGGAAGCTCTTTTCTCAAATTGCAATCCCAAGTGAGATCTAACTATGGTAAAGGGTTCGAGGCAGGTCGCTGATTCGACATTGTTTTTTTGTTCGCAGGTGGAAGAGAACAATCTGTTGAGGTCTGAACTCCAGAAAACGATTGAGGAACTTAAAAAATATGTACGTTCCTTCATGGAAGATGTTCTATAATGTTATCAATAGAAATTGGTACTTTGATCTTTCTTTCAATTTTATTTGGGTTCCATTTTAGTTTTGGAATGTTGACTTCAATTGTTTATTTTCTGTCATTAGCTATATTCCTTGTCATAAGTTGCTTACTCCTTCATTTAGGCACTTCGTCCGGATTATATTATTTATCACATGATATCTGTGTGTATTGTGTTGGTATACTCCCCTCTTAGAACTAGTAGGTTCAACATTCTAGTTGGACGTCACAGAAGTTGTGCTGGTGTATGAATGTGGAACAATATTAATTATTTTCTTTGCCAGAGTCTTCCATGATCGCAGTTGTTCTAGTGATTGCAAGAATACATATCAAAGTCTTGGACCTCCAACCATGACTTCCATCTCTGATATCTAGTTAGAGATTCTAGGCTGTCCTGCTGATCTGTTCTTATTTCAGATTTTCCTTGTTTTTCCCTCTGTCTGCAAAAGCTGGCTTTTTTTCCATTTCGGGACGTGCTATGAACAGTTTACCACTTTGAAAAAAGTCAAGCCTTTTTAACATTGATTTTCCATCTTATAACCGTTTGTACTTGAGCATTAAATAGTGCCAACTATACAATTGTGCTTCAGCACACACCATTCAGAGGGTTATGTAAGAAAATAAAACATTTTAATTTGTATCATTACCTGTCTTGTGGCCTCTTAAAACCATCTGCTGTCATAGGCAGCTTTTATGTATAGACGTAGAGAGTATCTTTTTCCTCTCCTTGGGATAGAATCTTTAGTAATCTGGAGAGCTAGAAGCTAGTGATGACCGCTCATGAGAGAGATAAACGAAAGAGGGTGAGGGGTGGGGGAGAGCTTGAATGATGGTTGGCCCCAATGGAATTCATGGGTACTGGGCAAAAGGAGAAATGGATTTTTGTGGACTGGCAATGAGAGGTTCTACCTGGTTATGATTTTTCCTCGGGACTAGAGTTTTGGAACTGCTTCGAGGGATGGGGGTCTTCCGTAGATGTGTTAGAGGTGCGGAGGCTTTCTGGAGGTTGAAATAGACAATGATAGCTCACAGTGAGATTTTATGGGTTCTAAAATGCATGCCGTGTATTTAGATTCGGACTCAGATAAAGAAGGTACTATATTAGACATAATTGGACTCGCTAATGCTCGGAGCTCGCTTGCATGTTCTAGTTTGGGCTCTTAAGATGGGGCACAGTGGTTAATTTGGTTGGTTTAGCATGCAAGGATCACATGCCTTCAAGCATGTGTCTTTTCTAAAAAGCGATGAGGTGGGTTGGGCTGTTGGGAGGCTGAATATATGCAAAGTGCTCAACAAGTTTATGGAGTTTTCACATGAACTCGGTTTTGCCCCATTCAGCAGAGATTTTTCCTCCTAAGGGGCTTGACTGCGTGTGTGAGCGGGCACCTGTGCGCAGGTATTGTTATAGGCATCTTTTACCTATCAAATTATAGACTTCTGTCCAATTGGCAATGAGCCTAACCGTTTTACAGGTCGTAAGCGGATCAACAGAGCGATTTATCTGTGGGGCTCGACTAGTCAATAGTTAGGGCTTCGCCTGTACTGAAATATGGAGTTGACAGGGTCTGGTTCACATTATCCCCGGCTGGGAGGAACAAACTCCCAGCGTATGCTCTGAAAGCTTGTTGCTGCCTGGGAATTGAATCAGCGGTCGTAAGGCAGAAAAACAAGCTGACGAGAATTTTGTTTCTCCCTCTTGAGGAGGAGAACTGGTAGAAAGGTCAGTCTAGAAGGGATAGCTCTACTCGCTTGAAGAACTTTTAGATGAGCATGGTAGAATGCGGTTTAGGATTTTTTGTTGTAGTACCAGTGACTTGTACAATTAGAAACGATCAATCCCACATGGTTGAAGCTGCTCTTTTGTCGAGTTTGTTGTGTATTATTTTCTCTTTTTTTTTTTTTAACTTTATTACCCCACTCCCCAGTCTGTTGCTATCCGCGCTCAATATATCTGTGGTGAGCACTGCTCAGATAAGTTTCTACTTTATGTAACTTTCTGCTTGGCGCCTGTCTGTTATCGATATTTTGTTAACAACATTAAAGATGAGGGTTTGCAACTCCATTTGTAGGGTTAGTTTGGTGTTCTATGTAACGTTTATAATTTTTACCTCTCAGCACCATGCCTGCTTTACCAAATCTGTGAAGAGTAGATTCGCATACACATCTTCCTTCCTTACAGATGTATCTTCTTTTCCTAGCAGAAATTGGATGGCTCTAAGGCTCCAAGTCCCCGTTCAGATAATCATTGGGACGATGATGCTCATGTACCTCAGAAAGCTCATCAATTAGTTCCCCAAATGTCCAATCAAACAGATGAGAGCAGAAGCATGGTCAGCGCTTCTCGACATAATCCATCTGGTGCAATAGCTCTCCAAAAAGATCTGACGTGGCATGTTGGGGATCCTCCCGTACAAGCACCTGGAGAAAGCCACTTTGAGAGCAGCAAGATCAGTGGATCATTAGAGGTGCTTCCTGGTGGTCAGGTAGCATCTGATACGCCCAGTTTCTCCCAGTTTTCCTTACCATCTGCAGCACCTTTTTCTCCTAGCAGGTATCGGCATCAGAGGCATGATGAAATTTTTAGAGATTCTTAGATTGGGATATATGGCAAACATTTTTAGTGGTAGATATTCATGAACACGCATGCATTACATTTTGTTAGGCATCATATTGAAGGAGAAGATCATCCTCGGTCTAATACTTCTCGAGAGGGGCTGATGCCATTAGCTGAAGTAAAGAATAATAGCAGTCAGTTGAAGCAGGTACCTTCTTAGAGTTAATGAAGTTACCATTGTCCTGATGGATCTAATCCCAGATTTGCAAATTTTCTTTTTGGTTCTTGCTTCTTTTGATCCATTTATAGGATCTTGCCAATAAGATTCGGGATTATGAAGAAGAAATATTGCAGTTGCGGAAACATAATGCTGAATATTCTGTCAAGGTAGGAAACTGGTGAGTGTTTTTTTAGGTTTTTCTAAATGCTAAATTTTACTTTTATGTCGTGAAAACTCTCGCTCTTTTTTATAGGAAGCACAAGTACAAAATGAGAAATATGTTCTGGAAAAGCGTATTGCATATATGCGTATGGTGGGCGGATTCTTCTTTCACTTATTTATTCGTACACTTTCTCTCCATGAAAAGTACCGAGGATTGTTAAACTGTGATGTTTGCTTTAGGCCTTTGATCAGCAGCAACAAGAGCTTGTTGATGCAGCATCGAAAGCTATCTCTTACAGACAAGACATCATTGAGGAAAATATACGTCTTACGTACGCACTACAGGTTATGTTTCTTTTTGTCTTGCAAGTGCTGAACCTATCACTCCAACTTGTGGGGATACTGGATAGACACAAATTAAAGTAAACTTTAGTCCTGGTAGTCCAAGATGGTTTTTTGTTTTTCCATCGCTAAAACCGGGTTGTAGATTCTTCATGCCTAAGAGCTAGCTGCCATGTTCAACACAAACACCATTCAGAATAACATTGATTGAACCTAAATAAACTTATGGGACTCGGACATTGCAAGTTGTTGATAAAGTTTAAATATTTTGAGTTTATTCTGTTGTCAAGCAGCAACTCTAAGCAAGGGACTTCTTTCAACTAACCTTTTTGTGTAACTGTGCATATGACACCTTAGACAACTAACCCAGGGGGACCTGCAAAACTACGTAGTTTTGCACTCTTTGTTTTTTGAAATTCTCTTTCCCCTACTTTTTGTAGTTTTGCACTCTTTGTTTTTTGAAATTCTCTTTCCCCTACTTTTTGTTTTCTCTTTTAAGCGTTTCTCTCTCCTCTCTCCTCTACTGCCATGGTAACGAACATCACCCGCATCCATAGCGCTTCATCGCAGCCACCTGCCGCCTCTCTGGTTCAAGTATTGCTGACCAAACACTTCCACCCATGTCTTATAGCACTTTTTACAAAACTATTTCCTTAGCACGCCTTGCAAAACAATTTCCCCTCAGTCAATATGATTTGATTAAAGGATGACACGTTCCGACCACGAGAAGCTCTGGCCAATCAAAATTTTTTTACACTGTGTCCGGAACGAATTCTTTCTGGAGTGGATTTCAAAAATGAAATTAGATTTCACATTGAGTTCCATTTCTATTTTTTGGAACAAAAGGGAGTCCAATCACAGAAGGTCCATGTTGTGTGTGGAGCTTAGTTGCAGGAAACTCCTAATAAGGTGACGTTTTTCTCTCAGAAACTCACTTTTGCGATCCCAAATTAGGAGCTCCATGGGATCTCGTCCCAAGCTAATATGGGAACTCGATTCCGTTAGCTGGATAGAGATGCATGGAACAAGTGAGAGAATACCTGAAAATCAAGCCCTTTCAACTCTGGCCACGTTCCGACCACGAGAAGCTCTGGCCAATCAAAATTTTTTTACACTGTGTCCGGAACGAATTCTTTCTGGAGTAGATTTCAAAAATGAAATTAGATTTCACATTGAGTTCCATTTCTATTTTTTGGAACAAAAGGGAGTCCAATCACAGAAGGTCCATGTTGTGTGTGGAGCTTAGTTGCAGGAAACTCCTAATAAGGTGACGTTTCTCTCTCGGAAATTCATTTTTGCGATCCCAAGTTAGGAGCTCCATGGGATCTCAAACCATGCTAACATGGGAACTCGATCCCGTTAGCTGGACAGAGATGCATGGAACAAGTGAGAGAATACCTGAAAATCAAGCCCTTTCAACTCATTTCCTTGTTTCTCTCCTCCTTCAAGTCCTTAAAGTCTCCTTGTCTGTTGTTGCTGGCTATGTAAACTATACTAAACAAATGATAATACTCTTTACTCATTTATTTATTCAAGCCGTTCCCAACCTTAGATTCTTCTTGGTGCTTACGCTCCCCCGCCCCCGCTCCTGCCCCCGCCCCCGCTTTGTGCAACTAAGGTGTGGAGAATGCAGGAAATGGAAGGTAATGAATCTTAAGACAATTAGATCCTTCCTTTAATATTCGAATAAAATTATCGTAATTGGTTTCATATGTGGTGGTCGCAAATGGCGGTGGTGGTGGGCGAGTTTTAATCTTGGTGAATTGCTGTGGCAGTGGTGGTGGTTGTGGTATTGCAGTCCAGTGGTGGTGGAGATGTGGCGGCTTGAGTTGTGGTGGTGGCGGCATCAGCAGCGATGCTGTTACTGGTGTATTCGTGATGATGGCTGTAGTCTGGCAGTGGTTGTGGTGGTTTTAGTGGTGACAGTAACGTGGTGGCGGCGACACTGACGGCAGTGATGACGGCTATGCTGACAACTGGTGGTTTCATAGTTATGTAATGATTAAGGGAGGGATAAATAGGTCAAAATAATTGTTTTTAGCTGAAGGAAATCCAAGTTCCACGAAATCCGACTTTTTTGCCATTAGATTTGAGACTATAGAGACAAAATATGTCATTTCCATCAAATCCAATTCCAATTCCAATTCTTATTTTTAGTTTTCCCAACAATATAAATCCAGTATTAAAAATGAAATCCCATTAATTCCGTTATTCAAAACATGCTTTTAGTTCTCTCTCTCTCTCCCTTTCTCTCTCCCTTCCTCTCTCTAACTCCCCCTCTCCCGCTCTCACTCCCCCAATCTCCTCTCTCCGTCTCTCCAAGCTTTTGAAACCTAAGCCTGCGTTGAGTATAACTTTAGCAAAAATCGAGAGCCAAACGTCAAACGTTAGTTCGTTATATGGAGATGGCCGATGAGCCGCTGTTTGCGTTGTTTGCTAGGGGTTTTGTTCTATGTCTAATTTCAGATCTCTAGGCGGCCAGTTCCAATGCTGTTTAGACACGGAGAGTGTGAGTGTAAGAGGACATTTTGACGGACTTGGCGGCCCAAGGGAGGGTTGAAAAAGGGGGGTTGAAAAGAGTGGAGGAATGTGTGGAGGTGGTGGTGGTGATGGTAGGAAGGGATGGTCAGGATGTGAGGGCATCATGTTTGAACGTGGAGGGAGGGGAGAGAAAAATAATTGGAAAGGAATTGTTTTTTAAGCAACAGGTATAGAACTACAAAGTTTTGGGGGTCACACCGGGCATCTTGCCCAACGTATCACATGTTACTTCTTTACCTATCTCTGTGTGCGTGTCTGAGAAGGGAGGGGGGAGGGAGGGACGGATGGAGGGAGGGGAGGGATTTTATGGGCTTTTTAGCAATGAAGATGATACTATTAGTATAAAGGAAATGATCTTCCACGAACTTGTTGCAAAAGTACACTGTTGTGCCAAATCCACACCCTGTTTTGCTAAATGTAAACCCTTCTATAAAATTTTGATTGGTAAAGGAATGTGTAGTGGGAAAATGTGGATGTTTAGTGACACTATATTTTTAGAAGGGTGTGCAAAAGAGGATGTGGGTTCAACCCTACCGTTTATAAATTCCTGACTTCCCCTCTGAGATAAATATATTCTGAGGTTCCCATTTTGCTTGTTTCAGGAAGCACAAGAAGATAGATCAACATTTGTATCCTCATTAATGCCTATCCTTGCAGAGTATTCTCTTCAGCCACCTGTTGCTGATGCCCAATCGATTGTTAGTCATCTCAAGGTCCGTCTGAGCTAGTTTTCTAAGTGTGCAATAATCATAAACTTATTGATTCTGTTAGTAAGTGATATCCTTCAGCTTTGCATGAACCCTTATGGTCGATGTGAAAATGTTCTTGTATGCTGATTCCTAAGCCCACTCTGGAAGGACAGAGGAGGTCATGGAAGAGGACGATGATGAGAGCTCATCTCACAAGGAACCCCTTTGCTACTAAATCAAGGTCTTTATAGGCAGCCCACCTGTGGCCAATCATGTTGGGCTCAATGGGCGTCCTTAAAAGTGTAAGGCATGAGTCCTCGTATTCGTTTCTCAAAACTGTTCATGCACAGGGCCATAGTATAATTACTTCATTGTACACGCCTTGCGCTGCTGGCTATGAGGCCCATTTCACTTACTACAAAAAACCTCCTTGAAGTGCTCCAACCGTGCTTACATGTATGAATAATGTCGATGGATAAGCTATAAGCTTTTCGTGTGGCGTAAATATCCAGACATACAAAAATGATTCCTGGAAATTGAAGATGTCTGGCATTATCGTGGTGGAAGTTCTTTATTTCTGTAGGCCAAGCTTTTGATGTTTACCCCAGTAAAATTCCCTCCTGCAGGTGCTCTTCAAACATTTGCAGGAGAAGCTTATTATTACTGAGGTATGCTTTCTCGATTTACGAGCAACGATAGTTGTCTCATTGATAAGTTGAGAAGTGTTCTATTTCTACTTTGTAGCAAAAGTATACTAGCCGTAGTAAATTCCATACTGTCTACTGCTTTTCCATTTTCTATCGAAGATGGTCCATAGTTTTGATCAACTGCAACAGGAAATTTCTCTGACTCTCCTCAGATTCTTGGGCCATGACCAAAAATTTAATTGATACTTATTTTTGCCACTTCTCATTGACGCAGTCAAAACTAAAGGAGTTGCAGTATCAACTGGCACCTTGGCGTTCTGATACCAATTTCTCAAATTTTTCTCAATCATCAGCTCGTTCCGTTGGGGTAGCACTTCTTTCATGATGTTCGTGTTTCTTGGTGTAATATGACCAAAGATGTCATAGTAATCCTTCTAAAAACTCATGTTGACAGAAGAATATTGGGCTTGAACTAGTGCCACAACAAGCATATTCTAATGGACATTTAACATTTTCTCCGGAGCCCCAGACAACCACGGACTGGGACATAACGGGACCTCGTCACCGTGGTTCAGATGGCGGCGCTGCTTTAAATCCGGAGCCTGATGCCTTTGGGAGGTATTCACCTCTGGTAAACAGGTGAGCTTGGTGAAATGGAGACTGACGTGTTTAGTGAATATACAATTACAACCCATCTTGCTTTTGGGCATGGGTTCTTGCTTCACTGACAATTCTTTTTTGGGTTATATCTGAAATTATTGATGTCCAAGAATGCATTTTTATGTGATAAGGACAAACCTAGCACATGAAGTGTGATGCGGCGTTCTTTAAAAAATTGATTCCAGTGCGTTGAACATGTTGGGTATAATACCTATATAGAACCTGAACATGCACCTTACCAATATTTTTACAAGTTACTGCATTGCAAAAAGACCTGGAGTGGGGTAGCGCAAGCACAAGTCAGAAGAATAGAGACAAAGCACCAAGAAAGTGCTCTAGACTAACTAGAGAAGAAAAGGCCTCCAACCACCCACAAAAATCACTCAGATAATTAATAGCTGTTCCTACGTAAAAGTCGTCCACAAATCTGACACCAAAAGAAAAGAGAAAAAGAAGTGAGTAAACTACATAATCGAAAGCACGCATGTTTCTCTCGAGCCAAATGGATCACATAGGATGCAGCGTTGTTAACCCTCACTCTTCCTTAATTTTCTTAACACCTTGGCGCGGTCCACTCAATAAAAGATCTCGGCATCACCCATATGACTCCCAAGCATTGCAAACAACAAGCTGCAAAAGCTCTTGCTACATCACAATGAAGAAGCCTTGTCAATCCTTTGTTGCTGTTTGGCGATTACCTGTATGCTTGGTGGGGCCATTGGTCTGTTACTTGACCTGGTCAATCTTTTGTTACTGTTTGGTGATTGACCTGTATGTTTGGTGGGGCCATTGGTTTGTGCCTCCAATTTTGTGCGTATTTTTGTCTTCCATTTAGGCTCCACGTTGGTGCACTTATGCTTGGTGTGCGATGCGTGGCTGTTGAACCTCTCATACTGTTGATGCATGCCAGGCCCTAAGTATAGCTTTTGCTTTGATTTGTCAATATGAAAGGGGTGTTTCTGCACTACTAAGTATTTTTTTTTGGGTACTGTATTGGCCTTGTAAGGGTTCTGCACTGCTAAGTATTTTATTTTTGGGTACTGTATTGGCCTTGTAAGGGCGTATGTTCTATGGGTTAGTGGAGATGTGTGTGGGAACATTACGTTGATAATTCAAAGTTGAGTGCGGTCCAACCTGAGAGGAAGAATTTGGGGGGTTCTGTTGACGGACTTCTGGAGCATATATCATCTTTGGGCTGTAATGGATCTGGCCGTGATTTAGCAGCAATTTGTGTGCAATGATTTCGGAGCTGCCTTGGGGGTAGTGTTGGTCTGAGGGCCCACGTTCGTTTTTCGCCACTTGACTGTTTACAGTGGTCAGGGCTAGTTCATTTATGTAGAGGCCAAGTCTAAGGGTGACTTTGCCATGAGTGAATTTGTTGTGGTTGTTTGCAAGCTGCAAGGAACTGTTGCTTTAGGAGAAAAGGGTACTTGCCAGAGGTTGAGGATGCAACAAGATATGGCTTGAGATGATTTGGGTCTTTGTTTGTGATTCCAGCATAATTTTCCGGTGGTTGGTTCCAGTTGTCTGTTCGGCATGATTATCTGGGTGTTTGTTGCTCGTCATTCCAGCTTGATTCTCCTGTAGTGTTGGCATGTAATGTAGTGCAGACTCTTGCGATTAACTATATGTTGCCTGGGCTGGATATTTAATGAACTCATGAAAAAATAAGAAAAATTATCATTGAGTTTGAGGGCTAATTTTGAACAATGGGATAAAATATTATAAGGATATGGTGTATTAAGTAGTGAGGGAAGTTCCATCTCTGTGGTTTATCATCTTCATCAGCCAAGCCTTTGTCCCAAAATAGTTGGGGTTGGCTAATGGAGTCTTTTTTTCCATTCCTTCCTGTCAAAGTACATGTTCTCACTACTTCTTTCCAAGTTAATCTTGGTATACTCCTGCCTCGTCTTACCCCATCAACTTGGCACGAACCAGTTGTTCTTACATGGGCATCTAAAGGCCTACATTGGACAAATTATCTAAAGCAATTTTTTCTAATCTTTTCCCCGATCAGGGCCACACCTGCTGTGTTGCAGATACCCTCATTTCTTTTTCTGTCACACATTGTGTAGCTGCACATCCCCCTAAGCATTTGCATTTCGACCACCCCTTGCATTTCTTTTTATGGACCACCCCTTGCAGGGTGGTTTGGCATGCTTTTTTTTTTTTTGGGGGGGGGGGGAAGCAAAAATTTATTTCGGCCGTCCGTGACTTGGCGTCGATGGCTGGAGATCAACTAGATAAAATACATTTTTACTAGCGCTACATGTGGATCAGCCCCATATATAAAAGTAGTTAGGTATGTATATACATGTACAATGATATATAGACGAACACGCCATGTTAAGATATTTTATAACATAACATAAACCAACACACAAATGCAGGGCTTTGATTTAGCACTTACCTAGGCAGTGGTACAGGTCTAGGTCTTCGATCACAGGTTTGAGCGTTCCTTTGTTGCTGTATCTCCTTGCGTTTTGTAGGCCCCAAAGGATGAATGATCAGTATGGCAGGGGAGTGGCAACGTAAGGGATTGTTACCCCCCACCCCTTCCTCCCATCGTCTGCCCTATAATCCAGCGGACAGGGGGAAGTTGTTCGTTGAGTTCGAGAAAGGGAAGCAACTGTATTGAGGGGCAAATAGATAATAGATTCCTCCACCCCATGATGCGGCGGACGGACTTAAGAATGTGGAGAAAGAAGTTCTGGACTGTCCATGTACCGGGGATTGACGGCCAGATCAGAGTTGGCAAGATAGGGGGCTTGCCGACGCTTGCTGTGGATTATATATAGTTTGTAATTGCAAAAACCCGCCATTTCTTGACTTTGGTCTACAAAAGACAACCCAATGAGATATCTCAGTGTGAAGTGTTGTATCATGATGCAAAACCTTGCCGTTTTTTTTTTACGTCAATTATTAGTACTGAGTACCAAAATATTCGAAACTTAAATGATGGAACCAGAGCCGGACCATTGCGAAACTAGACCAAAACTGTGGTAGCATTTCTGAAAGTCCTCCCATGGTTCTTGGACAGTTTTGTTCTGGTTCGTAAAATTTTGAGCTGTCATAAATGGTTCTGGTTCTGCTGCAAAGGTAGAAACGTACCAAATAGGCCCATCAATACCCATTGTATCTTCACCCCTAATTTTCGAGCTTTTCACGTGTCCGGTGCATGAGAAATACGGGCATAGGCAAGTGTTCCCTGTGGAGTGGTTGTTTAAGAGTGGTTTCATCTTGCATTCGTAGTATTTGAGCTTCTTAGGAAAAAAGTGGAGTCTTCTTCTTGGGAAGAGATGACTTAGTTTGTCATTGTACAAAACCTCGCCATCCCTTGACTTCAATTATTAGATATTCATGCTAAAATATTTTAATATATAACTGATGGAACCGGAACTGGACCTTTGAGAAATTAGACCTGAACTGTGGTGCCATTTTCGACTGTCCTCCATTGGTCGTGGGACCATCATTTTCTGGTTCCTAAAATTCGGATCTGTCATAAACGGTTCGGGACCTCGGGTTATGGTAAAGGGTACCAAATCGGCCCATGAACAACCATCTGTATCTTCACGCTTACCTTCGAGCTTTGCACGGGTCTGGTGCATGAGAAATACTGGTTTAGTCTAGTGTTCTGTTGAGTGGTTGTTCAAGGGTGGTGTTCATCTTGCATTACATGTATTTGAGCTTCTTAGGGAAACAGCGGAGTCTTCTTCTTGGGAAGAAATGACTTAGTTAATCTTCCTTTGGTCCCCTTCTTTGTCTTAATATTGTGGTTGGGTAGCTTCCTTATTTTTTATTATGTTTTTGGCAGTTGCTATGGTTTTGTCTTTTTTGATAGTGCATTTTACTAACTGTGCTTGTTTCAGAAACAATGCATCCCAAGATCTGCCTGCCCAGCTTCATGTCAGCCAAGGTGATACACATACACGTTACAGTGAAGAAACCACAAGTAAACAAGTCACATTAAGTGATCCTGTCAGCAGCATTGAGATGGACGGTGACCAAAATTGGAGAGTGCCTTCAGTTAGTTGGGGTTCTAAAAACTCTTCTTATACAACAACACTTGATGATCCCAGTTCTTCATATTCTCCGTACTTACCACCAGTTCTTGAGGAGCCCTCTTCCTCATTCTCTGAGGGTGAAACATTCTCGTCCTTCGGTGGTTGTTTTATTATCATGAGCATTTCTTTTGGTGTGTATTGAACTCTTTGCATTGTCAGCTGCAGATGATGATCCATTACCTGCAGTAGAGAGCCTCCAAATTACAGGGGAAGCTTTTCCAGGACAGGAACTTCAAGCAAGCGGGTTATCTATTAATGGAACAACAAGTTGTAATTTTGAGGTGCTTCTTGTAAATTAAGCTTTCAGGATCTCAGTTCAATCGCTTTTTGCTTTTTGTTATTAATTGCTCTCAAAATTATTCAAATGCCCTATGTTTTAGAATGGTATATTTCTGAAGTCTTGTTGCTTTATTTTCTGAACTTGCAGTGGGTACGCCATATGGAGGATGGATCATTCAAAAACATAGAGGGTACTCCTCTTGATTTTTTAGCGGCATTAATTTTTTACTTGTTTTGACTTTATTATTAAGAGGTTGCTTATGACAGGAGCGAAGCAACCAAATTATTTTGTTTCGGCAGATGATATTGGTATATGCCTTGCCATAGAAGTTCAGCCTATGGATGACAGGAAGCGAAAGGTTTTCTCTCTCTCTCTCTCTCTCTCTCTCTCTCGCGTGCGCGCGCGCTCTCGCTTTTGCATGCATGCACGTAAAATATCATATTGCATTTCGTTATTTCAGTAGCCATAGTTCGTGCTACTAATAGTAGAATTTCTCAGATTTAAAAGCAAGTTTAGGTGTTCACAACGTGAAAGAAGGGTTGTTGGCTTTTGTTGGCCAGAGATGAGGATGAAGATAGGCTTGATTCTTGAATTGTTTGGTCACTATTTTCAGGGAGAAATGTGCGTGGTTTTTTTGGCCGCAATACATCATGTGGTATCGATGACAACTTTAATGTTTTAAGGTGGGTGGAGACTTCTATAGTTACTTAAGGGTGTCATGGCTTGAGCTATGTCACATGGACATGCAAGTGTTGGGTGCTTGTCTGAGCGTTGGATTCTTCTACTTTCCGTTTATTCCTTGGGTAAAATGGTGATTATGTAATAAAAGGAGATAAGAGGCCTTTTATATTGCGTTTTAGTGGCATATCTGATGAGAAGTGTTGGACACAACCCATTACCTTGTCCAGTGATCGAGTATGCGACATGGTTACTTTATGCATTCTCAAAATACAGTGTTTGAGGTGGGAGCAACCAGCGCATAGAATAGAAAGTCATGTCGGTGGATTCGTGGCCTCTGCGTGTACAAGAGTCATTCATCTTTTTCGGAATTCTGGGACACGGCAAAAGTATTTCTTTTTTCCATGGCGAATGGTGTTTTAGACTTTTAGTAACATATATATAGCTCAAATTAGGGTACTTCTCTTATTTTGAAGCAATTAAGGAACAAAGGAAATATGTAAGATAATGTCCTTCCTGTTTTGTGGTCTGCATGTTAGTCCTGCATCCAATGAGGAGTGTTCGACAAGAATCTCATATCCTGGTCCAAGTGTCGAGTGTTGGACACTGGTATTTCAGGCAACCATATGAGGAGTTCTAATGCTGAATGAGAAGAGAATTAGTTGATATAAGTACTAAGCTCTTTCCGCTGTGTCATGATCAATTTGCTTGCCTCAAGGTTGTTATGCGATACATATGTATGATTTCGCCTCTTTTTTTTTTTCTCCCTTTTTCCCCCTTCTTATTTTAAATTCCTCTAAAATTTATTCATGTTTACTAATTAATATGATCCCTTTTAGGTAAACTAATCTTGCATGTTTGTTTAGATGCAACTTTTGTGTTCTGGAATGAGTTTTTACAGGTATTCAAATAACTTGTTTCTTTTTTCTTTCCAGGGTGACCTTGTAAAGGTCTTTGCCAATGAGAATAGAAAGATCACCTGTGGTAAGCTGATTAAGAGATACTTGCTTAGTTTTTATGTCTGCAATTAATGATCTAAGGTATTTCATTTTTTATTTTTACTTTAAAGCTTGGAACGATTCATCATGTTTAATGTAGTTTTTGGTCGTTTAAAAACTTAACTTTGAGATGATTTGTGACCCATGTTATCTATATTTGAATCTTTTGTTTGATTAATTTTTTGCTTGGTCGTGTAAAACTTTTAAAGTTTGATGCCACTGACACCCTGTCATTGTTTAAACAAATTTTCAATATATAATATGCAAGAATTGTGCCCATGTGCTAAATTATTATGCCATTAGGCTCCTCCAATTAATCCATCCAAAAAAAAAAAAAAGAGAAAAAAAAAGAATGGCTATCTGATGCCAGTTTAACAAAGAAATGGCTTGATCTAATGTAAGAAATCTTGACATATAGTACCAATTACCACAACTCTGTAGTTAGACACGCCCTTCTACTGCATCCCTGTTTGGCACTACTGTGCCGTGCATCATCTTTAACCTTAATACTCACATGAGAACCATCACTGCCGTGGAAACCATGTCCGATGCTTTTAGATGGTGATGATTGAGAGTTCTCTTCTTTAATTTCTTAGGTGTAGATATCCTTCTACATTTGTGACTGTTTCATGTTTTTATGCAATTTATGAGTGGAAACATTTAATTGATGGTGGTGGAGAAGGTTTGATCATGATGATAGGAGAAAAGGGGGTTCTTGGTGCGACGAGTATTAAAAATGAGGGAGGTGGCAACGGAATATATCTGAACTGCCCATACAGCCATCAATCTCGCTATCATAGCTTTATCCATGAGCAAGTCCCATCTCCTTTAACTTATAAAATTCCACGATTTTCATGTTACTTACTCAAGTGCCAATTACATGGGTGTTTTAACTGCCAAAACTGCAACAGGTTAAACCTTTTTTCTTGTGGTTTGGGGCGCCTGGGATGGGGGGTGGGTGGGGTAGAGGAGGTGTTGAGATTTCGGTGCCACTATGAGGGCCTCTGATATGAGATCTTTTCTGAAGAAGCTGAGCCTTGGGTTCTTGCAATTTATGCCATTTAGTCCATCATTTTGTGAACATTGTTAGGAAGGGCATGATGTTTTCATTTATATCAATTTCATCCTCAGAAAACCGTGCGCATCTTTAATGGACAGTGGGCAACCTTGGGGATCCAAATCAAGACGTTCATTTCCTATTTGCACATCTGGAGGGTTTTAAAATTCTAATTTGGTACATCTAGGATAAAATGGTCTTAGGCAATGTGTGAAGTCTCACGACATCCTGGGTAAAGAATCAAGCAGTATTTATTGCCTTCGATGTCTTCGTTTACAAGTATAGAGCGCCACACTATATAAAGCAATTTATTGCCGCTGCTGTGGGTTTGTTCTTAAATGGTTTTTGGCATTCAAATATAATGAACATGCTTAGGTCCTCAGATGGATAGTGAAAAGCCGGAAGGGGCCTGCAAAAAGTCTTCCTTAGTTGAGGCATCTAGACTACTGATAATGATGCATGAGACACCCGTCATACTTTTCAAGCTATATTTAATGTGCTGCCAGTTTGCCACAGACAGAGAAACTCCCGTGATAATTATGGCCTTATGAACGGTGTCACTAGACTGATTTTCTGGATGGCATTTTACCGTCTATTCTCTTCAGGCAACAACAATGGAGTACATAAGAGAGGTAAAAAGTGGAATGTTAATTTTAAAATTTGGAACACACTGGTGGCTGAAAATTTCAGGTAGTAGCTGTAAGTGCACGATATTTCTTCATTAATTAGTCCCAGATATGATGAAGAAGCTCGACGAGTTCAGGTCAGCAACAAATTTAGTTAAAAATTGGGCTATGCAATCATCAGAATAACATGGATTTCACTATTTGTTTACTTTGCCTTCACTTAGTTTAGTGTTCAAATGAAATTTATTCTGTGTTTATAAGCAAAAGGAAAAGGTGCGCCCTCTTGGTAGTACATGAAGAGGTAGAACCATAATATTTACATTGTGTAGTCTAGATAGCTGACTTATACCCCTCAGAGATGGTTTTCTATCTTTGTTGTTGTCAAGCATGATTACATTATTGGGCCCGTTCTCTAACAACTTAAGCTTTTAGAGCAGATGGTAGTCTCTATCCCAGCTTGGGTAAAATACTGTTGAAATAGTTCTTTGATCTTTTTTATCTATCTCGTTGTCATTTTCTGCTTGGTATCACAAATTGGAAGCATATTTTCGACTTCTAATGTATTCTTGGTTTTCCCACATATTTTTGAATTCTAATGTATTCTTGTTTTTCCCACGTCTCTAGCAGATCCCGATATGCATAGCCACGTAATGAAGACCCTTTCCAGTGGCCATGCTTCATATAGAGTATCCTTGGCGGTATGACTAGTTCCTTGGCTTTCCTATCCTTGGTTGCAATATTTTATGCATCAGTTCTTCTGTTCGGTATTTATAAATCATTTCATAAAGAGCCATCTTCCGCAACTTGTATTTTCTCAATGTACAGACTGGATATCATGATATGTGGGAACCAGCTACTTTAGCCATCAAGAGGGAAGGTTATAGCATCAAGTGTAGTGGACATAGTGCTGTTTTGATCACCGAGAAATTTTCACCTGCCACAATCGTATGCCTTCTTATGCATTGATCTTTTATATGCATGTGTAATGTCCAAAAACGTTATCTACCTCATAATTGTGAGAGATTTTAAAAATTAAGTGAAGATGCACTGCAATGATGTACAAAGTTATAGTGGAAATATGCACTTTAGAAAGAGGAGAATGGAAATATGTTAATTGGGAAGATGAAGCTAGTCGATCTGTCGAGGCAATATTTTCAAGGTCGGAAGTTGCCGATAGGCGTATAAGCTTGCTTCCTACTGTGATATATGCAACTGAGTTCCCAAATACCTTTTGGTTTCCTATTTTCATCCTCCTCCTTTGTAGATAGGGGTTCTCAGTGCTGACTTGAGATGTGCTTTGACCTGGTGAGGGACTGTATGCTAAGGGGGCCTCCAGCGCCGAGGTTGCGGACAAGAGCTTAAGGAAAAAGGGTGGGGGGAGTTTTCCAGTGAGGGAAAGGATCACAAATAGATGATGGAATACGTACTTGGCGCCTCATACTAGTACAAGCTGGTGCTAGGGAGAATAACATCCCTATGGTGGACGTGGGTTGTACTTGTGGCCTGTCTTTGTCTTATGGGCTCTTAAACAAGACTAAATTAGGGAATGAGTTGCTGTTGGTGAGAATGCTGGGTAATTACACTAATATCTATCAGCTAAACCTAATGGGTGAAGTAGATAATATCAGTTTAACGGTCTTTTTAAGTGGTTACTGATAACTTAGATCATCAAAATTCTTAAGATAACATTTCAGGCAGTATGGTTACTAATTCTGATAGGTATTGTGCATTAGCAAACACAGTTAAGTCAGTAAGTTTTTCCACTGTACTTTTGGTTATTCCATCACTCCCTTGTAGTAGAAGTAGAGTTTGTCAAGTAGCCTAATGCAAGGATGAAGCATTCTCCTTTTCCTTTTTTGACATCATCAACCATCAGGTAAGAAGCAGCTGCATCATCTCTCACCAACAGTTTTTAGTGTAAAGTTAAAAGATGCCCTCTTCTTTAGTAGTACTGGACGTAGGAATGTTCAGTCAACCACCATATAAACTCCTTCAATTATTGCTAGTTTAGCTAAATGAAATGACACGATATTTGAATGAACGATGTTCTTGTCAGTCTATTATGGTATTCTTTCCATTTTGCATGCTGATATCATGAATGAAATACATGGTTTGTCTTGTCAGCCGATGCATATGACATGCAGCAGCAGTTCAATAAAGATCTATAATTCACATTTTCTCCCAAGATTCATAACCCTCCCTCCTCAACTTCCACGCTTCTCGACCCTCCTGGTTTTATTTTCTTGTTCCTTGGGATGGAGCCATTTTCCCATGTGTTCTTGGAGCACCTCACTGGCCACCTTAAGATTATATAATTTAGTAAAAGAACTCATGTTTACACAGGTGCATAGACCAAGCTTATTTGCAAGCATCCTTTCATTAGGTATAGCTGATGTTTCCATCCAATAGTTCTCTTGCCTCTCAAAAAGCTTGTAGACTTCAGAAAGTTTTGGGTGGATTGTTTTTTCCTTCTCAACATGCGTTTGTTGGAGGTAGACATATTTTGGATGTGATTTTAATCGCTAATGGATCTGTGGATTCAAGATTCAGAGTGGGTGTAGAAAAAGCTTACGATCACGTTAATTGGAATTTTCTTTTGTATCTGCTGAAAAGGATGGGGTTTTGGGGTTAGATGGTGGGCATGGATGGAGTTTCGTTTTTCTTCTTCTATGTTTTCTATTTTGGTGAACGGCAGTCCAGCTGGCCTTTTTTCCTGCTTCTAGGGGTCTTCGACAGGGAGACTCTTTATCTCCCTCCCTATTTCTAGTTCTTATGGAGGCATTGAGTTGTCTTTTAGACTGGGGGATAGGAGGAGGCTTCTTTAAGGGTTTCGTGGCTGGGGATTCAATCGAGTCAGGGGTTCAGATTTCTCACCTTATATTTGCAGACGATACTCTACTATTTTGTGAGGCAGAAGATCTCAATTGCTCTACATCCGGATGGTGCTTCTTCTCTTCCGAGCAACTTTAGGTCTGAAAATTAATTTTAGAAAAAAAGATTATTCCGGTCGGTGAAGTTCTGAATGTGGCTAATCTCTCTGTCTTTTGGGTACAAGATTGGGAGCTTTCCTTTAATGTATCTTGGGCTTCCTCTTGGTGTTTCTTTCAAAGATGAGAGATGCTGGGATTCGGTGGTTGAATGTTTCGAAAAACAATTGGCAGGGTGGAAGAAGCAATATTTCTTCAAGGGTGGTAGACTAACTCTTATAAAAAGTGCGCGCTCTAGTCTTCCAACGTACTTTTATGTCCTTGTTAGTGATTCCGGTTTCCATCGTTAAGAGATTAGAAAAATTGGAGCGAGAACTTTTACGGGAGGGTACCTGTAAAGACAGGAAATATCATTTGGTTAAATGGGACACTGTATGTTCTCCTATTCAATGCGGAGGTTTAGGCATCAATAACTGGAGGTCCTTTAATCTTTCTCTTCTTGGGAAGTTGCTTCGGAGATATATATGCGAATGAGATGCTTTGTGGAGGCAAGTCGTGGAAATTTGGGGGAGAGGGGATTTTGGGCCCCTAGTGAAATTTAAAGACCTCATGGCTTCAGCATGTGGGTGGGGATCAGCAAGTTTTGGGAGTTGGGACACTTTCAACAAACTTATTCGCTATAAGGTGGGTAAAGGTACGCGGGTCAGGTTTTGGCGGGATCTTTGGTGTGGGGAAGAGGAGTTACAGAAATCTTTTGCTTCTCTTTTTAGTATTGCATGTGATAAAGAAATTTTGGTACGAGATGTTCTTGCATTTGATAGTGATGGATCCTTTTGGAATCCTACTTTCAGAAGAAACTTTCATGACTTGTAGCTGGACTTAGTAGCTAGCTTCTTGGGTTGTTTGTATTCTGCAAAGACCGATGGGATTAGTGAGGATAAAGTCGTTTGGCAGGGTAATTCTGTAGGGAGCTTTACTGTGAAGTACTTCTACTCTCGGTTACGTATCAAGGAAACAATTTTCCCTTGGAAGCTTATTTGGAAATCTTCGGCTCCTCCTAAAGCCTGCTTCAAACATGGGAAGCAGTTAGGGATGCGATGTTGATTGGGGATAACTTGCGGAAGAGAAGAAAAGTGTATGCTAATTGGTGCTATATGTGTAAAGTTGATGGGGAGTCCGTGAATCATCTTCTTCTGCATTGTCAAGTAGCTAAGGATATTTGGGACATGGTCTGCTGCCTTTTGAACATCTTGTGGGTCATGCCGTGTAAAGTGGTTGATATGCTTCGTAGCTAGTCGTTGTATAAGAGGAAGCGAAGGGCTGGAAAACTGTGAGGTTTAATTCCTGTTTGCTTGTTTTGGTGTATTTGGAAAGAAAGAAATATGCGAGAATTTGAGGGGGTTGAACGGCCTTCATCTTTTCTTAAGGCTTCTCTTTTGTCTCCTCTTTTTTGCTGGGTGGAGGACGGCTCTTCTAGATCCGATGATGCCTTTTTAGATTCTGTTGACTGCTCCTTGCTGCGTATAGATAGGTGATCAATGCTTGTAAAGCTTCTTTGTAAGGGTTCCGCCTCCCTTTCTCGTGGTTTTTGTCAATAAATTTAATTATCAAAAAATGCTAACTATTATCTTCCCTGTGTGAACACACAGAAGTTTTGTCTTGGATTTCCAAAAGTGTACTGAGCTGCTTTCATGCAATTAATTTTTCCCATTCATCTGCAGATATTATCTCTTTTGAACATTAATTTTTCAGGTTACATGTGGGAATCCTTCAGAATTCTCAATTATTGATGCTGGGGGTGAGCATCTGTTGCGGTCGGAGAGCACCTTAACAGATATAAGCAGGTAAGTTTCAGCCTTGCTCTTTTCCGTGACACATTTAGTGAAGGTTGTTATCATATGTAAAAGTTGGGCGTTTTCTCCTACATCGAAAAGGGTATATCTACCTAAAATGCCTACTGTAAAAAAGGGTGTGAAAAATGGACAATCCTACCAGATGCATTGTACAAAATATAGAGGATAAATCTGTGTTAGACTTAAAAGCTATTGGAGGGTAGCAACTCAAAAAATGATAAAACCAGAACACCATGAATAGTTGAAAGCCTTAGGCTAGATCACACCTTTTTTGGAATATGACATGCCCTAAGTATTTGGGCATTAGCAGAATGTGAGTAATGTTACTAAGTAGAAACCTTTGAAAAGCTAGAACGCGTCAAAGCGGTTTGTTTGTCAAGTTGGGGAACGCTCTGATTCACCCAGGTGGAGAGCAAGCAAAGAGAAAAAGTCGAATTTCTGTTTGCTGAGAGTATCATAATAGCTTGTAGGATGGTTTCCATATTTTTTTTTGTCTTAAATTATTTAGTGTTTTTGTCTCTTGTTGTGTCACTGATGACATCATTTTAGCAGTATATATCTCGTGACTGCGGGCCTGTACGCACAGTACACAGTCTCTCTTTCTTTATCACCCCTCTAGCCCGTTCTAATCGCTTAATTCCTTTTGTACTTTCGAAACGAAGTCTCTGTTGGAGGGTGAATAGTCATCATAGTATTATGCAGACACCCACGTCCCAACCATAGCTTGAACTGCCATTATGATTTTTTTCTGTTGCAATTTTCTGAATCTGGTGTTTTTATGTGATTTTTTCTTTTGTGCATGTTCACATTATGTACCTTTTCTCCATTTTGCAGTTCAAGAGATACCATTGTTCTCACCATTCGATATTTTATTGCAAAGGTATGTTCTTTGACTCTCTTTACTGTTTTAGCATGGTATGAATGGCATGGACTTGCAGCAATTTTTTATGCACTGTTACTTGAAAATTTTGAGAAATTGTATATTTTTTTCCTCAGCATTTACGAGCTCTGAGGCTTCATTGTCATGTTTGGAACCTAGTGCTGAACTTATTTAGTGCCTCTTAATCCACATGCTAACTTGGTTTACAACTTGTGAACTGTCCATTGACACATTTGTTTGATGCTTCTTATCGCTTATGCTTCTCTCCTTGCAAATATATGTTTAATAGCACAGAAATTTAGGTCAAGATAACTAACTTAGGCCATTCACTGAATACGAAGTTGAAATATGAAAGATTTTACTTTTATTTAGCTTTCACATCTTTATGGTGATTATTGAAATTATGACGTATCTGTGACTTCAGTGAACCATGACCCTAGATCAGGTTTTTTTATGGTTCGATGAGAAATTTGCGATCTCCGAGCTGGATATCAATATTGTGATGAGAGAAATTATCCAGCCCTTTAGATGTGGGATGGATGGCTTCTTTTTCACTTATTTGGGCCATCTTTGGGAGCTTCATAAGAGGATATGGTGTGTTTAGACACGAGTGGTTCATTTCAAAAGGAGATCAGCAGAATTGAAGAAGCTTTACCTTTCAAAGGGCGGTGGAAGGCTGGTCCATTTTAACCAATTCTCGTATTTCCTGTATGTATCTACTGGTGTTACCAGTCTGTTTGCAAAGTGATTGGAGAAGGTGGATTGAGTTCTTATGGGAAATAATGTGCTCTCGGGTTGTCAAGGTGTAGGGTTAATTTATAAACCTTGACCTTATCTTGGAAAGTTACGAGGTCTGTGTTGGAGCAAGATGGGTCCGCAGGAGGCTAGTGAGTGGCAAGTTTGGTGGAGATACAAGATTTTCGTCCTCTAACATAATTAAAAGACCCTAAGTATTGGGCATGGGGTGGATACATAGTAAGGGTTGGAGGACATTTAAGAAACATATCCGCTTCAGTCGGTGATACAAGGTTTGTTTTTGCTTGATCTTTGGAATCTGGTTTTAGAAGGCTTAATTGTTGTAGTCGAGCTGATTACTGTATATTTTGGGTTGCTTTTGTCTATGCATGTTAGTTGAAGTGGGGATGACGGAGTGCTATGGAAGAGTTGGTTGGAATCTCTATTCCCTTTAAACTTCATGTGTCATGGTCATTCAATAATTTTCCTTCTTTCCGTTGGAAGTTACGTCTCCCTCAGTCTTTCGCATTGTCCGCTTGCAAAAAACCTTTCGGGCCTGGTTTTTAATCTCTCTTTTGTTGGATCGGTTAGCATATGCGCCGTTCAGCATAGGATTTGTTCAGGAGTGGGTCAATTTATAAGAAGCCTGAGTTTTGAATAAATAATGCCATTTCTTATTTTCCCAGTGCTTGTTTCGGTTGTTTTGGAGACGGAGGAACAATGGGTTATTTAAGAGCACAATGATGGAGATGGAGAGGCTTGCTCTGCTTTTGCTTACCCTTTTTTGTCGGGATCCTATGTATCGACCTATTTTTTTTTTGTGACAGCTCTGTGCACCTTATAGGAAGTCCTGTTTCAGTTTTATGCTTGTGTGCTTTTCTTCTACTGAAGAAGAATTTTGGTATCATAAGATTTTTAATTTTTCCAATACAGATTAAAAAACCTAAAATACTCGGAAGAATTGTTGTCAAATGAAGATTTGAATCATGAATTGGTAATTAAGTTTATAGAATTGTAAGATTCGTTTTCCTTATTCTTATAAGGTAGTACATAATGCATGCACATGTGAAAATTAACATTATATTGAAATTGAAAGCATATAGCATCAGCAGAAGTATTTTAGTAACTTAACCAAACAAGTCAGCAAGCTTTTTGAACTTCCAATAATTACCATAGCAAAAACTAGAATTTAGGCACATAAACCAAATAAATAAATTAGAACCTAGTACTTCCTTTTTACGTAAAAGAACTGAAAAACCGAACAAGTGGCAAAAAGTCGCTAAAATATGGCTATGAAGAAGGAAATTATCCGATTAATCAAGGTAATCAGTGGCAAAAATGTAGGGCTGCTTCCAGTCAACTTCAAACAGTTCCAGCTGTATGGAAGAAAACTAAGACAGTAATAGTAAATCTGGAGAAAAAGAGGAATTGCTACTAAAAAGATGCCTTTCATAATGGTCTCTTACAGTTACTAGAAGTAATCTATGTACATGGACGTCCCCAAGTGTCAAATTCATCTAGTTTCTAGAACCCAAGACGTGGGGACTCGGAGAAGTATTCCTATCTTCTGTTGTTTTTATTTTTTCCAAGGTTAAATGGTGTTTATGTGACATACATCGTTGGAATTGACACTTCTTTGTGTAGCAATAATGAACCAGAAGAAACATGCAAGATGGTGTTCTTAGTGGCATATCCTGTGAAGTGTCGCACATATATTCCATACCCATGTCCGTAGTTCAATCATTTTAAAGAGTCCATGTAACGGAGGATATAATATAGCAAAGAATATGCAAAAAGCATTTTTACTGAATGTAGTGGGCTGCTAAAAATTCACTGGACGATTCCGGACCAACTTTGAATCAGTCACCATCCGGATGGTTTTACGGTAGAATCGAATCGTGCGATTCAGATTGGGAAAAGATTACACAAGCAATCACTTGATAAATTGTGTCTTGGTCAACCGACAGTAGATGTCACTGATGACACTAGTAGTAGGACCGTCTTGCAACACTTTCATCATGTATAAAGTCATCAAAGACAATTGAGAAGTTTGTAGTTGTATGTAAAGCTTCTCTCTCTGTTTGGTGTTGTGTGTGTGTGTCTCTCTCTCTCTCTCTCTCTCTCTCGCGATAAGTTTCTCGTTTTGCAACCGATGACTATAGTAATTTGGTCAAGGGATAGTATACTTATAATCCACAGCTTAATTCATAGTGCAATTTTCTGAAAGACGTGCAGGGTGATAAGTAGAAGAGCATATATGTATCCTTTTGGTCTTTAAAGATGTTTGGAATGACTCCAGTATCAAATATCTGAGGCACAGTTGATGCAGTTGTAACGCACAGATAACCTAGGCTGGAAACTAATATACCTTATGTAGAACATATTTGTGGAACATAATTGTGAAATCAGGTCAACATTGTCACTTTTCCGGCAAAGTAAAATACTGAAAATGCATTAGTTCTTTTGTATTACCACTATTAACCTGCTGCTTCTGATATTATTATGCCACGTCCAGTTCTTATCCAGCGGTTTGAACTTTTTAACTTCTACTGCAGGCTGGTGAGAAAAAGAAATGGAAGAAAAGGTTTATTTTTTAGCAAGTAAGGTTCCATTTCCCACCTTGCAAGTCATAATTGTTGTCGAGGGGCTGTAATGTATCAGTAGAGGGAAGGGTCTTGTAGCGTCTGTACAATCTGTAAATTGACCACAGGAGTCAGTTTGAAATGTGACCTTCAGTTTTGTTTATGATCACGTTCAATGTCCTCTTATGATCACATCTGATGTCCTCTCTTTCTCTCCAGCGTAGCAAATTCCAGCAAGGAGGGAGATGAGGTCGTGTGAGAGGAGAGAGAAAAGAAAAGAAAGATGTAATGACCAGAATGCCCTGAATAATCCGTAATGGTTTTGAAAAATGGGGTGGGTTAGATGTAAAACCGTTCTTGGCTGAATGCTGGTCATTCAAAAGAGATCGTTAATCCTAGCCAATAGGACTTTCTACATGCATTTTTCAAAGGGCAAGAATTGCAGTGCCCTTGGATGGTGCGGTATGACTTTCAACCGCTTTGAGTGGGAAGTTTGCCGCAGAACCCACAGCTTAAGAGCGTTAGTAATGACTGATGTCAAATACAAAAGCCCCCCATAGGAACAACTATGGTGCTAATAACCCACTGATGATCCCGGTTATCTATTAGTAGTCTTAGGCCCTTGAAGGCCGTGGGCTCTTTGAGGGCTATGCTTCGGTTGCTAGCCCACTCGTCCGGTAAACGTTTTTGGTCGGGAACATAATTTTGCTTGGTAAAGACCCTTGCTGTACACCTATGGGAGGAGGTATCTCAGCAAAGTTAACACGTACATATTGCTAAGATACCCCAATCAAAATTGATGCGCCCGCGCATCTGTGTAGGGTTATTTCGCTACATGTGAAAAGTACCGTCATCGAGAAAATCATCCACCCATATCAAACTAGTTTCCTCAAAGGGCATCGTGTGGCTGACAAAATTATTCTTGCCAAAGAAATTCTCCATACCATTAGACATAAAAGTGGAAAGGGCGGTCCTTTCAGGGATTTTCTCTTCAGCATTCAAAAAACAAGGTTTTCCTTATGAGACCATAAACAAATCAAGAACTGCCTCAACGCTACAGTATGCTGTACTGTGGCGTGGACGACCTTCGAACTTCCTTACACCCTCATGCGGACTCCGTTAAGGCGAGGCGACCCGCTGTCACCTTATCTTTTTATTTTCTGCCTCAATGAACTATCCTATTAAACCAGGCTGAGGAAGCAAATCACATATGGCCAATAAAGGTGGCACGGTCCGGAACGAGTGTCTCTCACCTCCTTTTTGCCGACAATATCCTGCTATTTGGAAGAGCAACTAAGGAAAACGGTCAAAACTTCATGAACATGCGGGCTTCATATAAATATATCTAAATCAAAAATCGTATTTTCCAAAAACACTAGCAGAGACAATCAGATTTTTCTTTAAACAAACCACTAAACTCCCGTTCATGGACAAATTTGACACTTATCTGGGTGTCCCGCTAACTTAGGGTTGCGTTGTCAAAGACCAGTTCTCCCACATTTTGGAAAAATCCTACATGAAACTAGCCGCTTCGAAAACAAAAGGCCTATCTTTTACGAGTAGGGCCACTCTTATCAAATCAGTGCTAAACTCCATTTCGGTTTATACTATGCTGGCTTATATGATCCCCTCCTCAGTTGCAAATCAACTTGATAAGTTTAAGCAAAAATTTCCTCTGGGGGCACACTGAAAATGATCCTATATGGTATGGCATAAGTGGAACACCATCACCCGTACAAAAGATCTAGAGAGCTTGGTATCTGCCAGACAAAGACGACGAATCACGCCATGTTCATGAACCTTGTATGGCGCTTATGGGGTAACGCTTGATGCTCTGTGGGCCAAAATTATCAAAGATAAGTACTTCCATATTGGGTCTTTATGTGGTGTCAATGGGCCGGGCTTGGGTCGGCCTAGCCTGGGCCCAGCTGGCCAAAAGTGGAAAAGGGCCAGGGCTGGGCCAGACAGAGTGGAAACCGGGCCGGGCCAAGCCGGGTTAGTGGCCTATCTAGGCTCATCCTTATATTTAGGGCCGGGCTTGGGCCGGGCCCGTGCCCAGTCCTTTTTTTTTTCAATTGCTTGTTATTCAAGGTAAATACTTTAATTGCCATAATTTCTTGTCATTATGTAAGGAAATTGTAACGTAATAATGAGTGTATACATATTACCACATATAGTAATATATGTATACATATTACCACATATATGTGTATACAAGTAAATAAAACAACTAAAAATTCCTAGACGCACACATATATGTAGTAATATGTATGTATACAATAAATATTTCTAACATTCAAATATTCAAACAGACGGAGTTAAATTGAAAATAAATTTATTCATAGGCCTTCCTCCTTTTATCCGGACTTGGGACCGAGTGTTTGTAAACAAACAGGCTAAGTTACTTATTTTTTTATATATATGAAAAAATATATATCTTGTTTGTAAAAACTTATATATATATATATATATATATATATATATATATATATCTATATTTTGTGAAAAAATTTATTCTAAAACTTGAGAAATGGAAAATACAAAGAAATTACCTAATCATCCGCAAGTATTTCAATGCCCGAGTCACTGCTCTTCCTATCATCAATCGATTTATCTTGGTCGCGGTATTTTGCATCAAGATAATCCTTCCAACATACACATAGCTCGAGCGACTTGTGGTTAAGACGACTTCTCCTGTCATCCAAAACCCTCCCGCTCGCTGAAAATGCCGACTCTGAAGCAACCGTAGAGGCTTGCACCTGCAGTACATCCCGTGCAATTTGGGATAAAGTTTTATACATGTTTTGATTTTGTTTTAAAAAATTTAACAAATTAAAATTAACCTGTTCTTGCATTGATAAATTAGGATAATGATTAGAATTTGAATATACACCAATCTCATTAAAAGAGGAAAAAGTACATGAACCTGCCGTATTAGAAGCATCTTCACCTGGTAGTTGTCTTGCTACTAGATGTTCAAGGCCCTTAAGGTATGGCGCATAATACATCTCACCAGTCGATGATGAAGCTCGCATGCGCAAGTCAGCAGAATTATGATAGAGGTTGAACAGATCCTCAAATTTCTTGCTCACTTTCGTTGTGAGTGTAGTTGTGTCCTCTTGTGTGTAGTTCATTAGTTTTGCAATCTCTTGTATCGACACGTTCACGCCATGCAACTTTAACCTAGGATCTAAACAAGTAGTCACAACAAAAATAACAGGCAATTTCTTCCAATATTTATTAAATTTTTTATCCATCACTTTTACTATTTGTTGAAAGGGTCCTATATATCTCCATTTTGTTAACATTGTAGCCATCTTGAGAATTTCTATTATAGCGATAGGAGAGGTGAGATAGTACGTACCAGACAATAAGTTGGTAGACGTGTAGAATACCTCCAAAAATTCAGCTAGGTATGTAGCCATCTGCCATTCCTCTTGAGTTGGCAAGCCAGCTGGGAACAAGGTTAGTAGAAAATGCGTATAGACTTCTTTATATGCCAGAATATGTAAAAGCATATGGTATGTAGAGTTTCACCTGTGAACCACATCTGTAAGTGGTCTCCTGCGAGGCATATTATATTGAACACACAACATTTTAAATTGTTGTGTTCTAGGGCCCGAACTATTAACAAACGCTGTCATATCCCTCATTTTGAGAAGAATATCTTCTACAACAGCTAAACCATCTTGAACAATTAAATTAATAATGTGACAAACACAGCGAACATGAAATAATTCACCATCAAGTACAGGTTGAAGGGTCTCCTTTAAAGCTGCAATAACAACTTTATTATTAGAAGCATTATCAAAACTAACACTCATAATCTTATTGTTTATTTTAAATGTGGTACATGCATTAATTATAATACTAGCAACATTATTTGCATCATGTGGAGAAGGAAATAGTTTGAATGCGATGATTCTTTTATTCATAACCCAATCAACATCAATCCAATGGGCCGTCACACAAGAATAACTAACAAAAGTAAACGGAGATTGCCAAATATCAGAAGTAAGACTAACTCTATCGTCAAAATGATCGAAATAATCAATCAAGCGTGCTTTAGCAGCATAATACTGCCGGAGTGCATCAGATCTAGTGGTGTTTCTATGAACCTTTTTGTACAAAGGTTGTACGTAGGTGTTCATATCTAGAGTGTCTAAGATTATCGGCAAAACTAAAGGTTTGTTCATCATGAATAACAAATTCAGTGAGACTGTCTCTTTGTTATCCCTGATTATAAACAAATAACTTACCGTCAAAAGATAACTGCGTTTGGCTAGGTTCGACGTGGCCTTATCGAGGTGTACACAGAGGGTAATGCATGTTAAGATGTCCATTACCACTACCAGACGAAAATAATTTAGCACAGTACTTACATCAAGCTTTTCGGACGCCGTCCACCATAACTTTATGAAAATGATTCCAACACTCGGTTTTTTTTTTCCCTTTTGGACTTCTAGCTCACTGCCGGAGGCATTGCTCGGCCCTTCTCCACCATGGCCGCTCATCCGGTTAAGATTATGCCACGGAGTAGTAGCTTCGCCAACCGAGCTGCGTCCTTGACTATAATGCGGGGGGTCTTGTGAAGGCGTGTATTCAAGATCTGAAATGTTTTGATTGAACTCCTAATTGGCTTGAGTATCTATCATACAACCTGTGCTTATTCGTCCATGAACGAATGGTGGTCTGGTGTTTGTGATGACCGTGGTGGTGGTGCTTGTGATGATGATGATATTTTTGTGATGATGATCCACGCTTCAGTTTCTTCAGTAATCCAATCATATTTGACGCTAAACTTTTTTACTAGATTGAAAAATAAAACTAGTAAGAGTAACTAAATCCACAGGAATAAGAGCAGTAATTACTAATTAGAAATAACAATTAAAAAGAATTAAAGAGTAACTAATGAATAAGAGTAATTAGTAATTCAAAATTGGAGAGAGTTAGTAATTAAAAAGAATTTAGTAATAGTAATTAATAAATAAGAATTCACTAATTAGTAAACAAAAGAATTAGAGAGTAACAAATGAATAAAAGGAGTAGTTAGTAATTAGAATTTAGGAAGAATAATAATTAGTAAACAAAAGTAGGAATTAGCAAGAGTGCTAATAAGTAAACAAGAGTGGTAATTAGCAAGAGTAGTAATTGAAAAGGGAAATAGTAGCAAAGCTTGTAGAAATGTAGAATATATAGATAAGAGAGAGTAAGAAGATTGGTGTGAAGAATTAGAAAGAAGGGGTATAAATTTATAGATTTTTGAAAGTTCACAAAAGACCAAAATGCCCTTTAAAACTATCCGTTTATAGTTGTTGGGAAGGGTATAAGTGTAAAAAATCTTAAAAGAGTTGAAAAAATTACGTTAGACCAAAATACCCCCCAAACTAGCCGTTATATTGTTGTTGGGGGGGGGGGGTAAAAGTGAAATTTAGGAAAATAATGAGAAATATGGCCGTTGGGGGGAAAAGGGGGGGAGATTTTAATTTGAAAAACTGTGGGGCCAGCCCACTTTAGGTCCAGAAAAGGGCAAAAAACGGGCCAGAAAAATGGCCTAAAAATAAGTTAGAATAAGGCCGAAATTCGGGCCAAATGCGGGCTAAATTTGGGCCAGCCCTAAAAATCGGGTCAAGGCCTAAAAGAAGGGCTGGTCAGCTTGTTTTTTAGGGCCTCGCCGGGCCTGGATAAATTCTTGAAAATGTGCGGCCTGGTCCAAATGCCTAAAATGTTGGGCCGTCACTGTTCACATGGAGGGCCGGGCCAGCCCGGGCAAAAAACAGGCCGGGTCTGGCCAGCCCGCGGGCCGCCCGGCCCTTTTGACATCTCTAGGGTCCTTTGGATGTCTACGGAAAAAAAGTCGGGGTCTCGCTTTTGGAAAAACCTCATTTATGCTAGAGATAAAATGACTAAAATTATCTGTTGGTGGCTGGGAAACAGGACTGACATATCTTTTTGAAATCATAAATGGTTGCCTACGGGCACAATTAGATCACAAATGATTGGATCCATTCCTTGCGACGTTGATAATCTGACCGTAAACTCCATCATCCACAACAGGGCCTGGAATAGGCACGCCATCCGAAATCTTGTGTCCCTGCACATCTCAAGCTAGATCTTAGACATCCCTATTCTACTGTATGATAACCCTCCTCATAAGATCTTCTCACCTTTCGATCAAAGTGAGTGTTCGGTCACCTCCGCCTACAAATCCTTAATGTCTACCAACCTTTCCCATCATCATGATTGGACTTGGATATAGAACCTCCACCTTCCTCCCCGGATTAAAACATTTTATTTGGAGATATAGTCATTAATCCAGTGTTCGATCTTGTCTCCCGTGGATAACAAACAATGTCCCCATAACTGTGGTATGTGTGAGACTATCGGCCATGCCCTTCGCTGATGTCCAACCATTCATACGCTCTGGCTGAAATTAGTTCCAAAAAAGTGCACCATTGATATAGACACTTTCTGTTTCGTCTATGGTGTAAAGCCATGGAAAATTTTTACTCCGTGACTTGACCCAACAATATCCCATGGCCCACTTTCTTTGGGTTCCTCTTATCCGTGGTCTGGCATAATAGAAACAAACTCGTCATCCTTCAAACGTAGTTCCAAACCCAGCAGAATATTATGCGTGAGACCATGATCTTAGCACAAGATTACTTGTTTTTTTTACAAACTGTGTGAACATCCCCCCACCCTGGGTCTATATTCAACAAATTAAATGGAATCCTCCCCCGGAAGGATGGGTAAAACTTAACATGGATGGAAGTTTAACCAAATGCAAATATTGAGTCGGAGCGGCTGCTATCATTCGTAACTCGAGTGGTAAATTGATCTCAGGTTGCTCTAGAAAGCTAACAACCCAAAACAGTCACACCGCAGAATGGTGTGCTCTTCGAGATGGTCTTAATCTCGTGTGGCAAAACAATCATCGACAAGTTATCTTGGAGGTCGACAACAGGAGTGTGGTCCATTTCTTGTTACATGTTATTTGACATTTTAATTCTTGATTGTAGGGCTCTACTTAAACGTCCTTGGCAAGTTCTTGTTTCTCACGCCTATCAAGAAACAAACTTTTGTGCGGATCAAATGGCTAAGCATGCAGGTGATCAACATCATGCATACCATATATGGCAGCATGATCCGCTCTTTTTGTTAAACCTGTCGCAAAACGATATTAGTGGGAGTGTCACCCCACGCTGTGTGGCTCAAGTTTTTTCTTAATTAAATAAAATCATCCCGTTCTTAAAAAAAAAGAAAGAGAAAAGTGCGGCAGGCTTTTTGGTGCACTTCTTTTGCTTTCATCAAAATGGAATTTTTCGCGTGCCACGTGGCTATAGTGGCCTTTTAGAGACTAGTTGGATAAAAGAGCCCATCCAAACCTGGGGTGAGATCAAACTTTTTATCCTTTTTCTAAAGATTGTGCCTAACAAACACCCTATTAACCAATCTCCCCCCTCTATCGTCACTTACACCTTGCTCTGCCATCAATTCAAGCCATCCATAGTCCTTCGTTGTAACCATACGAGTCCTCATGCCTTAATTGCCCTCCTTAAATGTCATCCTCCATCAACCTCATCCACCACCACTTAAACCTAAGTGGGAGGAGGAGGACTAATCAGGGGGACTAAGTTGGGAGGAGGAAGAATTAGACAGCTATGACAGAGGACTAATGGATGGCGGTGGATGGCTTGAAGTGATTGTTAGTGATGGTAGAGGGGGGGTATTGGCTACAATGCTTTTTTCGTGATGTTGCCAAGGTGGGGGCTGTGGTGGTGTTGATGGTGGTCTGTGATGTGCTGTGGGTGGTGGTGATGGGCATTTTTGTGCAATAGTAGCATTTTAGTGTTACTTAAAACAATATCTTGGTTTTTTTAGATGTTATCTTTATAGATCGCCCAAAATTAAGGGCAGTTGGTAAGGAACTTAAACGTTTTTTTGGAATAAGGTTTTTTAAGAATTTTTGTATAAAACCCAAAGGGGAAATGGTTTGATAGATCAAAAAGATAAAAGGGGGTTATCTTGGGCTGATCCAGATATAACACAAGAGAAAAGTTCTTTTATAGGGTCACAAAGTGTCCCTCCAATAAATGAATCTTTGAATTTTGTCCTTTCACCAGATCTATCTCTCTCTCTCTCTCTCCCTCCCTCCCTCCCTCCCTTCCCCCTCTCTTTCATGTTGTACTTTCCACCACCCAGAGTCTCATGCCACCTCCGATCACCATCTTCAACCACTACCCTCATTAAGCCACTATTAGCTTCCACTACCCCCACCAAGCTACAACTCGTACCATAAACCCACAACCACCAACATCTTCCACCAACCTGCATTTACAATTAACACTCAAAAGCTTGTATGCACGACTTTCTAACCAACACCCGCCATACATAAGTTAGGCTTGAAAGTTTAGGGAGAAAGCAAAAAGTACTGCATTTTTCTTTTAACAAATCAAGGATACTATGTTCATTTTAGGCATATTGATCAAAACAAATTACCAAATACTTGTGGGTTTTTATTTCATGTCAAAATTTTTATGGGCTTCTTCGATTTATTTCAAAGGTTGACGAGTTTCTTGTTGATGCCAAGGAAGCGGGTTTACAGTATACATGAGGGTGTCAGAAGGAATACGATATGATTTGGAAGCCAAGTGTGCTGTGAGTAAGGCAGAGCAAAGGTAGAGTCCAATACTTCTCAAACTAAGAGTGAGGACTGGCAGTGTTGCGAGGGTGAAGGCGTGGGTGCGTAACGAGTATAGATTAACAGTCAGTAGTCCAATGCTTGGGTCCAAACTTAAGGTCCAAAGTCAAGGTCGAATGTACAAAGTCTTTCTATCCTTCTACAATCCTTTTGCTTTGAAATTCTAGAGTGAGAAAGTGGAATGTGCAAATGAGTTTCCTCCGCCTAAAAATGAATTCTCAAATTTACTATTTATAGAAGTTGGAAATTCCATGTTATCAAGCAACATGTGGCACTCCCTAAGAATGACACCTCACCAAAGCGCAACATATGTCGATGCTCCATGAACTATAGGATCATATATTCACTCAGCCAACCCAGTATAACTTTGCTCTATCTGTCTTTGAAGAGGTCAAACAACACTGATGTTGCCCAAGCAAGCCCTTGAGCTAGCCACCAGTCCAAAACCCGTACTATGTCCCATATGAGGCATTAAGAAACGCAAAGAACTTGAGAGCTATAAGAAGTCTGACGGACTAGGGACAATGCTATCCGGAGACCTGCTCCCTTCGCGAAGTGACTCGAGGGTCACAATTCATAGGGATGTTGATATAGAGCTCTTAGTGTTGGAGCAAGTAGTCTAGTCACGTAGACACCCTAGTAGAGACAGTGTCCCAGAGGATTCGCCTATCTCAGGATAAGTCCTTTAGTGAAGCACTCGGAGTGTGCCAAAGTAGTGTCCCAATTGAGTCGCCTACCCCACGGGCCGAGGTAGTGCTAAAAGGAGTCACCTACCTGACGCGTCGAGATAGTGTCCGCGAAGAGTTGCCTGCCGGACGGGCTGAGGTAATGTCTTGGAGGAGTCGCCTACCTGGCAAAAGAGAAGTTCTCACATTGGAGAGTCACCTATCCCAGCACGAGTCTTTATGCTCACTCGGATCGACGATAAGATAGTATCACAGAGACTCACATACTGGAGGGGCCTAGCTAGTGTCATGGAGAAGTTGCATACCTCAAGAGATGCTGCACACTTTGGAGAGTGGTCGAAGCATGTTCGACGACTAAGTTTGATTAAAGAAAGAGGTACATATCAGTGCATCTTCTTTATCAAGTTTGCCTACCTCAGAGACACACAGAACACATATGTACTATCAAAATGTACCTGTATTCACGTTAAATGCCCTATAACTATTAAATCTTCTCCATGAAGTTTTAAGTAAAAAAACTTGCTCGTAATCGGGTTTCCAGTAGCCTGTGAATTATTGTGCATGGATATAGCTTTCAATACGAACATAGTGGTACGTTGAAGCTATCGTAAAATTGAGGTTTACTTATAAGTTTTGAGTATAGATATATTGCTGTAAAGAAGTTATCGTGAAACTGTAGCTTTCTAGGTTGTTCGAACTGCTTGATCGAACCATCATGCTTTTAATAATAATTCAAATAATGGAAAACATATAATAATAAGTTCCATTAGGGCTATTATCTTCATATGTTTCACTGTAACTTATATACCATTTATTTGCAAGATATTGTATTCTTCATATGGTTATTATCTATGGTATTCCAATTTCATGGGTAGTAGGATTAGCTGAAACTCAATTGATTAAGAATTCTATAAAATTGAGCTTGAATGACAAATTGATTTTTTTTCTGGCTTGAAAACTTTAAGTTTTGATACCTAAGTGGTTAAACAGCTTTCCTTAATTTTAAATATTATAGAATTTTAAAAAAATAATGGCGCTTTTGACTTAAAAGGTCAGGCTAAATTGCAACCTATTTCACTAGTTTTTCTAACTAAAGAGATTAAAAGTTCACTAATGCATCTTTTAATAACAAAAGTGTATGAACTTAAGCAAAACGTGTATGGTTCCGGCCCCACCGAGTAAAAATGACACCTAGGGGTTAAATGACTTTACCTTTTCCCTTTAAAATACCCTTTTAAAATGTAAAAGATTTACAAAATTGAAGGATGCTTTTAACTTTTAAAAGGGTAAGACTCGATCACAACATTTTTGGCTACATTAAACATTTTTTTTGTTAGAGAGGTCAAAATTTCACTAATGTATCTTTTAGTGACAAACGCATAAGAATTTAACTAAAATAGGTGTGGATCTAGTCCACTGTATCCCAAAAGGTTTAACGGCTAAATATTTTTTTTCCTTGACAAGACCCTTTCTAAATTTAGAACATTTGCAAAAGTTAATAGTGATTTTTGCGAGGGTGTGGCTAAATTTACACATTTTGCGGCTAAAGGTTCTCCAATGCATTTTTTAACCATAAAAGAGTATGAACTTAACAAAAACATGTGTGGGTCTCATTTACAAATATCTCAAGGGGTTAAATGGTTAATCATTTTTCCTTGACATCACTTTTTTTTTTTACTGAAAACGCTGTTTTATGTAGGTTAGAATTTGTTTTAAATTAAGGGTGCCTTTAATTTTTAGCATAGTATTAAGTCTTTTTCTCTATAATTCTTTTTTTGAGTTTTAGAGCTTTGTATATTTAAAGGTGTTTTTTGACTTTCTTCTAATAAAGTACCTCATTTCAATTTCATAGTTTGTTAAAAGTAAGGGTGCTTTTTGAATTTTACTTAAAATCTCTATAAGAATTTATATCCATATTGAGAAGTTTCAACCTTTTTTTGTACAGAGATTTTTTACAGAAAAAAACTTTAACACAATTTTTTACAGACAAACAATTTGCATTGAATGAAGCTATCTTGAGCTTGGGATTGTAGATGAGTTCTATGTGCATCTCATTAATAGTTCAATACTTATTGAGCTGGAATTGATAGTTAAATATAAAATTTGCAATTGCGACAATTTAGTCAACTGCATAAACCTAAGGACATGCTATCACACATTCACCTTAGTGATAGACGAACATCGGAAACACATCATTTACAAGCTTATATACCTCTTAATGCTTATTTAATCACCCAAACCATATTATTAAGAATCTTTTTCACTCATTTCAAATTTAAAATCTATCAAAAAGTCTGATTAGTTAGGTAATCAATTAGAACAATTTTTTGTTAAATTTAAATATTGCGTCACTAAAGTGGTTAAAAGTTCACCAATGTATCTTTTAGTGATAAAAGAGTACGAATTTAACCAAAATTGATTTATGTCAACCCCCATTATTTAAGTCTCCGCTCACATTTTTTAAAAACCATGTCAAAATTTAACTTTAAAATTTGCATACATCAGTCTCGATAAAAAGAACCATTCCTAAGTTCATGTGTTATCATTTTTTTATATCTTTTCGTAAGGTGTACCGACTATTGCATCTAGTAAATTTTACATGTGGCTGCATCTAGTAAATTTTACATGTGGCTGCATACTTAAATTTCTCGACATAGAATTCATACTAACTTTTTAGATGACTAGATGCAATATTATCATGTAAATGTTATGTACTAAAAATAAAAATCTTATGTCAAAATATATTTGGATTGTGAACATCTTAAGCCGCAAATATGGATGATTCTAACGGTTACAACATAATTGACACCAGCTATAGCACCAACTCTCCCCTTCTCTCTTCTCTCTCTAAAAAGCAAAAGTAAAACACCAACAACTCGTCAATGTTAGCAGCAGGGGGTGGGGGAGGGGGAAGGGTCTTCATGGCTATCTCTCTCTTCCCTTCCTCTTTGTTTTCGTCTTTCAGGTCCTTTCCTTCTTTGTTGTCTTAGTTTCCTTTGAGGAGTGCAATGACTGTGGTTGACGACAAACTGGAAGGTGGATGATGGAGTAGCAGCAACAAGTTTATCCCCTGAAATCCTCACGATTAGAGATGGCGACACTTAGTCCCGTTCTATTATCCTCAGGTCTAATCTGATCTAAGTAGAACTTGACCATATTCTTGATCTACTAGATCGGATAGATCTACTCGTTAAGACGGCCGATGGTCAATCTGTACTTGTGTACGAGTGAAGAGGGTTTCAAGGGCTAGAGGTATTAACACCAGCGATGGTCAAAATTTCACTGGCGGCGATCGAAATGTTTGCTGGTTATGGGGGCTATATGTAGTGGTTACTAGGTGCTATGCTAGGTTTCCAAATGTCAAACTCTTTTTAAAGCTTTGAAGAAGTATCTATCTTTTCCACCACTCCTGTCTAAGCCGATCATTAGAGAAGAATTATTCATTTATCTGGCTATAGCCCAGTCTGCCGTCAGTGTTGTCCTCATCCCAGAATAAGAGAGCAAGCAACTCCCATTTTATTACGTCAGGAAAGTCCTCCAAGGAGTCGAACTCCACTATCTGAGCATGGAGAAGCTCGCATTTGCACTCCTTATTGTTGCACGGAAGCTTCGGCCGTACTTTCAGTCACACTCGATCACAGTACTGACCGACAAGCCCCTTCAAGCAAATACTACACAAGCTCGACCTAGTACCATGGCCTATCAAACTTGGTGAGTTTGACATTCAATATAAGCCTCGCTCTTCTCTCAAGCGCTAAGCTTTGGCCGACTTCATCGTTGAATTCACTCTCCTTATTGAAGATAAAGCTCCACCTTACCAAGTCCAAAAATAAGATCTCTTTACATGGACACTATTCATCGATGGCTTCTCTAGTGCGAGTGAAAGTGGAGCAGGGATAGTTCTTAGGGGGCTGGATGGCCTCGCCATTGAGTACGCCCTTTGTTTCGGCTTCCCTACCTCAAAAGCATACGAAGCCTTGATAGTAGGCATGCACTTAGCCTGAGCTATGCAAGTAGAGTCACTCCACGTATACAGCGATTCCTAGCTCGTCGTAAAGCAATTTTGGGAGAATATGAAGCACGTGATAAAAAAGATGGCCAAGTACCTGAACAAGGCCAAGGAACTTGAGAAATTCTTCTTAAGTTTCAACATTATACAGATCAGTCTAGAAGATAACACCTCACCGACGCGCTTTCTTGGCTAGCTTCCCTTGACGCATCAGTGTTTGACAGCACTATCCACTTGGAGCTCTTACATGAGCCTAGCATGACCGAGCAAGAGGTAATGGACATCACACAAGATCCCTCGTGGATGGATCCGATCAGAGCCTATCTTCAAGATGGCACCTTGCTTGCCGATAGGAAGCAAGCCAGGACTATCATGGGCCACTCGATGAGATATCTTATCATAAAAGACATCCTTTACAAGCCCTTGTTTATGCTTCCCTATCTCCGATGTCTCACACCACCAAAAGCCAAGTAGGCCTTTTGGGATGTGCATGAAGGAATTTGCACCCAGCACCTGGGAGGACAAGTCCTCATACACAAAGTCCTCTGCCAAGGGTATTATTGGCCGACTATGAAGCTAGACCCTTTAGACTACACCAAAAGATGTGATGCATGTCAATGTTTCTCCTTAGTTCCCCCATATGCGCCGGCCCCATTGACTTCACTGAGTAGTCCATACCCTTCGCGATGTGGGGGATGGACATCTTAGGCCCATTTCCTCTGGCCTCTGCTCAGCACAAGTTTGTGATCGTCAAGATCAAATACTTCAGCAAGCGGGTCAAAGCGGAAGCATTGGCAACCATCATAGAGAAGAAGTGTGAAGACTTCTTCTGGCAAGTTGTTGTCTGTCGATTCGAGATCCTTTACGTACGGGTCATCGGTAACTGGAAGCAATTCGTCAAACCCACCTTCAAGAGATTCTGCATCAGTCTGTCAATCGAACACCACTTCATATCGGTCACCCATCCACAAATGAACATCAGATGGAAGTAACCAACCGAACCCTCCTCCAAGGCTTAAAGAAGAAACGAGATGGAGCCAAAGGCCTTTGGGTGGACGAGCTCTCCATGATCCTTTGGGCTTACACGACAACGAGGAACCTTACGAGCAAAACCCTATTTAACTCGACTTTCAGCATGCAGGCACTCATCCTCTTTGAGATTGGCCTACCATCTCTTCGACTCATAGCCTATATATGCCCCCTCAGGGAATGATGAAGCCCTTTGTGCCCACCTGGACCTACTGAACGAGTCAAGAGAACAAGCACATGTTCAACTTGCTTCTTACAAACAGAAGGCCACAAAGTCTTACCACCAGAGTGTTTGCCCCCGTGCTTTTTGCATTGGTAAACTTGTCTTGCGCTGAATAGAAGCTTTGGTCCCGAAAGATGCCATTGGTAAATTGGAAACCAATTGGTAAAGCCCTTACACAGTAACCAAATTAGGTGGTTCAGGCTCTTACCACTTGGAAGATTCGAGTAGTAACCCCATCCCTTAAACTTAGAACACGACCAACCTAAGGCGTTACTACTCAAGAGCAAGACCAAGGTTGGGGCCATGTCTCCACTACTCTGACATCTTGCTCACCCTAGATTTTGTTTTAGATTTGGTTTTATTTTTAGCTCTTCATGTGGCAAGTTCTTGTTTTCCATTCGGCCTTACGTGGCATAACGTTGTACTCACCTCTTTGGCACATCCATAAATAAAATAACACTTTGCAAAAGTCTTGATTTCATTCAATATGAATTGAACGTTACACATATAGGCTTTGAAGCCATGTATGAGAAAAGACCTAAAACTAAGCTCAGTCTCTATGTGCTACTCGGTTGACACTCCTATCACCTGTTGGCTATTGTTTTGTCGGGATCCTTTAGCTTTAGCCACTGATTGCTGTGCCCTAGTGACCATCCCTGAAGCACAATCTCGTGCTCCCAAGCTTGGACTGCCCAAAAAACCGGTGAGTGTGCGCTTGGGCAGCTAAGAACAGCTTGAGCAGCAGCCGTGTGAGTAGCCAACTCTTCATGCCGTGCAAACTCCTCCAAAGTATCCTCGTGACCAAACTTATGCTCGTATGCTGAGGTCCAATGTCTTTCTTGCACCCATTATAACTGTGCACAAGGGTCATCTTCGAATCCCGAAGTCTCTGTGCCTCATATAAGCCTGGGACTTTTTGAAGTCATAAATAGCCTGAGCAGTGATCTTTCCTTTCTTGACCTCGTGTGGCTGAACCTGCTCAGTCAGCCCTTAGATCGCTCCAACCATTCTACCTTCTTCTTAGCGTCTCTGCAGTAATTCTTTTCAATCTGGACTCTTTTCTTCTCCTCGTCCAAGATTTTCACAGCAACAATCAACTTCTCCGCGCTGATTTAAACTTAGGCCAATGTCTGCTAAAGAAATGGCATGAGAAGTTCAAGAACAAGTCAAGTGAAAGTATTTTAAAGCAAGTGTTATTCACTTGAGAAGTTAGTTGCACCATCGCAATGGCCGTGTCGAGCGGATCATACTCTACGATAGTAACACGATCCATAGGGATGAACGCTTTTCTCGACCATTCTTAAGCAGTACATCAACTCTTGAAGACAGACTCGTCGATTATCACCCTCTAATCCAACAAATGGGACATTCCAATAGAGCAGAGGAAGAAGGCCAACAATTATTGGAGCCTTCCTCTTCTTCGGCGCCTCTTTGAGCATTCCCTTAGTCGTTTCCAGACCAAGCACCACGGGCTCTGACCTTGCTTTCTTCGACTGAGGCTGTGAATTCTCTAGGGCATCAATGTCCAAGTCTTGGACAATATAATCCTCCACGCTGATTGCCTGTAGCTCATCGGGGATGGCATCGCCCAACCTAAATCTAGCCAGGACGAGCAAAGGGGCATCACCTCCTTGTGCTTGGTTGCCACCGCTCCCTTGGGCTCTCCAGATGCCATATTGTCTGCAAGATAAAACAAGTGTTATATAACAAAGAGGTAAAGATGACGATACACATTGTTATAAAGACAATTACTAGGATCATGCTCGCCTTCCTCCTCGTCCAAGCCTTCGTAGGTGAAAATGATTCCGTGCTCATGAAGCTGAGCATTACTCAATAGATACTTGGACTCTAGGGGCTCATCTCCTTTAAGCCGTTTAAGGTGTTCAAGATCTGCCTCAATCAGGTTCTTCTCCTTCAAGGCGTTGCAATACCTCGTATCGCACTCGGGATTCCACTTATTGGGAATATCACATCTCATGTTTTCAGGAAGTTTGGCAAACAAGAACCTATCCTTCTAATTGTGGTTGGATGAAGGGGGTTTGGAAAAAGATTGGCGTTGGCTTTGGAAGACTGACTCAAGAAATAGCAACCCACCTGCTTCGCTATGGTGCATATGAAAAAAAAACCATCTAAACACCCAAGCATGAGGGAATAGCTGGTTGGGTGCAAGGTCATACATGTTAAGCATCTTCGCGAAGAAAGGATGAAGAGGCACTCTAAAACCAGTTTAAAACATATACGAGTAAACCGCCACATTGTCTATTGTGCACATATTGGTCGCCTCACCTTGCCCTCCTTCGATGACCTAAGCTATACATACATAGGAATTTCGCAACACTCCCTCAATATTTTAAGCTTTAGCTACTCAGCCTACTCTTAAGGGTGTGTGCATAAAAGGGTTTTGGGCTATGAGCTTGCTCGGCCAAAACTTCCTTCGCAAAAAGCCACCAAGGCTCTTGGTAGGGAACTAAAGGAATTCTTATGTCCAACACCATAGGATCAAATGTCCTCTCTACCCTAATATTCCTAGCGTCTTCTTGTAACTCAGAAACATGATCTCTACTTTGAGTTGACATTTTTTGGATCAAACAAAGGAATTCAGGGAAGTTGAAGGGATTTGGAAGCTTACTTGGATGGAAAAGAAGTGTTCTTCAAATTTAAGAACACCAAACTCTTCGAGATCTCCTTTGACAAGCTCTTGAACTCTCTCAAGTGTAGCTCTCTCTCTCTCTCCCTGCTCAAAATGGAATAGAATGAAAAGGAACGAGATGCCTTTTCCTTATATGGTGAGACTATCAAGATCCAATGGCTGGGATTGGACAATCATTAGGATAACCAACATGTGGCGCCAAGTGGTCAACATTACTGCGGTCAAATTTACCCTTGTGCCTTTTGAAGGGAGCCTTAGCAAATCTAAGTGGGCACGCTCCATCATTCAAGGGTCCTAGTTCGTTGCTCGTTAGGCCGAGCAGACGATCCCTTAATGTCCCCTAATTCCTCTCTGCTAGCCAGACGGAGCATAACGAGCTCCTTAGGGCTCCCTAATCGTTTGCTGCTCGACAGACCGAGTAGACAAACTTCTTAAGGTCCTCTCTGCTCGCTAGACTGAGCAGGCGAGCTCCTTAGGACTCCCAAACCTGTCTCTACTCACCAGATCGAGTAGACGAGCTCCTTACGGCCCCCTTAAGTCCTCTTTCCTCGCCAGACCGAGCAGACGAGCTCCTAGGGGATATTAAATGCTTTGCTTATCCTAACGAGCAAATGTGCTTAAGCCTATAGTGCTCTGGTCGTCTAGCCAAGCAGATGAGCTCAAGTGGTCAAGCTCAATGCTTGTCCAGCCAATTAGATGAGCTCAAACTCAAGGTCTCTGCTCTACAGCTGAGTAGATCTGCTCTACAGCTGAGCAGATGAGCTCAAGTTCAAGCTCTTCATTCGTTTAGCTGAGTAAAAGAGCTCAAGCTTAAGCTCTCTACTTGTCCAGTAGAGCAGACAAGCTCAAGCTGAAGCTCTTTGCTCGTCCAGCTGAGCGATTGTCCAGTCGAGCATACAAGCTTAAGCTCAACCTCTTTACTCGTCCAGCAGAGCATACGAGCTTAAGTTATCAGCTGTCTACTCGTCCGACCGAGGTTGACGAGCCTAAGTCTCAGCTCTTTGCTGGTTTAGTAGAGCAGACAAGCATCCTTCGAAGGGGTACCTCGATCTCTATTAGTAAGGCCGAGTAGATGAGTTCCTAAGCCTTCAAACTTCATTAATTCGGTCAAGGAACAAACCAAATATTCCTCTACCCGACTACTAAATGAAAAATGTCGTTCTTGGCTTAAATTTTCTGGCACGAAACACACTCTGTCTTAAGTCCGAATCCCGATATCTATTAAAAAAAGATTAACCAACTTCCACATTCTTTCCCTAAAAGGACATATAATGTGGGGCAAGTGATATGGGAAAAATACACCTCCCTCTGAAAGTGCCATGTGTCACGTAAGAGTCCCACCACGATCAGACCTATGACCAGGTCTGAGGCTTCTCTTCTTCATTTAATAAGTTCTCCCTTATCCGTGCCACCTTTTTTGGAGGAATAAAAGTGGTAGTCTCCTATCAAGAGACTACCAGTCGATTCTTAGTGGAAGAAAGACTCATCTTTTAAATCTAGGAGAACTCAAATCAATAAGAGGTACGTTCAGCAAACCTAAGACACTCATACCTTTTCTCTGCTCACATCTGACTCAAGCATCAGAGATATTCTCCACCAGATGCCCATCCGGCAAGTCACCGGTATTATTTGTGCTGTGCAGGTTTGTTTACGAGCTAATGTTGATCGGTCCGAATTTTATCCATAAGAAATACCAAATTTGGAATAGTTTTGAGTTGAGCAATTTGACGGGACGAGACAGCACAGGGTGTCCCGCATATACTGTAGACACAACAAAGACTTGAACGAGTGTACCAGCATATATTATAGACACAACACAGAAACTAGAACAAGGAAGAGGTGTCGTGGAGGTCTAAGATTTGTTTGTGTGAGTCAAAATTTCGTTAAGCTGTTGTTGGGCTTGGGATATTAAGGATAATATCATCCATATTCATCAACTATGGTTAGTGGCGGAAGATCAACCTGTAGGGTTTCACGGTGGTGGAAGACTGCGAAGGTGATTTGAACTGTTTCTACTGAATTACCAAGTTTTACAAAGTCATATTCTGGTAGATTTTGTAAAAAACATGAGGTCATATGAATTTTGGTCTCCAATAGACAATAAAGGAAATAAATCATCTAGGTTTTAGATGGAGTCCGTGATGTGATGATGCGATTTGTTAACGTCGACAAGTTTAACATGAGGATGGTACCTATTCCACCACCACCTATTTGTCGTGGGGGGGGGGGGGGGGGGGAATGTCTGGCGGCGACACCCATTCTACTGGATTGGGGGGGATGTGTAGTGGTATGGGTAAAGAGGAGGTTATGGATGTGTTGAAGGTTGAATGGGTAAAGTTCAAAGGACGGTATTGACATTTGTAAAATGCAGTATGATGACATAAGCATACAAATGCTGATACAACATAATGGTATATCTCGTACGAGTCTTTAAGATTCTAGATTGACATCTAGAATTTTGAAAATTGATGGGGTTCACTAATACCAGCCCCTCACTCCAAGGGGGGTTTAGGGATATTTTTCTTTAATTTTTTTGATGGATTAAAATTACACTTTTCTGTAGTTACAAGAAGACTTCAAATTATTATTTAAGTTCAAAATACTTAGTCTAGGTAGATAAATTTTTATGTTATAATTTGCCGGTAAACTTGATTTGGCAACACATTGTTTTAAGATTTGAATTCTTGATTAACACAAGAAGAAAACACCGTCGCAAAAAAGATAGGGACGAAATGATGCTCCAACGTTGCTTGGAGCAACCTTCCTCCGAGCCATATTCGGTGACAATAATCATAACTACAAATTAATGGTTCCATTTCGACATATCTGATGGTGAAAAAGTCTAGAAGTGTTGAAAATGGAGGTTGGAGGAAGTTGCTTTAACCAATGGTTGAAGCAAAAATTTTCCAAAACTGGAGATGGAAGGAAGGGAACGAGGTGGGCATGGATGAGATGGTTGTCAATGGGGCAGAATTGGGCAGCTTATATATAGCCCATTGAGTGAGAACGATGGGTACATTGGATAGGAGAAACGTAACAAGTTAGTGAGATTCTCCAAAAATAGTTAGTATTTTTTTGTTATCCTCTTATCTCATCCTCTGATTATACCACGTCATCATTATATTAAAGATTTTCTCAATATGAAGTTTTTATTCACTAAATATCGATGCACATTTTAGACTTTTCAGTACTTTGAACCAATAGTATAGTTAAACTGTGTAGCATTTTAAAATCTTAAGAAACAATAATTCTTACCATATGAACTTTTCACATCAATACATGATCGGGCTCCGGGTGTTGTTACGACTGCCACTCTTCTTAGGAAACGTTATCCAAACAAGTACTAGTGTATCGATTAATCCTTTAGTCACTTGCACGTAAGGCAATTAATCTAAGTCAACTCCATGCTATTATCTGGCTTCGTACTACACAGAAGTTATACAGTAAACAACTCCTTGCTATTATTTGGCTTCATACTCCACAGAAGTTATATGGTAAAAGGTCACTCTATTTTCATTTTACACCCCTCAACTTATGATGTAGACAAAATTTGATACCAACTGTTGGATTAGTTTAACAAAAATTATTTTTGGAAACATAAGAATTTCCTTAAAATCCCTTTATATGCTTCAGTCTTACAATGGAAGATACTTGGTTACATACATACACACACATTTTTCCAAAATGGTTCTTTTAAAAAATATTTAAATAGTATATACGATAACATTCGTCGGCCTCAAAATAACTTGTGGTTGATCAGTCTTATGCTCGTATGCTTGAGAAGGAAAATACAAGTGCTGAAGCTACGAGTTATACACCTCCAAGCTTGATCTATTGCACTATTTTTATACTAGAAAATTATAGCCGTTAGACTGTCCACTTTGATGGCCGGTTTAATGGTTTAATTACCAATCCGCATTATTGATCAGCATTTGTTTCTAATGGCCACATTTTTATTACTGAGTTTATTTACTAGAAATAAATCTTAGAATAATTCACACTTCGCAACCTATTTTGAACGACCTATATTTGCACTTAAGCTTAGTCCCCTAAATCAAACTTTTCTTACCATTTCTGAGTCGGTAGTGGCCGTTGTTGAGCATACAAGAGGCTCTCTTCGAATACACAAACTTACACAAACTTATCTATCCGGTTGATCACCCAAATAATGAAGCATTTTCGACGGTTCTGGGCGGGACAGGTATCAGGCTACCTGGAAATGATGATATGGTTGGTTTTGCTCCTGTTGATCTGATTCTAAAGGAAAAAAAAAGGAAACAAAAAAATTATACTGTTGTTATCTAGGTTTATCTCTTTATAATTGTTTTTATCATATTCTTGTTAGTTACTTGTTGGCCTTTTCTATTAGCATACATTACGTTTTAACATATTTTATATGCTTTTAATTTATTATCGTGCCTACTGGATGCGGATGTCATCCGTGTATGTTTGTTTCTATGTCCCTGCCCTTTCTGGGCTCGGGTAATTTGATTGCTCTGCAGTCCTTCTCATATTGAAGGTCGTTTTTAGCTCGGCTATTTATAAGGATTTGATGTCTCGTTTCTAGCACGCTAACATGTAGGCTATCGAGAAAGAAATGCTCTTATGTTTGACCGGCTTGTATTTGGGATTGACAGAAAGGCGGTGTACGATCATAGTGGGAACGATCCCAAGCATGTCTGTTGCACTCCATGTGAAGACTCCGTGTTGGACCGAAGGAAGGAGATCAGCTGCCTGCAAAAGGCTGGTCCATAGAGGAGAGACGATTCACAATTGATGCTCCTTGTCTCTTTCCTCCAAACGTACATCAACGAGTTCCAACATGGGTTCGGCGCGTTTCATGTGTTGCTCACTTGTTGGTCTTTAATGGCCTTTACATCTCTTTGGCTTTACAAGATGCTAGGTAACACTTGCGAGCAAGTGTCTAGTCTCCCCTTACTGTGCCGACTTTATTCGGTGTGTGGGGAACTTCATTGTTAGGTTTAAAATTGAAGCGACATCTTGCAACTTTTTGAGACCTGTTCGTCCAAGTATTTCGTTGTAAGACGATTTGACTTTGACTATGAGGAAGTCAATAGTCTAGGTGGTTTTGAGGGGACCAGTGCTCGCGACGATCATGAACAGGACAGTACCCTCAACAGGCACAAATGCTCCTATGAAGCCATTTAGGGGCGAGGAGACTGGTTTCACTCGGTCTTTCAAAATCTTCATGTGTGAGACAAGCATCATCGAAGATGATATCGAACGAGCTCCCCTTGTTGACCAGAATATGTTTAACATTATACATATCGATCTGGAGTGTGATGACTAGGGCATCGTCATGAAGGAAGATCACCCCTCTAGGTCTGAGTCATCAAAGCTAATGACATTTTGGGCCATTTGGTAGAACCTTGAGTAAGGTTAACCTGCCGAGCATACGTTTTGCGTGAGGAGTGGACAGTCCTCTGGGCTCGGCCCTCCAGAGATGACGCTGATTGCAGATAGATCCCTTGGAGGCAGTTCATCTTGCCTCCTCAGATTTCCACCTTTCCTTCAACCTTGTTGTCATTCATTCGTCCTGATGAACTACTTCAAATACCCTTTGGTGATCAGATTTTCAATCTCACGCTGGAAAAGCTTTTACTTCTCTATCGTATGGCCATGATCCTCATGGAAACACATCTGATGGTCTCTCTTCTTGGTCGACAACCCCAAGAGCTTGGGCCACTTACCAATATTTTGATCCTTTATCTGATTGAAGATGTGTTGTTGGGAGGTGTTGAGGGGAGTGAAGGGTCCCGATAGTGGTGCCCGCGAGCACTTTGACTCACTGTCTGGCGCTTGTCCATCCGGTTGGTCTCTCCTCTACGGGAGCATCAAATCCTCTTCTGCTCGGAGGTACTTCTCTACTCTGTCGAAGAAGTTTGCCATGTTTTCTGGGGGCACTTGTTGAGCAAAAAATATGGTGGCGTACTCGGCTTAACGCCCCTAGCCATGGCGGCAAAGGTCACTCCAGGATCAAGGTTGTTGATTATGAGCTTCTTCGCATTGAAGCACGCGTAGTAGGACTTCAAGGATTCTTTGGGTCCTTGTACTATGCAGAAAAGGGTGGCCGAGTTCTTACGTTGCACTCGGCTCGTCAAGAAATTGCTACATAAGGACTTTGCTAGCTGAGCCTAGCAAGAGATGGAGCGCAGTGGTATGTGTTGGAACCACACGAGTTGTGGCCTTCAAAGTCATGGGGAATGCACGACACATGATCTGATCTAGAACGAGGTGCAGATGCACATATGCATGAGGTAAAGAAAGCCAAGAGTTCGATGGGATCACCTATCACATCGTATGACAGACATAAGCGGAGTAGGGAAGAGATAGATCTCTTCCGTGAACGGTCATCCAATGATGACAGAAGCGGTGATGTATCACTTTTGAACGTCGGTCTTGGGACTGCACAGAGTGGTTTTGTCGAGTGGAAGAGCTTCATAGTAGCTCTCTTCAGGCCTCTTGTGCAGGGGATTACGACGCTCGTCGTCAGAGTGTTCGTCCCCAGCTTGGTTGGCAGGCTGATGATGCTCCTTTGTTGCGCATTGTGGAGGCTTCGTGCCCCGGAGGAAATATGAGGCCCTTGTGGACTGATTGCCTCTGGGCAGTGGTGATGCATCGTACCCTGGAGGGTTTGGAGGTCTACTGGATTTGGACGGCTGTTCGGATCGCTGCTCGATGGTGGCCTGTAGCCTCTCGAAGGATCTTTGCATCGTCTGAATGGTGGCAAGCTGGTCAGTCTGGTCGGTTGTGATTAGTGGTGGCGCAGAAGTACCGGCAGCAGAGGTCATTCCGACGGTGTGAGATAATATGGGCCTGAGAGCCGGAACAGCGTGCGGGGAAGGAAGTTCCTCAGCGGCGGCAGAGGCGGAGTCACAGCTGGGGTATTGGCAATGGCCTTGCCACGAAACGTCGACGACAGTCGAGCCGCTTCCCCACTAGCCATGGGTTGTAATTTTGAGCTGTGAAATCTGTCGAAGGATCTATTCGGTCCCCCGGATGGCGCCAAAGCACTAAAGCCAAGACACCCCACTTTTTATTTTCGTATCCAGCCAGTGTTTTTTTCTTGCTTTTCGTACCTTTCTACCTATAAACACACATTGAATTATATTTATTGACGTGCTTACACAAATCACACTATATCTGTATCATGGAATCAGTCTATTGGGCCCTGTTACAAATTTGATCCTGTGGACTTTTAAGCAATCCATTCGCCATGAACACAGTTTCTTGTGTCTACAAGTGAAAAAAGGCACTTTTTTAAAGCTGCGCTTCTAATTTTGTGTCTTGTTTGGTGGTGGTGTCCTCAATTTTTACCTGTTTTTGTATCCATAATGCGTCAATTTTTCGGCTTTTGATTTGGCTTTTCCATGTGTGCCTCGTTATCCCTTTATTCTCTCTGACCGTGCATCTAATATCTTTATAGTAAAATTTCTGGTGATAATAAAGTAGGAAGAGTCTTGTATTTTCTCTTGATTACAAGTTGATCATTTTTTCTCACTTAACTCTTCTCCTTCTGTATGTTGCGAATGCATCTGAGTTGTATTTTCGAGCGCTGAATTTCTTTCTACAGACCAATTGTTTGAATCATCAAAGCTCCTGTGGCCCCTTCATTTCTTTAGTTGGGCTTACTGGGACATAAGGCATGGCGGCACGCCCCATAGTATATTGTGAAGATTTTAGCAAGTAGAGAAGGACAGCTAGTTGTTTGAAAAGAGTAGAAAGCGAGCGTTCTAGATGGATGGAGAAGCCGTTTGGACAATCATGACAAAAAATTTAAAAAGACCCTGTGAGTGAGGTATTGTTGGAGGGAATCGGTTTGAAAGGCACTGGTCAGATATAGCAAACAAGAATGTGACCTACTAAGCAGCAGGAGAAACACCACCTCCCAAATTGCTATTTTGGGTGCCAATATTTGCGAAAGCCTCGATTTTCAGTACGTAAGCGCCATGGCTGTTCTGTATGGATAGATATGCATGTTTGTGCGTTCATGTGTTTAGATGAATAATAACCTTCCTAATCTTACCTATTCTTGTTTATTGCTTTTCTTACCAGCAAGAATGCGCAGCGTGTGTATGACAATATTAGTCATACAATACTATCTAGAAAGGCCTCATAAACTCAACTTATAGGCAGTTAACATTCGCTTCCTCTGGTGCGCTTTATGGTATGAACGTTACCTTTTATCTAACTTTTCTTCTAAAACGTAATGCCAACACTAATAAGAAACCGTTTGGGATTGACTTAAAAGTAGATTTTGATTAAATTAGAATCATTTTAAAATCAGCTATAATCCATTTTAAGCATAATAGATTAAAGTTTTTGAAGGTGTTCGGATAAAACAGGATTAAAATAGGTTTAGTGTGGCAAAATTACCATATATTATATTCAAATTGAAAGGGGAGCATTTAATGTTGTTTATATGTGAGAATATTTTGGTAATTCTCTTTGTTACATCTGATTGTCAATTAGAATTCAAGAAAATAAGGATTATGAATTAAATCAGTTTTGAGCACATTGGAGTAGATTTAATCAGTTTATTTATTTATTTTTTTTGGTCAAATACTTCAAGGATGGACAATAGTGTTGGCATCTGGTCTTAAGTTACGCACGGATACGGGATCTAAGTTACGCACGGATACGGGATCACGTCCCCTCCCCCCCCCCCCCCCCACACACACACACACACAAACAAATGTTTTCTGAAGGTCTTATTAGCACTTGATTCATGTTTAGTAGACCCTGTTCCTGGGGGCACCCCTAAGATTAGTTCTTCATTAAGACAATAATGTTCTTTGAGTCTATATATTTAAAATTCCCCGGGTTGAATCTGTAACAGGGACTTTGTTGGGGATCATGGAATAAGATCATGCCAGAAGATCAACTAATATACTACGGACTCAAACTAAGTCAATTTTAACTACGTGTGTGTGTGTGTGTATGCGGGCGTAAACCCTTTCGACTCCTGTTGAAAGGCTAAAGTTCTGCCTTAAATCTCCAAAGCGATGTCAAAAAGTTAGGCAACACTGGGACCTGGTGTGAAATTGCGCTAGATGCTGCTTGCTTTTCTCAAGTTGTGACCATATGAATTATCAAGGTTTGCCAAGAGTTTGACATCAGGGGGCATTTTGTTAATTAGCGTATATGCACGTTAAAGCACAATTGATTAGTAACATATTGGTTTGACGGTAAAATCTGGATAACTTATTTATCTCAACATAATGTAACTTTAAGTATCAAATTTTGTCTAAGTTATACCAATTAACTATAGATGTGCTTGTAAAGTTTGAAAAAGGCCTATACGCATTGCACAAATGATTTATAGGGTGGGAGGTTAATTCACACGACTACAATTGAATTTGAACAGAATTCGCTCATAGATATAATTGTTTCTATTATATATAAAACTAATATTTTTGTCTACGGTTTACTGAGTACTCTTGTTATTCAGGCAAACTTAATTGACAATGAAAATAGAGCCATTCAAATGGTTGTTAGGGCCCCTAAAAAAAAAAGTTGTTCGTCTACATTGGTTTGCCATAAGTCCAAAGATACTTTGTTGCATTGTTGAATGTAATATTGTTTCTCAAGTCTAATAAGATTAATTTGAATTAATGGTATCAGTTATTTTTGGACTTTGCATGTAATTTTCTCTAAATGAGATATAGCCCAAGAACTCGAAAAAAGTGAAGCGAACCATTACGTTTCCATACGTTATTTCAAGCAAAAAGGGGGAATGGCCCTTTGCTATAGCCACTTGCCGATCGCGAGGTTTATCTAAACAATTAGCCTATTATTTTTGTGCAATCAATGTGGTAAATTTTGTAAAAACGACATAAATTTATGTACTAAAGAATAGCTCAAGTTACCCGTGCAACGGAGTATGGAGTTCAAAGATAGGCATGTTTGAGGGCTGCGGGGATGCTCAACGGCCTGGTTAAGCCTCTCGACTTCCTCCCAGATGAGGGCAAGGTGTGTCGTTCGACTCTTAGCTTGGGAAGTGTCCTCATCGTCCGATCTAGAGGTACTGTCAGAAGCGTGTGCACTCGGGTTGGTCATTTTTGGATGCAGTGTCGAATTCCATTATTCTAATGCCGTTGTGGTGATACCAATCGGTGTAGTTGCATATGTGCATGGTCTCGTGGACTAAATTGATCATTTTGGAATAAAACTAAATTGATTGAGAAAAAAATAGAAATTAGAAAGTTGCCGACGCATTACCCCCCATATATGGTATGCATTGGAACATTTTTTTTCTTTACCTATGGTTTTGAGTCCAAATGACCAATTTATCGCATCAATATACCCCAAAGAGAACCCTATAAAAATAAAGTGACATGAACAGCCAGGGATACATACTCGCTAACTTATGTGATAACATTATTAAGTGCATTAGGCAACTTACCTATTACCTGTAGCAAATCAATCTTAATGGTTCTACGTGACATTTTTGTTATGTACTTGGAGCGCAACGTGAGTATAAGGAGAAAGTCTCCTTGAATTTTTGTTATGTTGCTTCATTCGGAATTGAAGTCAAGAATTTGGTGTACGTTGATGGCGCCTTCAAAACAGTGAAGGTAAAGTTGCGCATATGAGCTCTACCTAGGGCATAGATTGACAAGAGTCTTGTAAACAAGTACAATATGACCCTTATACTTTGAAAGTACTAGCAGAATTTGAGTATTACAAGCCTAAAAAAGGAGAAGTCTTTATTTCCTGTAACTGTTAATACATTATAAGTTAAGAGAGAGGCAGAAAATTTTGAATGTTATTATACCCATGTATATATCTATGGGATATGTACCAAAAAAAATATATATCTATATGGGATTCATCACCGGCCCTTTCACAGTGAACGATACTTTGTTTCTTGTCTACGTATTTCAGAGCAGAGGCATTTTTTTCCCCAAAATGGTGGTCAGTCTTTCTTTAGCGACATTGGTAGAACAGTCGTTAATTGTATAACTTAAGTTGCAACTATCTAGAGTTTTTCAGAAATAGTAGAATAAACCCCAACCCCAAACCCCACAAAACAAACCACGCACCCACAAACAAGTGAGAGAAAGAGAATCAGTATTTCCCTTTAATGTTAATCTAGACTATATATAAAGCCAAAACTTTTTTCACGTTTGGTGTAATACCCCTTTGGTGTTACATTGAGAGCGATTTCAATGCTGACACGTGTTCAAAATGAGGGTAAAATTGTAAAACACTTTTTTTTTATGTATTGCATAACTACCTACCTATAGTGGTGACAAGTGGCATTACAAGAAAAATTATAAAAGGTAACAAAATAAAAATCTTAATTAGTAAGTAATTACCTATAAAAATATGTTTAATTTTACAAGTTTACAATTTAACAAAATTTACACTTATCTATTTTATGGGGAATCACCTACCTGGCATGACCAATTATTCCAGCTTATGGCGAATACCTTAAATATATAACACTTGGGGTGCAGGTGGCCATGATTTACTTAATAACTTGGCTAATAATATGCATATGAGGGGTGCTGATAGTTGTTTTACAAACTTTGCCAAGAGTTGGCTGCTAGTAGTCTCCTCCATTGTTTAGTCAGAACAGTGGCAGTAATTGGTGAACTAATGATTTACACAACTTCTTTGGGGCACAACGTGTCTATATGAACTCTGAGTTTTTTTGCCTACAACTTTACTAAGAGTTGGCTGCTAGAAGCCTCCACCATTGTTTAGTCAAAACAGTGGTATTAACCGACGTAGTGGGTGAGTTAATGATCTACACAACAGCTTTGGAGCATAACGTGTGTACATTTAGTAATTTTCTGAGAGTTAAGATGACTTAGCCTCTTACGTGTACATAACCATTTCAACATCAGAAGCCTTTCCTTATAAACCTTTGATTGGCAGCATCACGCAATCAAATGAATGTTAAGATAATGCCTCTTAAATTGTTTCCTTGAGTTCTTGCTTATTTAAACTTGCTTGAGATGAGAAGGACAGATGCATATTTTAACTTGAAAATTCACTCGCCAACTTCTGGCTTCTGGGATTATATATCGTTAGAAGAATCCTCATTGACATACCATTAGCCTGCCATAATGTACGAACCTCTCTCTTGAGGCAGTAGTGGTCATTGCTCATTCAGTATTTCTCTTCATCTTCTCTTTTAATCGCCGCTGTCTGAGAGCTTCATTCAGAGCCTTGTTCTTCATAACCACAAGCTTGGCGCTAATGACATCCCTTTTTATATTTCTCTACATCTCTTCAATGTCAGATCTGCTTCTTCATCATCCACACCATATACATCAACAGATAAAACCAGCACTTGAGTCGCCTATTGTTACTACGTCACCCATGCTTCTGTCACTACTGTTGTTGTTTAATTCCCTGAATGCGTTCAAAGAAAAAAAAAGCAATGTGAAATTTGTATTTTTCTTTTCTGAATTTACTATCTAATAAAAATTAAAATTACATTATTCTACTGAATAACTTGTTTTGACAAAAAGCCTCTACTAAAACCGTCATCTTAGGCTCTGTTTGGTAACGTTTATTTTTTCAGTTTTTTTCCAGTTTTGTAAATTAAAAAAAATAAACGCGTTTGACACACAGTTTTCGTTTTTTTTCTCTTCAGTGTTAAAAACCAAAATTTAAAACATGACTATTTGAAAACTCCCATTTAAGAGTTTTCAGTTTTCAGTTTTGATTTTTATTTTGAGACTACCACCTCCCACCAACATAGCCACCGCCCACCGCCGCCGACTATGGCCACCAGCGACCTCCAGCCACTGCAGTCCGCCGGTAACAGGCGGCCGGCCGGCCGGCAGCCATCGCCAGCGGCAGGCCGGAGACCGTCACTAGTGAGAGCCGCCGGCCAATCGGCAGCTACCATCGGTGGGCCACAGTAGCTGGCCACTGCCACGCCCCACCACTGCCACCGCAAACTATCACTAAAGAAAAAACTCAAAATAAAAACTGGGTAATCAAACATCCATTTGTTTTTGTCAAAAAAAAAAAGTAAATAAATAAATAAACTGGTTTTTGGAATTTACCATTTTTCTGGGAATTTACCATTTTAGAAATTACAATCATGGCCCTCAATTACAATCATGGGAATTTACAATCATGGGAAATTACAATCATGGCCCTCAATTACAATCATGGCCCTCAATTTCTGGGAATTTACTCTAGCACTCAATTACAATCATGGCCCTGAAAAATTTACCATTTTTCTGGGAATTTTGGACGTTTTTAGAAATATGTCTAGATTGCATCTTTTGGTTTGGTACGTACATGGGGGTAAAATGGTTTTTAAAAAAAAAACTCAGATATGAACTGATGTGAGGCTTATTACTAAAACATGATCGAGGTGTACCGTGCATTTTAACATAGACCAAAGAAGTGTGGATGTAACTATCCCTTTTTAAAGTTGTAGTTAACAAGTCATCTACATTTCCTGGTGTTTTCTTCAAGTTTCAGTTAGACTTAGAACTCTTGTAAATAAAAAAGGTCGTGGCTAGTTAACTAATGTTGGGCTACAAGTTAAAAGGTTCCGCGTAATGATGGAGGTATTATTGGTAAAGTAGTCGATGATAATGATCACAAATTCGAGTTTTCCAGATGCAAGTGGAAAAAGATCCAACATGTTCATACCCCACATTGTAAAATGGATTGGATTGCTGAGTGTGGGCGGCTATTGAGGATTGAGGGTAAGCATAGACAGGCGTTGCACCGCGGCAGAGGACTGTATTTGCAAGTGTGGCCTTTTAGTGTTGTCCGCATATGCCCACATGTACCCTGGTAATGCATATACTCCACCTCAGAGGGACTGAGGCGGTGAAGGTAACATAGAGTGAAGGATCATTTCAGAAGAACGCCTTCTCTAGCTGCATATCTGGCCGAGAACATTACAATGCGCTTGGCTTCTTTCTTGTCTGTGGGTAGAAGGCGATGATCCACATAAGCCTTAATTGGGTCGATCCACGTGTCACATGAATCGATGCTAGGTTCTTGTAAGAGCTCTAAGTGGACAATGTGTTTGAAGCTCGAAGTGTCGAGGGAGGCCAGTGGTGACGCGGCATCAATTTCTCTGTTCTCATTCCTGTTGATATGGGTGATCGTGAAGTGCTTGAAAGAGCAGATTGCCTCCTGACTTTATCAAGGTATACCATCATCTTGGAGTCTCATGCCTCATGTTTGCCGTAGAGTTGCCTTACAACGAGCTGAGGTTATATAAGCCTGAAAAGTTTCTGCTTGTGTTGCTTTGGATTATGCACCGGCTATGAAGGCCTCATACTCAGCTTCGTTATTGATGGCTGGGAAGCCAAAGTGGAAGGCATACTCACTAGAAAGGCCATTGAGCTCTTTGAGGATGAGCCCAACGCCACTTCCATTAACCTTGGAGGATCTATCTATATGCAATACCGAGTGAAGTTTGGTGTTGTTGGAGTCCCATCAGTTGCGGGGTCATCGTTAATTGGGAGTGTGCACTCTACATCTAGCCTGTAATGGCCTCGCCTTTTGGGGAGGGGCAAGGCTTATACTGAATATCAAATTTATCGAGCTCCATCGACCAAGCGATCAGTCGTCCCAATAGATAAGGTTTGTGCAACTTGCAGACTCCTTGAAGATACTGAATATCAAATTTATCGAGCTCCATCGACCAAGCCATCAGTCGTCCCAACAGATAAGGCTTGTGCAACTTGCAGACTCCTTGAAGAACCTTGCTCACATATATTGTAAATGGGGCATTAGGCACCATCTTATTATCAGATGAGCATCACGCTGACAGCTGAATTAGAAACCGCAAGATAAAGAAATAACTCTTTTTTTGGTAAGTGGCTACAACAAGAGTGCATGTGCTGCTAGGTAGGCCTTCAAGGCATCAAACGAGGCCTGCACTATGTTTTCCACTCAAAATTCTTCAATCCTTTCAAGGCCTTAAAGAAGAGAAGACACCTTTAGGCCGACTTGGAGAGGAATTGACTTAGCACTACAACGCGTCCTGCGAGTACCTGTATGTTATTGATATTGTGCAGAGCAGTCATGCCCTGCATTGCCTTGATTTTTTTTAGGTTGGCTCCAATGCCTCTATTGGAGACCATGGAGCCAGAGAACTAACTGCCCGAAGAGACACCACACGTGCATTTGGCCCGGTTGAGCTGCATGCGGTACTTGCCCAGGAGAGCAAATCATTCCCTTAGATCGGCTACGTGATATTTGGCAAAAAGGCTTTTGACAAGCATGTCGTTGACATAAGTTTCCATATTTCTCCCTGTTAGTGGCTTAAAAGTCTATCGACCTGTCGCTGGTAGGTGATATGGGCATTTTTTAGGCCAAACGACATTGCTTAATAGTTGAAGAGTCACTGGTCAATTATGAAGGCCATTCTTGGACGTCATCTTAGTGCATAAAGATTTGGTTGTATGCGAAGAAAGTGCCCATGAAGCTTAAAAGTCCTAACCAGAAGTTGCATCGCTAAAAATATCGATGCACTGAAGGGGATAGCTGTCTTAGGGACATGCCTTGTTAAGAGCAGTTTAATTGATGTACATGTTCCGCTTGTTGTTTGGCTTGGGCATATGAGTATGTCGGTTACCAATCTGGGTAGTCAATCTATTTAATAGAGCTAGCATCCAGGAGCTTGTTGATTTCTTCTCTGAAAGTGGCTTGTCATTCGGGTGCGGCAGAGAACTTTTTCAGTTTCATTGTTCAATACTAGGGGTTTGCAGGAAGCCAATTAGTTATCACTAAAGGATCTATGTTCGGAATGTCTGCTCTGCTCCACGCAAAAATATCTACGTTCGGGTGGAAGAGGAAACCAATTTGTCGTGGAGAGTGAGTTCCAATGAAGAGCCAACCTGCAACTGGCTGTCAAAATTTCCTTTTTCCAAAGCATGGACAGGAGCTCCTCCGCTGACTCGGTGTGCTGCATTGTGCACTCATCTCTATGATCCTCAATACATAGGGCCTGTTAACCTTTACAAGATGAAAGATAGCAATTTAGGGCTAAGTATCCTTAGAACACGCCGATGCCTGCGGACATGGGGAACTTCGTAGCCAGATAGAGTGGGAGTCATGGGCTGTAACTTGTTGAGTCATTTTCTTCCAAAAATATAGTTATGGCGGGACTTAGCCTTGACAATCAAGAACTTGAATAGTTGGCTTATTTGACGGGGAGCAGCACCTGTGACGACTATAAGAGGGATTACCTCAATCATAGAAATTGGTGTTGCTGTAAAGCCATGTAAGGGAGATGAGACATGCTTCATTCTACCTCTAGAAATTTCCATCCACAAAAGCTTCATTAAATAAAATATCAGCCGAGCTGTTGGTGTCAACTAGGATATGCTTGACAGAATATGCATCGACATATAACGTAATGATGATAGCGTCATTATGTAGGATCTGTATTCCTTTCACATCTAAGTCTTGAAGCCAAGGGAAGATTGGCGCATTAGTGGGCCTTTTGTGAGGTTGACTTGCCTCGCATAAGCCTTCCGCAAGTTATGAAATAATTTGTAAGAGCTGGGCCGCCAAAGATGATGTTGATGATTGGATGGTTTCTTGTGGGAGCTTTCTCTTGCTACCTCTGGTTTCCACCTTTATGATTTGGTTGGCGGTTGCTAGTCTTGACAAACTGCTTCAAGTAGCCTTTGGAGATAAAACTTTCAATGTCGCCACATGAAGAGCTAACAATTTTCCGTGGAGCGCCCGTCATCCTGGTGAAAGTGGCAACATAGCTGGGGATTTCGATTCTTAGGCAGCATTCTCATCGGCCCTGGCCATTGGATGACGCTTGGCCCTTGGTCTTCTTCAGGATATGCTCAATGGGAGGCTCTATTTGGCGTGAAGGGCCCTTGCTTCTTCCCTCTCTAGAGTGCTTTTTTATTCTCTAGAGCACGAGAATCGGACCACTTATTTCTCTTCTGGCCAATATATGCCTTTTCACTGGGGGAGCAGTTCGACCTCTTCGATGCGTAGGTACTTTGCAACCCTGTCAAGGAGGTCGATCGTATTTTTTGGTGGTCGCTTGTTAAGTGAGAACTTGAGCTGGGTGCCTAGGCGAATGCCTCTAGCCATAGCCACGAAGGTGACTCTGGGATTCAGGTTATATATGAGGAGCTTTGCCACATTAAAGCAGGCAAAACAGGACTTCAAACATTCGTTGGATCCTTTTAGTAAATGAAATAGGGCCAGGTCACTGAGTTCTTTCGCTACAGTATGCTTATGAGAAAGATGCTATGGAAGAACTTAGCAAGCTGAGCCCAACATGGATCTGGGAGTTACGTATTAAATCACAAATGGGCCGCACCACTCAAGCTGACAGGGAAGGCCTGTGCTCATGATTTGGTCAGGGACTAGGTGCAGGTTCATGTAATAGGAGAAACAAGCAACATGTTTGATCGGTTCTGCTATGCCGTCGTATGACATGCATGGAACTACTTAGAGTTTTTTGTTGTTAGAAAGAGCTCGATCTCTTCGTTAAAATGTCGCCCGATTATTGTAATGTCCTGTTGTTGAGATTCCCTGGCAGTGATCTTGGTAGCAATCGGATTTCTGTCGACAAGCCGACCGATCTTCATAGTAGCTTTCATTCTGCTTGGCAAGCCTGGAGTTGCAACGCTCCTTGTCTGAGGCTGCATCATCAAATTTGACGTGGTTCTTTCATTCTTGTTTGCCTCTGGATAGTGGGTTTGAGAGCCTTTATGATCCTGAGGGTATGTAAGGTATTTGAAGATAAATTGCCTTGAGTAGTGGTAATTTTTCCATGTCTGGCGCTCCTTTAGAGCATGATGTTGTTGGATGTAGGTATGGCTTTGTGACTGAAAGATGATTGGCTTCGAGGCACGTTATAAAACGCTCTCTTTAAGTTTATATTTGTCCCTACCTAAAATTGGTGTGCAGCAGGTTACAGGCAAATACCCTCCAAGATACAACGAATCGCACTAGTGAATAGCGTTTGCACACACGATATTCACCCCAAAGAAAAATGTATGAAATACTGGATAATGGGTTACAACTAAGAAATTATTGTAGAAATTTCGGCTCATCTATATGGTCAGATATTCGGACCATTGTGCTCTATTTAAAGCACTAGTGGTTGCTAATCAAGGGTCACACCCTTTCATCATGCACCCAAGTAATCTGGATCGTTGGATTAGAAACCGTTAAGATAAAATGTCCAGATCTGGACTGGTAACTAACCAGCTCCCAACAGTTGGGTCTGGCCCGAACTGGAACCACCCAGCTGCCTAACAGGTGCAACCGTTCGGGCATAACCCGAACCAGTGCAAGTGTAACCACTCAGCTGCTAACGGTCGGATCCGACCCGATCTGTTGCACCGACGGCCTAGTTTTCGTCACAAAAACTTAAAGGCGTCTAATCACGTCTCACGACGATGCACACGTGCGAAGTGCAAAGTGCGCCATCAAAGCGCCACATTACGCCTCACAGCCCACTGCCACGCGCGCGCGCGCGTGTGCGATCGTTCCTCGTATGGTGCTTCGCACCATACTCGGTACACATGCATACACCTTAGCATACCACATAAATATTAAAGTAAGTGGAGTTATTTATTATATACCCACTTACTTTTCCAATTTCCTTCTATGTGGGATTCCTCCCTCTTTGCCTCTTCACCTTCCTTTCATCATTTTGACAAAGAAAATGAACCAACCTTGACACTATATTTTGAAAAACACTAACAATCCCCACCATTTTACAAAATATAAAATAAAAACTAAACAAAAAACCAGATCTTATTATCCAGTGAAGTACATGATAAATGAAGATGTCTTACGACTTGAATCTTCACTTCGTGATTACATAACAAGGCTAATCTGAAAAAGTGTGGTAGATAAACTTTGAACCACCTATCCTTGCTGACTAGCCAGTCACATATCACACATGAAACTCCTATCCATACACAAATCCAGAAAACTGCATATACAATAAAGGCCATGTAATTTGTATCTTGTTTTCATGAGTGCTCTAGAGTTTAGCCCTTAAACTCGACAGAAGCGGCCCCACTTCACACTCACTAGTCAGATCTATCAAGAGTGTACCGTAACTAACACTCCAAAGAATGATCCTTTTATAGACCTATTAAGAGTATAATACTCACCCTATTCCTTCATTACGGTTACCAAGCACATGACCTTGGGATGACTAAAATTTGTGCTTACAATCACCATCATAATGTACTTTTGACTTGCTGAACTCAAGACTTGGTGTTAGCAAGCGTTGATTCGAGATTTCCATCATTGGTGATCCTTGACATGGGCTTAAGACCCATCCCTCGTGAGGTTCTAATAATTTTTTCCCTTGGAAGCCCTTTAGTTAACGGATCCACTAAATTTTCCAAGGACCTCACAAATTCCAATGTGATTACTCCTTCGGTAATCAACTGCCTCACGTAGCTATGTCTAAGACCAATGTGTCTAGACTTTCCATTATACACTTCACTACATGCTCCTGATAGAGTTGATTGACTATCACACCTTATCGATATTGGGGCCATAGGCTTAGGCCATAAAAGAATTTCTAAAAGCAAATTTCTTAGCCATTCTGCTTCCTTGCCCCTGCAGCTAAAGCAATAAACTCTGCTGCCATGGTAGAATCAGTAATGCAAGTCTGTTTCTTCGAACCCCAGGATATTGCACCCCCACCAAGTGTGAAAATCCATCCACTTATGGAAGCATAGTCCTCCTGATTCGTAATCTAACTGGCATCTGTGTATCCTTCCAAAACAGAAGGATATCCGTTATAACATATGTCGAAATCCATGGTTCGTTTAAGGTACTTAGAGACCCTATATACTGCATTCCAATGCATATTACTAGGACAACTAGTATATCTACTAAGTTTTCCTACTGCATAAGCAATATCCGAACTAGTACAAGTCATGGCACACATTAGACAGCCTATTGCACTTGCATATTCTAGTTGTCTCACAGCTCTACCATCATTGGGAGACAACTTTATACTCTCATCAAATGGTGTACTAACTGGAGTGGTGTCCAAATGGTCAAACCTTTTTAACACCTTCTCAATATAATGAGATTGACACAAGGTTATGCAACCATTATTCCTTAAGATTTTAATTCCCAAAATCACGTCAGCAACACCCATGTCCTTCATTTCAAAATTATCGGAAAAGAATTTCTTTGTTTTTACAACTTGTTCCAAGTCAGTACCCAAAAATGAGCATATTATCTACGTATAAGCAAATGATAACCCCCTTACCGCCATCGAACTTGCTGTACACACACTTATCCAATTCATGTATTTTGAAACCATTAGACATCACAATTTGATCAAATTTTTGATGCCACTGCTTAGGGGCTTGCTTAAGTCCATACAATGACTTAATCAACTTACAAACTTTATTTTCTTACCCACGTACAACAAACCCTTTCGGTTGTTGCATGTATACCTCCTCATCTAATTCACCATTTAAGAATGCCGTTTTAACATCCGTTTGATGAATTACTAGCTTATGGATGGAAGCTAGTGCTATAAGTACCCTAATAGTGGCTATACTTGCAACTGGTGCATAAGTGTCAAAGTAATCGACACCTTCCTTTTGGGAAAATCCCTTAGCCACTAACCTCGTCTTAAATTTTTCAATTGATCCATCGACCCTTAACTTTTTCTTGAAGATCCATTTACAACCAATGGGTTTAGAATCGGGTGGTAAATCCACCAATTTCCATGTTCCATTTCCCATGATTGAATCAATCTCTTTATTTATTTCTTCTTTCCAAAAAGAAGAATCTTGAGATTTCATGGCCTCTTCGTAAGTCTTAGGGTCGGATTCCACATTTAAGACAATCGGTATGGAGTTGTATATTGTTGTCCTAGTTCCTTCTACCAAATACATGTAGAAATCGGGTCCATAGGTTTTAGTAATTCTCATTTGTTTGCTCCTCCTAGGTTCCACTTCATTTTCATGGTTTTTCTCAACATCACGTTGACCTTCCTTTTGCTCAACTTGCTTAGGAAGTGATTGGAACCTACTTTCATCAAAGATGGCATCTCTAGATTCAATGATAGTGTTTTTAGAATAATAATCATTTTGTTCCACTACCATGAACCTATATGCTTTACTGTGTAAAGCATAGCCAATGAAAATACATTCAATACCTCTTTCACCCAATTTCTTCCTTTTTGGTTCCGGAACTCTTACAACGGCCCTACAACCCCAAACTTTAAAATAATTCAGATTAGGCTTCATTTTCTTCCATAACTTATAAGGAGTAACGTTATTCCCTTTAGTTGGAACTCTATTTAATATGTAGCAAGCTGTTAATAAAGCTTTCCCCCAAAATCCTTTTCCTAGACCCGAGTTGGAGAGCATGGCATCAACCATTTCGACTAATGTCCTATTCTTTCTTTCCGGCACACCGTTTTGTTGTGGTGTATATGGTGCAGAAAGTTCATGTACTATGCCATTTTCTTCAAAAAATGGTGGATCATAGTACTCTCCTCCTCTATCGGTTCTAAGCACTTTAATTTTGGCATCATAAAAATTTTCTACTTCATTTTTGTATGTGACAAAACTAGGCATGGCATCATTTTTATTATGCAATAAATAAATATAGCAATACCTAGAATAATTATCAATGAAGGTGACATAATATGAATTTCCTCCTAATGAAGGAGAGGAGTGAAAATCTCCTAAATCACTATGTATTAAATCTAAAATTTTAGACTCTCTTTGTCCATTTGAAAAAGGAGCTCTAGTGATTTTAGTAAGCATACATGTCTTGCAAAATCCTTTATCTACATGCATACTAGGAAAAGATTTAATTTAACCATGTCATTAATTTTTCTAGTATTAACATGTCCTCAACGATTATGCCAAAGAAAAGATTGTGACTCAATAATATTAGCAGAAATAATATTCTTATTATTTTATTAATATTAAGTTTAAATAATCCCTCACAAAAATATCCCTTTCCCATAAAAATCCTTCCCTTAGAGAGTACAAATTTATCAGCTTCAAAAATAGGTTTGAAACCAAACTTGTTAAGCATACTACCCGAGACTAAATTCTTCCTAATTTCGGGCACATGATAAACATTAGTAAGGGTGATAACTTTTTCGGATGTAAACTCGAGCTCGACATTTCCTTTGCCCGTAATTTGCACAATTGACGAATTTCCCATCTAAAGAATGCTTCCATCCTTCACCAGTTCATAGGTTGTAAAAAACCTCTTGTCTTTGCACACATGCCTTGTCGCACCCGAATCAATCCACCATGCATCGTCATCTTCAAGGACATTTGCCTTACTGATTACCGCGACTAAATTATTTTCAGTCGCCATTTTTTGTTTCTTCAAGGCACGGCAATCACGCTTATAGTACCTTGGTTTGCCACAATGAAAACACTTTCCTTTGTGTTTTTTCCTCTTGTCCTTGTCTTTGTCGTCGTCGTCTTTATTTCCTTGAAGCTTCCTTTTCTTGTTCTCATAGGAGTTCTTCTTGGATGATTCTCCTTCTTCCACGGCCAAGATTTTAGAAACACCCTTGCTTTTAGACTTTTCTTCCTTACGCAAGTCTTCCTCAATCCGAAGATGAGTACCCAACTCGTCAAGGTTGATGTCTTCCTTGCGATGCTTAAGGCTGTTTCTAAAATTCTTCCAAGAAGGAGGCAATTTATCAATGATAGATGTAACCACGATAAACTCATCCAAAGCTAACTTGTGTTGGGAATAACGATCAAGAATACTTTAATCTCAATAAACTGTTCCATAACCGACCTACCATAAACCATTTTGTAATCAAAAAATTTAGAAACGATGAACCTTTTACTGGTGGCATCCTCTGTAATGTTGCGACGCTCCAATTGGTTCCAAAGTTCCTTAGCGGTCTTGATAGTATGATAGGCATCAAACAACGTGTTGGACATGCCATTCAGAATATGTCCTCGACATATTTCATCATCTTGAACCCACCTCAATCTTTCACTGTTCCATAATTCCGATCCTACCATAAACCATTTTGTAGCCCATCAAAAAATTTTAGAAACGATGAACCTTTTACGTTGGTTTTTTAAGGACCTAAAATTGATCTAAATGGTCAGAGTTTTTGGACCATTGTGCTCTATTTAAAGCACTAGTGGTTGTTATATTTCACTAGGGTCACACCCTTTCATCATGCATCCAAGTAATTTGGACCGTTGGATTAGAAACCGTTAAGATTAACGATCCAGATCTGACTGGTAACTAACCAGCTCCCAACAGTTGGGTCTGGCCCGAACTGGAACCACCCAGCTGCCTAACAGGTGCAACCGTTCGGGCATAACCTGAACCAGTGCAAGTGTAACCACTCAGCTGATAACGGTCGGATCCGACCCGATCCGTTGCACCGACGGCCTAGTTTTCGTCACGAAAACTTAAAGGCCTCTAATTGCATCTCGCGACGATGCGCACGTGCGAAGTGCAAAGTGCGCCATCAAAGCGCCCACAGCCCACTGCCACGCGCGCGCGCGCATGCTTGCGATCGTTCCTCGTATGGTGCTTCGCACCATACTCGGTGCACATGCATACACCTTAGCATACCACATAAGTATTAAAGTAAGTGGAGTTCTTTATTATATACCCACTTACTTTTCCAATTTCCTTCTATATGGGATTCCTCCCTCTTTGCCTCTTCACCTTCCTTTCATCATTTTGTTAAAGAAAATGAACCAACCTTGACACTATATTTTGAAAAACACTAACATGATTAGTATACCGAGGCTTGTGCTAGATGGTGGCTTGATATTGTTTGATGGAATTTTGCATAGCCCAAATGGTGGCGACTAGATTAGGGTGCTCACTTATAATCTTTGGTCAGTAGATGTGCCTACAACAGTAGTCGCCGCCTGTGTGCACGACGCTTGGATGGATTAGTGAACTAGAAAGAGCGTGCGCGTTAAAGCCATATTCAGCACCGGATTCAGCACTGGAGCCAGCGTCTTGGTAGGAGTAGTAGGTATAGCTTTGCCATGGTCATCCCTGGCCTGGGGAGGCGCGACTTGATTGTTTTGTATAGAGAAGACTCTAAAGCTATTTGATGATCGACGTTCATTGGGTCAATTTGGTCACGTTGATCAAGGTGTTTAAAGATACAGCCAATGAGATCTGTGACAAGCTTAAATGACCAGTCCCACAGATGGTATCGAAATGTTGTAGAAAAAATCTTGAGGGCCTGGAGGAGCAAGCAGTTTCACAGCACAAACAAGGCAATCAGGTGATGCGCATGAAGAAATTTTGGGTGCGGAGAATATCTGATGCCTAAGTTAGTACATGAAGGAAGGTTCAATACAAGAAGGCAGAGCTTTAAACATACCTTTTCCCTAATTTTGACGTGCATATATATATATATATATATATAAAAGAAAAGTTGTCTTATGCTGCTACAAGACAATTAGCTTCTCCTATTAGAAGACGATTAGGTGAAAATTATTCTGAGGGGAGAGCCAGGGATAAGGAAGGATCCTTATCATATTCTGGTAGGAACCCTTGATCCGAGTAAAGTTAGTAATAGCCATACTGTGGTTGCCACATGGTGCATGTCTTAATAAGAAAATAAGGATTTTTTTTCTTTCATGTCACTTATCATCCAAACTAGAGGTATTGTCAGGTTTGTGTGCATTAGGATGGGTGATTTTTCGATGGAGTACCAAATGCCATTGCCATCGTGGTGAATAAACCAGTGTAGTTGCATATATGCATGTCTCCTGGACTAGATTGATCCGTTGGGAAAAAATTCAGCTCCAATGCAATTGATTGAGAAAGACTAGAAATTAGAACAATGCCAATGCATTTCACCTTCCAAATCTACAACGCAGTCGGAAGGATTTTGCTTTTCTTATGGGGTTGGAGCCAAGTGACCAACTTATCACGCAAATATGACCCGAATAGTAGCCTATGCAAATAAATTGATGATAGTTTGATAATTTAGACCAGATGAAACCAATAGTTGAGACGATAAATTGTTTGTATGTTTCTGTTTCAATAAAGAGTACATAAATAGCCAGTATATATAGGCATTACTATTCACCAAGCAATCCATACAATGAGTAAATATGGATTGAAAGAATACAAGATTTATTAGACAACGAATAAATTGAAGAGATTCCTTAACTGACGTAGTTGACTCTAATATCCACCCTCAAACTCAAGGTGGTTGACTAAAGACCAGGTTGATTTTTGAAACGAAGTCCAAAGAGTTCTTTACTAAGGAAGACTTTGTAAAAACATTTGCAAGTTGATCTACACAAGAGCTTTAGAGCATAACATGTGTACATTTAGTAATTTTCTGAGTGTTGCTGCAAAAAGTATGTTCCGCGTATTTTTCAGAATCCTAGCTTGGACCGATGACCTGCAAGACAGAAAAATGATTGACTATCGGGTGGGGTTCCCAGTCGAGAACTCTCCGATACTTAAGTCAGAGTGCAGCTATAGAATAGTAACTCTGAAAAAGCATGAAAATTGTGTTTTTGTGTAAGTGATTGTCTTCATACCTGGAAGGTAGACTTCTTTACATAGCTGTAGGAGAAGTCTCCTAAAAGGACTGGGCCGTAGGCCAGATGTGTTAGGATCGCGTTAAAATCCTCGAGGATCACGTCACAATTTCTGAGGACTCTTTTAAAATCCTGACAAGATTCATCAATCTCCTAGTTTGACTGGGATTGTCGGGTATCTCCCAATTATTGAAAGTTATATTTGAGTCTTCGAGTATCTCCCATGATTCATCTTTGGAAAGACGAATCATGGAGATCTCGAGATTCATTTTTGGAAAGACGAATCATGGGATCTCGAGATTCTTTGTGCCCCATTGTAGCCTCTCTCGGGAGAGGACACAAAGCTGTGCATGCAAGTTTGTTGTATGTGTTAAGTGTTTGAATATCCCTTTGAAGAGTCACCACTCCTTTGTAAGGTGTTTTTTTTGTGCAAGTGTGTAGTCTTTAGCTCGAGATGACCACATCATGCTTTCGTTTTCCTTTGACACGAACTCTTATCATCGGTTAAGAGTTGGCAAAGAAGCCTCGGACTCATGGTTGGCTAGATTTTGAATTGACAAAGAATGGTGGAGGCATGAAGTCCCACATAGTGCTTTGCCCTTTCACAGGTTAGAACTTTAGCTAAACTGTTTAGATAGAACTCGAGCTCTATCATGTCACCCTTGGGGGTGTTCGTCCCTCGAGGGACCACCCTAGGGGGCTAGTGGAATGTAGAGTTCTGGTAAACGCCTTTGAGGACTAATGGAGCACAGAGCTCAAGAAAATACCCTTGAGGGTTTCATGGGACTTAAAGTTCTCACGTACGAGCGGATGGAACCCAAAGCTTATAAGAATACCCTCGGGGGTCTGAGGAAACATAAAGTTTTCATCGTACCCATTCTCGGGGGCTGATGGAGCATAAAGCTCATGAAAATACAGTCGGGGGTTTGACGAAACTTAGAGTTCTTGTCATACATGCCCTCGGGGGCTGATGGAGTGCAAATCTCATGCAAATACCCTCGAGGATTTGACGGAACTTAGAGTTTTTATATGCGCCCTCGAGGGTTACTGTCGACGTAACAAGCATTTTGTTGTCGTGATGCTAAATAAGAAGGTGCAGGGGCTCTCCCTGTCTGATAAGACACAAGGCATTAAGTTTGTATAAAAATGCTCTCATAAAATATAAAGCCCCCTGCCTTTGAGAAAGCATGTACATATAAAGATGGCTCTTCAGCCCATATGTAGGGCCATAATTTGCGTGCTAACCTGTACGAGCATATAAAGCTAGAAAACGTGGAGTCCATTTGAGCAAGATGCCGCTGATGATTAGTAGATAGAGGATGCGAAGTCCATCAGGCATATTAGTGATGCGTTTTAGCAGAGGCTAACGATTTGCTCTGATTTATTGATCAAGGTCACCGTTTGATCGAATATCATGAGACAATAGGTAACGCCGAGTCGGAAGGATGCTGCAGCAGAAACCCTAGATATGACTTCTAGTCCTAGGGTGCTGTGAATTTATTTCTCGCTTTATGAAGCGACTTATACGTCACTATTGATGCTTGTGAACGTAATTCAAGCCCTTACAACAAGAAAAAGTACGTGACTGTAAAAAAAACCAGCCTTTAAAGCAATAAAGCATATAAAAATGCAACTATATTTTTAACATAGAAGGGCAATGTTCAGACACCGTGGCCTTATTAGGACTTTGTTGGCTAAACGAAAGGGCATTTGAAATTAAAACGTCATAGCAATCGGATGCCCCGACTTATGACGTGCTTGTGCTAGTTGACGTAACTGGGAAATGCTACATCCAAACAAATAGGTCTAGGTAACATAGAAATGCATAGGGGAAGCAGCCTTTGGGAGGCTTGCTAGCGCCTAAAATCATAATCACTTAATTATTTTTAGCTACAAAATATAAAATGCGCGCCTACTTTAAAGAATGCGTAGCATAAGCGAATTAAATGAGACCTTGTGGGTCTTCAATTTAAGTACGCACTCTAAAAAGCTTTAAAGAATTTATGGTGTACGCCAAATAAGTAAGACCTCATGGTTTTTAAATCTAAATAGGCTTTTTGACGGGCTAAAAGCTTAATGCTTTAAAAAGCATGTAGCCTAAGTGGAATAAATAAGACACTTTGGGTTTTAAGTAGGGTTGTATACGAACCGAGTTCGAGCCGAACATGAGTGTGTTCAACCTTGATTCGTTTAATTTTTGGTATATTCAAGCTCGGCTCGAGTTCGTTAAGAGCAAAAAATTCAATGTTCAAACTCGGCTCGAGTTTGTGACTAAAGAACTCGGGCTCGACTCGCTCGACTCGTTTAACAATACAAGTCGAACTCGAGTTTCGAAACTCGGCTATTGTTCGAGTTTAACATCCAACAAATCCCTAAATCTGCAAAAAAGGAAATCCTCAAATCTTTTAATCTAATCATGCTAAAATGAATTAAAAGAGATATTATAGAATATACAAGAGGGATGCAGAATAAAACACTACAAATTAAATAAGATCTTAGAGATCTTGATCTATTGGTGATGAAAACAAAGAAATGGCATGATGCATTCGCCGGCGATGGGGAGACGATGACTTCGAAGATATATGCCAGCGACGGTTAGATGAAGACTTCGAAGACATGCGACGGCGAGATGATGACTTCGAACTTCGAAGAGATGCGATGATGGCATCGTAGATAGGCTGAGACGGCGTAATAGATGGCATCGTTGACGGCGTTGAAGCCACGATGTGCATGCGTGAGAGAGAGAGAGAGAGAGAGAGAGCAGGCAGGGTGGAAGGGGTAAGTGCGATTTGTGAGTGTGTGTGTGTGTGTGTGTGACAAGAAAGGGATGGTGAGCAAATGGCTGCAGCAGTTTGTGCGTGCTTTTGTATGTGTTTAGGTTAGGTTTTAGTTTATATAGTTCTAGGGTTTCTTAGATTTTGGGCTTCATAGATTGAGCTAATCCCATGGGCTTGGGGTTTTGGACAACTTTAGGGCCTCAGTTTAAAGCATTAATTTATATGATTATGAAAATGTTAATTTTATTATAATTAATTTATTATTTAAACGAGTTGTTCATTAATACATTTGCAAACATTTTGGAGTGTTCATGTTCGGCTCGTTTAATAAACGAGTTCTATAAACTTGTTTATGTTCGATTCGTATATTATATGAACGAACACGAACGAGTTTTAAGGAGAACAAACCACGAGCCGTTCATTTACAGCCCTAGTTTTAAGTATAAATATTCATTTCCTATAGGTGGAAAACTTGATGCTTTTAAACATTATGGCATATGTCAGATAAGTAAGACGCTGCGGGTCAAAAATACATATATGCATATTTGTGGGGGGTAAAAATAGAATTCTCTAAAAAGAGGGAATGCACCTGATTGAGTTTGCTCCTTCTCTTCTCTAACCAGAGGCCAGCCATGGCTTTTGGGCAGATCCGACCGCAATCGGAGAAGCTACAGAATGGGTGGCATCGGTCTCCGATTGCATGTGCCTGGTAGGGATTTCAGCGGCGGCGCGACGCTAGAGCTACTGTGAGGCGGCCCTGCTTCCCTCGGCGTCAAAGTCTTGGTTGGCGCGATGTTGTCGAAGCGACACCATCTTGGCAGAGGAAGGACTCATCGACGACGCTTCAGATGGTGGCGGTGCTAGGGTTCTGACCCATGGCCAGTGGAGTTTCTTGGCTTCTTCGTCTTTGTTTCCTCTCTTTTTTCTTTTTTTCTTTCTTTTTTTTTGTGTGGTTGCGTGGCTGCTCCAGCAGCTTTATGGTGACGGCGTGGGTTTGGTGGTGGACGGTGCGACATTGGCAGTTGCGCCTATTGACGGCGTGATAGAACTCCATGGTGAACACCTGATGAGAATCGAGAACCTGCAGTGGCTGCAGATTTTTTTTTTTGCAATAATCTGGACGGCTGCCGGTTGACGGTTGACCGGGGCCGGGTTATTTGGTTGTCGGCGATTTATGGTGATCCCGACCTGTTAGTACTAACTCCGGTAGTGTGCTGGTTGTGCGGGCATGGGGCTGCTCATGTAGGTGCTATTGACGGCGGTGGCGCCGCTGTTGTTTAAGGTTTTGCCCATGGCGGGGAGCGGCGCAGGGAAGGTCGTGGTGGACGGCGCCGAGGGCACTGATTTTTTCCTTGTGTCGCTGGATTTTTTTTTTCTTCGAACAATGCTTTCGTATTTTTACGACTATGATGATAATTGAATCTAGAAACTTGTAGCGACGGTGTTCTGTTCGTGATTCTGACACGTAGTCACCTGTAATTTGAGATATAACTGTTGAATTTTCTTGAGGTTAAACGGTTAGGCCGGCGGGTCCCATGGATGGCATCAATCTATTACTGCTAAAAATATGTTCCGCCCGGAATTCTAACCTGGACCGATGATATGCAAGATAGAAAATAAGTGATCGCCAAACTCTCCGTTACACAAGTCAAAGCGCAACTAAAGAATTCTAATTCTGAAAAAGGATGAAAGACTATGTCTTTGTGTATTTGGTTGTCCTTATACTTGGGAGGTAGGACCCTTTATAAGGTCAGATGTGTTAGGATAGCGTTAGAATCTTCGAGAATTACGTCACGATTTCTGAAGACTTTTTTAGAATCCTGATAAGATAATCATCAATCTCTCAGTTTTACTGAGATCGCCGGGTGTACCCAATTATTATGAGTTATATTTTAGTTATATCACTGAGAGTTAATATTACTTAGCGCTCTTACTTGTACGTAACCATTTTAACATCAGAAGGCTTTCCTTGTTAACCTTTGATTGGCTGCATCACGCAATCAAATGTTAAGATATTGCTTCTTATATTTGTTTCCTTGAGTTCTTGCTTATTAAACTTGTTGCATGAGATGGATAGATGTATATTTTAGCTTGGAAATTGAACACTAATCGTCAACCTCTAGCTTCCGGGATTATACAAAGATAGAAGAATCCTCAGGTTGCATGACAGCAAGAGGTTCTCATTCGCATTCTATATAATCGCCATAATATATAAATCACTCTCTTCCTCTCTATCATAATATATGAATCTCTACCTTCCTCTTTGTCTTTGTTAATAAATTGGGTCAGTGGACCCATTATCCGCCCACTAACAGATAATGTGTATTTGTTAGTTTGGATAAATACAGTTATTTAGAGAATATTTATCTCTTAAGTGTTTGAGATAAATATAATCTTCATCTCCTAAGAGTTGGAGGAAAAGCCAGTCTCTAATTGTATCTCTATATAAAGGTTAGAGATATCCCAATAAATCATAAGTCAATAGTAATAACCTTCTCTCTATAGCACTCTCTCTAGAGCAATTACCAAGCTCTAGGATTTGGTTCGTGGACGAAGAACTCGACTCTAGTAGCCGTTTTCGTACCTGCGAAAAAGATCAAGCGTGTTGGAGGCTCATAACAACAAGGATCCTACGTCGGAATATTCGGAGACTTCATACGGTATGTTTCCGAACCCACTACGTGTTACGTGGTAGCGCAATAATTGTTGTAATCGTTTCAACATTGGTATCAGAGCATGATTACTTGTTGATTCGCCTTTAACATGCTAGATTAAATTATGTGCATGTTGCGATTTTTTTCGGATACATGAACGAGACCCATTATTAAAATTCGAAATTTTTTGAGCATGTTTTTCTGAAAAATAATTATATGATTTTGTTCTCCTATGTTTGAGGATGAACTCCGTAAAAGTTCGTGATTTTTGGATGCATGGTTTATGAGAAATCACGATTTTATTTTTCAAGAAAACTGTGATTTTTTTGAGTTTTGGGACTCAAATTCGGAGCATGATATTCAGTTTTTATCATGATCGTTTGGTACATAATTAATCTATGTCGTATAAGCTTTCCAACGATATATCGTACGCATTATTTGGCTTAAAAATGAGAGAGATATGGCCTTAAAAAGTTGGCATCGCGACATGGTGGCGCTGAAAAAATTAGGGTTTTTTTCACGAAGAAGATGAACAGTGCACACAAGCCTTGACACGTGTCACGTGCATGACTAGTCACACGCCACTCGCCGACACGCGCCCCAAGCCACACCCCACGCGCCACACGTGAGCCAAGCCACGCCCTAAAGCCGCGCACGCCTGTCCACGCGCCAGTCGAGGCTGCTAGAACGCGCGCTACGCGCCCACATGCACAGAGACTGCTGGACACGCGCGATCACGTGCCCGGCTTCATCTCACACTCCCCACGCCCGCGTGGAACCACGCACCTTTGCCAGAAATCCAGATGGAATCCCACGCGCAGTGGTGGCGCGTGGAGGCGCGTGCAGACTGTTTTTTGGCCGGTGTTCGTCACCGCCGGCGAGTGGAGCCTTGTCGTGCCTTCTGAAAATTTTCAATGGTGTTGAATTACCTTTATATCCTCTCTGTGTATTCTGTTTAATTTTTAAACAACTTTTTTTTTATTGAAATTAGCTTTAAAAATTTATTTTATACACACATAAATTTTCTTTAATTGCAGAGGGTAAATTAGGGATAAATTTACTGTTTGTCAATTTTTTAGGATTTATCTCTCAGTTTTTGGTCATTTGTGAGTATTTTTGTGGTACTTTTGTGGTTCCCAAAACAAAATACGAATAATGCATAAATATTATTTTTTGCACTTGGTGAGCAGAAATAAATATTTTGGAGAGCTATATGACATTGATAAATTATGTTTTACTTATTTGCCTTGATTTGCATTATGGTTTAAACATTTTTTTTTTGTTGGGCTTTTGGTAAGCCCACACCTCTTTAAATCCAATTTCAAGGCATTTACGCCTGTTTTCCTTGGAAGGAAAATGTGACCTATTCATCCATTTAAATTACCCTTTAACTTGTTATATGAGCATGCTAGTTTTAGGTTAAATGGATGGATACTAGATTGACATTCTAAAGAAACTTATGTTTCTGTATTTACTCTTGTTTTAAGAAAATTCTTTTGAGAATAATGTATTGTGCGGCATCTCCATTTGTTTTATTGGAGTAGTTTGTAGTAGGATTCTCAAAGATGTTGTATTCTACTATTTCCCTGTATATTTCCAGAAAGCCTTGTACGGGGATGTAATTTCGCATGCACATTATTCAAGTCAGAATTTTCTTAGCATAAGTTATTAGAATGCCAATGGGGCTCAGTTGAGTCCTTGCACACTTTATTGCATGGTGCAATTTTATATTATTCTAAATTATCATGTGGATGATTTATTATATTGTGGCTTATATAATGATGAAATTTATTGCAAAAAATTACTTGAAAAATATTTTTCCCAACTCACATACATGGGAGATGATTACGAGCTTAGCAAATTTTCGATTTCATGATGTGAGGAAGGATTATGTTTTTCATTTGAATTTTTTGAAATAAATAAAAAGATGTATAATTAATGTCTTTTCCTTGCGCAATCTAATGTAGTGAATATAATGGCCACCAAGAATGTCATAGCTGATCTCGTTAAGGGTGAGAAACTTAACGGAGATAATTATGACGTTTGACACAAAAAGATGAAATTCATGCTGAACGAACAAGAGCTCGAGGAGCACTTGACCAAAGAGATGGTCGCGCCAACTGAGGCGCAACCCCTAAGAGACCACACTGCCTACCAGAAATGAAATCAGAAAGATCGTAGTGCGCGCTACACCTTGTTGAGCAGCTTGCAAAATGATCTAATCGGGCAGTATGATGAACTTCCAACTTGCAAAGCTTTATGGGAGGAGCTCAAGTTCTCTTTTGGTGGAACCTCAACTACGCGGCTTCGTAGCCTTGTGATTAAGTTTGAGGAGTACACAAAAGACCCTAAACATACCATGAGTGAACATCTAAGGATGATGTCCAATATGATTGGTAAGCTGAGGGATGCTGGCTATGCGCTCACAGATGAGCAGCAAGTCAGAGCTGTCATAAGGTCCCTTCCTGCCTCATGGGCCAATATGAAACAGATATTGACTCATAGTGAAAACATCAAGAACTTTTCTGATGTTTCACAGCATGTCATCCTTGAGGACGAGACTCGAGATGCTGACAAGACCCTTGCTTATGTCGCCCAAGGGGGATCGCGCAATGCAAATGGCAAGCGCGGAAGACAAAGTAAGAAAGGCGAGGCTAGCACTTCTGCGCCAAAGGAAGGAAAAATGAAGAAACGCAAGAGAGGAAAACGTGGTGGGAAAAAGGATCTGTCTAAAGTTAAATGCTTCAACTGTCAACAGAAAAGACACTTCGCTCGTGATTGCACTGAGCCGAAGAAGGTACTTTCAGAATCTCTCTCTCAGTTATATGTTTCCTCACATGTGATTCCCAACCTGTGTGGTTTGTGGATACAGGTGCAACAAAACATGTAGCACGTGATCGAGAAGGGTTCGTAGATTATCACCGGATTCCAGCGGGTAGCAAACATATCTTCATGGGAAACAATAGCTCCGAAGAGGTGCTAGGGGTTGGTTCTTACCAGCTCAAGTTGCGCACTGGGTGCACATTGATTCTTGAGGATGTGCGATATGCACCCACTGTTCGGCTTAATCTACTTTCAGTTACTGCTTTATTAGACAGTGGTTTTTCCTTTATTTTTAAGGGTAATAAGTTGGACATCTTTTTGGATGATGTTTTGTTCGGACATGGTTTTCGCATGGATAGTCTTTTTCAATTGGATTTAAATGATTCACAGTCCTCTTATTCTTATGTTGTGAATGATAATATTGTGAATAATTCTACCACCTGGCATGCAAGACTGGGCCACATAGGCCAAGATAGGATGACTCGTTTGGCTAGAGAATGCTTTTTGGGCCCACTCGCAAGAGTCAATCTACAAACTTGTGAGGCTTGTTTGGCCGGTAAAGCATGCAGGAAGCCTTTTGGAAAGGCTGTGAGAGCAACTCAACCACTTGAGCTAGTTCACTCTGACATATGCGGACCTATGAGTGTAAAGGCACGCCATGGCGCCTCTTATTTCCTTACACTGATAGACGATTATACGCGATATGGTTATGTGTATCTGATATCTCACCGCTATGAAGCTTTGGATTGTTTTCAAACGCTTTGTAGCTGAGGTTGAGAATCAGAAAGAGAAGAATTTAAAAACTCTTCACACTGACCGAGGACGCGAATATTTGTCAGATCACTTCAAGAAGTTTTGTGAGGAAAAAGGGATACGCAGGTAACTTACTATTCTTAATACTCCACAACAAAATGGCGTTGCGGAAAGAAGGAATAGAACATTGTTAGACATGGTTAGGTCTATGATGGCGCAAGCAAACCTCCCAATATCTTTTTAGGGGATGCTCTTTTGACTGCAGCCTATATACTTAATCGAGTGCCTTCAAAATCAGTCAAATCCACCCCATATGAGCTTTGGACTGGCCAAAAGCCTAATTTGGATAACTTGCGCCCATGGGGCTCAGCAGGTTATGTTCACAGTACTTCTCATAAGTATGGGAAACTAGGGCCTAGAGCTAAAAAGAGTATCTTCTTGAGGTATTCTGAAAACTCTAAAGGCTATGTGATGTATGGTGAACATCCAAATGGTGGAAAGACTGAAATAGAGTCTCGTGATGTCGATTTCATAGAGAATGATTTTCCTAGCATTGGAGATGCAAGTAAGAATCTTGACCTCTATGAGTTAGAGGAAGTTGAAGCCACTTTACCATCTCCAAGTGAAGGTGGGGGATTAGTTCCTCATCCTGTTGTCGCTGAAGATAGTATAAGTGATCTTCAACCTAGGGGAGCATCCTAGACAGTGGGAGCACACCATCAGGACCATCAGGTCAACAAGATTCTCAACTGCGTAGAGGTGCACGAGGAAGAGTTCAACGTCGTCGTTTTGAGATTGACGGTGAAATTCTTATGTGCACTCCAACTGATGAAGATGAGCCCACTTCTATGGAAGAAGCCTTATCTTCACCTGCTAGTAATGAGTGGATGGCTACAATGAAAGATGAGTTGAGCTCAATGGAGAAGAATCAGGTCTGGGAGTTGGTTGACCTTCCGCCAGGGCGCAAGACTGTTGGAAACAAGTGGGTTTTAAAAGTCAAGCGCAAGGCAGACGGGTCAATTGACAAGTATAAGGCACGTCTTGTGGCGAAAGGCTATACCCAACTGCGAGGTGTGGACTATGAAGACACTTTCTCCCCAGTGGTGAGATTTGCTTCAATTCGCCTGATCCTAGCTATTGTCGCCCAGCAGGATTTAGAACTTTTTCATATGGATGTTAAGACTGCGTTTCTCAATGGAGAACTAGACGAAGAGATTTATATGGCTCAACCTGAGGGTTTTGAAGTCAAGGGACATGAGCGCAAAGTTTGCCGGCTCAAACGTTCTATATATGGTCTCAAACAATCGTCTAGGCAGTGGTACTTTAGGTTTCATCATGCCATTACCTCTATAGGTTTTGAAATGATTGAACAAGACCATTGCGTTTACGTAAAACGATCCAAGAAAAATATTCTGATCCTTTCTTTGTATGTGGATGACATTCTTTTAGCTTGGAATGACATGAGTTCCATTGTCGCCACTAAGCAGTGGCTGTCCTCAACTTTTGAGATGAAGGACATGGGAGAAGCTAATTATGTGCTCGGGGTTAAAATCATACGTGATCGTCCAAAGAGACTTCTCGATTTGTCTCAAGAGACATATATCAAGAAGGTCATTGAACGATTCCGTATGCATAACTCAAAACCCATAGACACTCCAATGGACAAGGCGTGTACTTTAACAACAGACCAATGCCCAAAGAATGATGAGGAAAAGAATCGGATGTCCAAAGTGCCTTACGCGGCTGCAGTAGGAAGTCTGATGTACGCTATGTTGTGTACGCGTCCAGACATCTGCTTTGCCGTTGGAATGGTGAGTCGTTATCAGAGTAATCCTGGACCCGCTCATTGGAATGCGGTGAAGAGGATTCTTCGATACTTACGTGGAACCACTGATCTCGTCCTGTGCTATCATGGTGGAGACTTGAGATTGAGAGGATACAACGATGCTGATTGGGGCGCTGATAGAGATGAGCGCATATCCACTTCAGGTGGAGCTATCTCTTGGTACAGCAAGAAAAAGTCTTGCATCGCCCTATCCACGATAGAGTCGGAGTATGTTGCTTGTTCAGCAGCAGTCCAGGAAACTGTTTGGTTGAGGTCATTCTTACAGGCTCTAGGGGTTACAGCTCATGCAGATGAGTCTGTCACTGTTCACTGTGTCAATACAGCTACCCTAGATTTTGTAACGGACCCCAAATATCAAACACATAGGCTTTCGTTATCACTTCATTAGAACTTTAGTTGCGCAAGGAGAGGTGACCATGAAGCATATACCTACTGGCAGAATGGTGGCTGATCCTTTGACCAAGCCTATTGCTAGAGATGTTTTCCTTTCTCACATTAGGAGTATGGGACTACGTAGGTTTTGATATGTTTATGGCATCTTATGTACTTGACATTATTTATTACATTAAATTTTCATTCCTTGATTTGAGTTTATTTTGGAATGAATGGATAATCTTTGTGATTACATATACATCCTTGTTGAGAGTGTCACCAGGCTCGAATTGACCCACTCACACGGGTAATTCACCTTGGCGCTAAGATAGCGAGCAAGATGAGACATAATTGTCTTAAGCGCCAAGTGGGCGAATAAGATGATACAGCTTATAAAGCAAACATGTCGCCTTAGTTGGAGCTAAGATGAGACCTAATAAATGTAGGTCGATCATAGAGTATCTCCACAACTCTATGTAGCCTGTTTACAGCCGAATGTGAGATTTCAGGCAGGCACTATGAGAGTGACTGGGCTGAAAAACTCAGGTTAGGCGCTTGTACAGCGACTAGACTTAGATTCGTATGGCGTATTTTATTATACATTTATGTGACACGCCCTTGCGGGTTACGCCATAGCATGCAAATCATACTGCATGTGCTAAATGCAGACCGACAGTGGGAGTGACGAATGAATCCCTGCTTCGTCACTGTGTGAGCCACTTGGATCGAAATTTTTGATCCTATATGGTACCCTTTTCACCTTAGACTATGTCATGAAGAGGATACTCAATGTCGCTACTTTAGCATGTACCCTTGGATCATGGATGATGCGGTCTCGCGGGGCATGTCTAGGAAAGCGGTTGGGTCTAATTGGAATGACATGAGGGCTTTGGGAAGAAAGTTCAATATTACATCATGTTGTGTGATTCATAGCCCGGGCGACTTTGTCGATTTTCGTTTCGATATGAGTCATGAATACATAACATATAAGAGGTTTAACACTGCTCACTATGAGGGATTTGAGAGTGTTTAATCTGGTGTAGTTGAACTATCTGGGGTACATACGAGATTTTTTGAGAGTGATGTATTGTGTTAGTTTGGTGATAACTTAATACAATACTCCTCAACTGGACATCCTTTCTCGTAGGTCGCACGTTCCATTTCCTGTATGAGGAGATGAGTGGACGAGAGATAAAGAGGGACTGTACGATTTATTTGCCCTGTGTGTGGGCGAGTGGGAGCTGTTAATAAATTGGGTCAGTGGACCCATTATCCGCCCACTAACAGATAATGTGTATTTGTTAGTTTGGATAAATACAGTTATTTAGAGAATATTTATCTCTTAAGTGTTTGAGATAAATACAATCTTCATCTCCTAAGAGTTGGAGGTAAAGCCAGTCTCTAATTGTATCTCTATATAAAGGCTAGAGATATCCTAATAAATCATAAGTCAATAGTAATAACCCTCTCTCTAGAGCAATCACCAAGCTCTAGGATTTGGTTCGTGGACGAAGAACTCGACTCTAGTAGCCGTTTTCGTACCTGCGAAAAAGATCAAGCGTGTTGGAGGCTCGTAACAATAAGGATCCTACGTCGGAATATTCGGAGACTTCATACGATATGTTTTCGAACCCACTACGTATTATGTGATAGCGCAATAATTGTTGTAATCGTTTCAACAGTCTTTCTTCCCCTTTGTCTCTGAGGCAGTAGTGGTCATGGCTCATTCAATATTTCTCTTCATTTCTCTTTCAATCGCCACCATATGAGAATCATTCAGAGCCTCTTTCTTCATAACCACGAGCTTGGCTCTACCGACATCCTTTTTGGTATTTCTCTACATCTTTTCGACGTCAACCCTACTTCTTCATTGTCCACACCATACCCGTCTATAGATAAAACCAGCACTTGAGTCGTCCGTTGTTACTACAACACCCTTGCCTCTATGACTCTTGTTGTTGTTTAATTTCCTGAATGCATTAAAAAAAAAAAGAAATCAAAGTTGAATTTGTATTTTGCTTTCCTCAATTTACTATCTAATAAAAATCGCATTATTCTAATGAAGAACTTGTTTTGGCAAAAAAAAAAAACCTCTATTAAAGCAGCCATCTTAATTTCGTAAATGTTTCATTGGTTTAGGATGATTACTCTACAAGTCATGTCATCAAATTTGTACTTCTAGCACTCAAATGATTACAATCATGCCCCTAAAAAATTTACCATTTCTTTTTTTTTTGGGGGATTTTTTGACGTTTTTTAGAAATATGACAGGATTGCATCTTTTGGTTTGGGTCTATACTGGGGTTTCTTACACCCAACTAATGTTCGCTAAAAAACTCAAATATGAACTGGTATGAAGCTCATTGCTAAAACTTGATGGAGGTGTACCGTGCATTTTAACATAGACTAAAGAAGTGTGGATGTAACTATCGCCTTTTAAAGTTGTAATTAACAAGTCATTACATTTCCTGGTATTTTCTTTAAGTTTCAGCCGAACTTAGAACTCTTAAAATTAGAAAGTTGTGGCTAGTTAACCAATATATGTTGGGATACAATTTAAAAGGTTGTGTGTAATGATGGAGGTATAATTGGTAAAGTAGTCAATGGCAATGATCACAAATTTGCGTTGCCCAGATGCAGGTGGGATAGGATCATGGATGTCCAAACCCCAAATTGCAAAGTGGATTGGACTGCTGAGAGAGATAAGGAGTGTAAGCGCCTATTGAGGGTAGACGGTAAGCATAGACAGGCTAAGCACTGCTAAGTCCTGTCCCATGGTCGGTGAATAATATCCTGGTAGAGGACTTTACTCTCAAGAGCGCGGCCTCCAAGTGTTGTCCGCATATGCTGTCTTGTACCCTCGTAGTGAATGCTCTCCCCAGAAAGACTAAGGCAGCAAGATAATGTAGAGTGAAGAATCTTTTTAGGAGAACGTCTTCTCCAATTGCATATCTGGCCGAGGGCATAACAATGCGCTTGTCTTCTTTCTTGTCTCTGGGAATAAGGTGATGATCCAGGTAAGCCTTAATTGGGTCAATCCACGAAGTTTCCTTGTGCAATGGCTCCATCCTGTCACGTGAAATAGTGCTAGGTTCTTGTAAGAGCTCTAAGTGGACAATGCAGTTGAAGCTCGAAGTGTTGAGAGAGGCCATTCCTGTTGATCAGGGTGATAGTGAAGTGCTTGAAAGAGTGGATCGCCTCTTGGCTTTATCAAGGTATACCATCTTCTTGGACAGCAAGCCTCGTGTTTGCAATAGAGCTGCCTTATGACAAGCTAAGAGTTGTTATAAGCCTGAAAAGAATATGCTCATGTTGCTTTGCATTATGCACTGGCTATGAGGGCCTCATACTCAGCTTTGTTGTTGGAGGCTGGGAAGCCAAAGTGGAAGGCATACTCTATAGAAAGGTCGTCGGGTTCTTTGAGGATGAGCCCAGTGCCACTTCCGTTAACCTTGGAGGATCCATCTACATACAGCACACAAGTGAAGCTTGGTGTTGTTGGAGTCCCATTCAATTGGGAGTGCACACTTTACATCAAGTCTGTAAGGGCCTGGCTTTTTAAGTAGGGGCGAGGCTTATAGGTTTGCGCAATATCTAGCAAAGTGGTTTATCTCTGAGTAATATGATGGAACGTGACTGAAAATAAGGCCGCAGCTTGCATGCAACAATCATGAGGTAAAGATGAGCTTTTTCAGTGCTTTAGTAGCAGAGTTCGGTCCTTGAAGAACCTTGCTCACATATATAACGGATGGGCATTGAGCACCAATTTCTTATTGCATGAGCACCTTGCTGATTACTGAATTAGCAACAGCAAGATACAGAAATAACTATTTTTTGGTAAGTGGCTACTACAAGAGTGCATGTGCTAGTAGGTAGGCCTTCAAGGTGTCGAATGAGGCCTAACACTCTACTATGCACTTGAAATTCTTCAATCCTTTCAAGGTCTTGAAGAAGGGAAGACACCTTATTGTCCGATTTAGAGAGAAATTGACTCAGCGCTGCATTACGTCCTGCGAGTACTAGTATGTTATTGATCTTGTGCGGAGCAGCCATCCCCTGGATTGCCTAGATTTCTTTGGGGTTGGCTTCGGTGCCTCTATTAGAGACCATGGAGCCAGAATACTTGCCCAAAGAGACACCTACAGGCATTTGGCCCAGTTGAGGTGCATGCGGTACTTGCTCAAAAGAGCAAAGTAGTCCCTGAGATCGGCTATGTGATCTTTGGCATAGAGTCTTTTGACGAGCATGTCGTCAACATAGATTGCCACATTTCTCCCTATCAGTGGCTTGAAAGTCTTGTTCGACCTGTTGCTGGTAGGTGATGGGGCCATTCTTGAGGCCGAAGGTATAACTTAATAGCAAAAGAGTCACTGGTTGGTTCTGAAAGCTGTTTCTGGATGTGGTTTAGGTGCATACAAATTTGGTTGCATCCAAAGAAAGCACCTACGAAGCTTAAAAGTTCCTGACTAGAAGTTGTGTCGCTAAGAGCATCGATGCGCAGAAGGGGATAGCTGTGTTTGGGACATCGCTTGTTGAGAGCAGTGTCATTGATGTAGATGTGCCACTTGTTGTTTGGCTTGGGCACATGACAACGGTTGTAACCCAATCTAGGTAGTAAATCTCTCAGATAAATCCAAAATCCAGCATCCAGGAGCCTGTTGATTCCTTTTCTGATAGTGGCTTATCATTTCGGTGTGAAAGAGCGCTTTTTCAATTTCATTGACCTATATTTAGGGTCAGCAGGATGCCGATTAGTGATCACCACATGATCTATGCCCATAATGTCTGATGTGCTCCACCCAAAAATATTTGCTTCGGGTGGAGAAGGAAACCAGTTTGTCACGGAAAGTTAGTTCCAATGAACATCCAACCGTAACTGGCTCTTAGAATTATCTTCTTCCAAGGCATGGACATGAGCTCTTCCGCTGACTTGGGGCGCTCTATTGTCCACTCATCTCTATGATCCTCGATAGATAGGGCTTCTTAACCTTTATAAAATGAAAGGTAGCACTTTCGTGTTAGGGCTTCGTCTCCTCGAACCATGTCGATGCGTGCAAACATGGGGAACTTCATCGCAAGATAAGAGTGGAACTCATGGTTGTAACTTGTTGAGTCATGTTCTTCAAGAATATCGTTATTGCAAGACTTAGCCTTAACCATCAAGAACTTGATCAGTTAGGTGACTTGGCAGGGAGTAGCGCCGGCCACGACTATGAGAAGGATTACCCATCTATAGAAATTGGTGTTGCTGTAAAACCTTATAAAGGAGATGAGACATGCTTCACTCTATCTCTAAAATTTTCCATCGGCAAAGGCTTTGTCAAAGAAAATATCAACTGAGTTGTCAGTGTCAACTAGGACATGCTTGACAGAATATGCATCACCGTATAATTTAACAATGACAACGCGATTATGCGGAAATTGTATTCCTTTCAGATCTAAGTCTTGAAGCCAAGGGAGGCTTTGGCACTTTGGTGGGCCTTTTGTGAATTTGAGTGGCCGTGTATAGGCCTTCCATAAGTTTCGAGGTAATTTATAGGAGCTAGGACCACCAAAGATAGTGTTGCTGACTACATGGTTTCTCATGGCAATTTTTTCTTGCCATTTCTGGTTTCGACCTTTGCGATTTGGTTGGCAGTTGCTAGTCTTGACGAAATGCTTCAAGTAGCCTTTTAAGATGAGATTTTCAATGTCCCACATGAAGAGCTAACAATTTTCCATGAAGTCCCTGTGATCCTGGTGAAACTGGCAATACAACTGGGGATTTCTCTTCTGAGGCGGCATTCTTGTTGTCCCTGGCCATCGAACGATGCCTTGGCCCTTAATGTTCTTCAAGATATGCTTAATGAGAGGAACTATATGGCGTGAAGGGCCCCAATTTACTGCCTCTAGAGTGTTTTTTTATTCTTTGGAACACGAGACTCGGGGCACCTTCTTCTATTCTAACTGATATAGGCCTCTCTGCTGGGGAGCACTTTGACCTCTTTGACTCGCAGGTACTTCACAACCCTGTCGAGGAGGTTTGTCATATCTTTTAGTGGTCGCTTGTTAAGCGAGAACCTGAGCGGGTGCTAGGTGAACGCCGCTAGCCCATAACCGCGAAGGTGACACTAGGATTCAGGTTCTCTAAGGACCATTTCTTCGTTAAAGCAAGCATAGCAGGCTTCAAACATTCCTTGGATCCTTTTTAGTACACGAAATAGGGCCAAGGCCATGGAGTTCTTTCCCTGCACGCGGCTTATGAGAAAGTTGCTGCGGAAGAATAGTAAGTTGAGCCCAACATGAATCTACAATTACGTGTTAAAACCATAAATGGGCCGCACCCTTTAAAGTGACAGGGAAGTCATGCACTCATGAGCTCGTCAGGGACTAGGTGCAACTTGTTCGATCGGGTCAGGTGTGTCGTCGTATGACGTGCATGGGGACATCTTAAAGTTATTCGGTGTTGGAAAGAGCTCGATCTCTTAGTTAAAAGGTCGCCCAATTATCATAAGTGTTGTGTTGTTGGGTCTCTATGGAGGTGATCCCGGTAGCCGCCGGATTGCTGCCAACAAGTCGAATGCTTTTCATAGTAGCTTTCATTATGCTTGCCAAGCCTAGAGTTGCGACAATCCTCGTCTGAGGCTGCATCATTGACTTTGACATTACTCTGTCATTCTTGTCTGCCTCTCGAGGTCGGTGTGAGAGCCTAAATCATCCTAAGGGTATGTAAGGCGTTTGAGGACAGATTGCCTTAGGTGGTGGTAATTTTTTGTGCCCGGGGTGCCTTTGGACGACAATCAGTAGACTAAGGCTTATACTGGATGGTGGCTTGTAATCGTTTGATGCAATTTTGCATAGCCCAAATGGTGGCTACTAGATTAGGTTCCTCGGTTGTAATCTCAAGTCGGGCAGATGTTCCTGCAACAGTAGTCGCCGCTAGTGTGCACGGCACTCAGATGGATTAGTGAACTAGAAAGGGTGTGTGCATTGAGTCGCATTTAGCATTGGAGCCGGCGTCTTGGTGGGAGTAGTTCTATAGCTTTACTACAGTCCTTCGGTGCTCGGCGAGGCGCGGCTTGAGTGTTTGGTATGGAGAAAGCTCTCAAGCTGTTTGGCCGTCGAGGTTTAATGGGTCAATTTACTCGAGCTGATCGGGGTGTTTAGAGATACAGGCAATGAGATCTGTGACAAGCTTAAGTGATCGGTCTCACGATTGGTGCCAAAATGTTGTAGACAAAATCTTGAGGGCCAGGAGGCAGCAAATAATTTCACAACACAAACAAGGCAATGAGGTGACGTCGCAGGAAGAAATCTGGGGTGTGGGGAATCTCCCACGCCTAAGTTAGTATATGAAGGATGATGGCTCAATACAAGAAGGTGGACTTTAGACCTACATTTTTCCCAATTTTGACGTCCACATATATAGAAAGAGAAGCTACCTTATGCTGGTAGGAGACAATTAGCTTCTCCTATTAGAAGACAATTAGGTGATGTTATCCTGAGCGAAGAGCCGAGAAAGGATCCTTATCATATTCCGAAAGAAAGTTCGAAATCAAGAGTTTATTCTGAGTAAAATTAATAATAGCTGTAGCGTGGTCCCCACCACTACAAGAAAAATGGGCTTTAGAGACCGCCCTTAGCGGTCGCTAGAGATGGAAAAATGGTCGTTAATCGCTTTTTGCGACCGCGAATAGCGATCACAATGACGGTCGTTAGAGGCTTTTAATTAGCGGCCGCTAAAATTAGCGACCACATTGACCAAATTGAGCGGCTGCTATTGCAGTCACAAAATACTTATTTTATTTGAATTGATTTTTTATTTAGACCGCTGCATCCATTTAATGATTGCACTAGCGGTCGCTAAATATTTTCGTCAATAATTGTTTTTCCTCATTTAGCGACCGCAATATGCATTCGCTAAATTTGGGTTCTTGATTTAAAAAATAAACTCTATTTTAACCTGCTGTCCAAACCAATTCACACATTCAACCTATTGTACACATTCAACTTGCTGTACTCATCCAACAACAATTCGCACATTCGTTGCGAAATTCATTTAAAACAAGCACATGAACAAAGCTTTACATCATCAAACTATACATAAGCCATTACAATCACGTCAAAATGACAAATAAAAACGTCAAGTCTCCATTACATACACCGGAACCAAGACTGAAAAAATGAGTCAAGTAGTTAACGAGCAACACAACTAAAATAAGACCCCAAGAATATACTAGTCGGCAGACAAATCAATGTCGTCATTATCATCTTCTTCATCCCTTGTTGAAGCATGTTGGATCCAACAATGTCTTCACCGCCTTGAGAATTACCAGTATTAGGCACAATAACGCTCTGCATGAAGTCATATAAATAATTCAACACAATTGTAGTAATATCTTATCCACACTCATATAATCAAATCAAGATCACAGAATAAATGACCACAATACATAACCATTTACAAGAATTGGTATTACATGTTATGCGGTTCCGGGTATAATAAAACCTTGTTGGATCATCATAGCAATTTCTGCTTCAATAAATCTGTGTAAGCGCTCCTCATCCGTGTCTTCAAACTGAGAACCACTACATCTGGTCACACCTGATGACTTTTGTCTGCCTAGCAATGAACGTGCGGGAAAAGGGCGGCTGAGGATATGATCCTTCATAGGACCCCCTGTAGTGTCTGACCACAAAGAGATCTCATCCACTCGTCCACTGTTTCGCTACCATCTACCTAAGAGTTGGCCTCAAATTTTTCTTTATATGCATTCTGTATAAGAAAGTAATAAATATTATAGCAACCAATATGATACTTAGGAATTCAAAAGTGAAGAATAGTTGATTGTTCACCGCAAACTACTTTGTTTGGTCTGAAATCCGAATCCCATCTTTTGTTTTATGTGTGACCTTAAAGCCTTGGAGTATAGTTGGATCCCTTTGTTAGGATCTTTTTCTTTCGACTTCAGATTGTGCACAGCATATGGACGTGATCCAGCACTATGCTTTATGTTCTTCTCACTACTCACCATATCCTTGCCTTGCTCACTGAGCTTGGCCCATTCAGCTGTAGACCAATGATCCACCAGTTGCCCCCATATGGCTTTAGAGAAGTACTTGGGATTGAAGTCTCTGGCCATAGAAATATCCGTCCAGTTACACTGAGCTAGAGCATGCCTCCTTGCATTGAGCATCCACTTCTTGTAATTTTCTAAACAATGCCACTCCCAACCTTGCCTCACAAGTTCTTCATCTCTTGCGGACTCGAATTTGAAGTAGTCCTGAAAATTATTCAACACAATTTCAAACAGAATTAGCAAAAAAAATTCAACAATAATGTACTTCTAAAACCAAATAAAGCAATGAAAAGTATTCCATAGACGATCCTTACCAAGAACTTCCTCTAGACAAGTTCCTTGTCTGATTCGGTCCATGCGTTCTATGTCGAATAAGGCTGTGAGAGGTGGGCTTTAATAATATGATCGATTTTGGTCCAAACGCAATCTTCAACAAAGCTAATTAAGTTGCATCACAGTTTGAACGTCAATCCCAAAAAACAAAGTATTAAGTTAGATCAGTTAGCTAAAAGATGGTAAGAATTGAGCTTTGATAATTGGAAACATACTAATTATTGAAAGCATGAGCAGTAATCCTTTACTCCGGGGTAGCCTGAAGAGGTATCCCACGTGTGATACCTCTAGGTACAGATACACTAGAAGCTACAAATGATGAAAAGGAAGAAGTTATATATTTTGCAACAAATATGTTGTAAGAACAAATTATTATTGTCTCCCCATGTACTGACATCGGCTGCTCATCAATGCGTTGACATCAATCCTGAGAAGGAGGGCTGACTGGGCTAGAGCATGTCCACGGCGGCTACTTGCATGACCTCGAGGTGCACTAGACCTCAGCATATCTAAAACATAGCACTTGGAAACAACATAAGAGCACTTCAACAACAAATATCATAACTTAAAGCAATTGATATTTACAGTTCCTAATATAGTTCACTTGAATAATAAAAGACTTAAGTGAAAAAGTTAATTGATAACAATGTTTTAACTTTATATAGTCAACCACCATCACTAATAGACAACTCAATTTAAAACACCACAAGTGCAAAAGTAAATTAATAACAATGTTTTTGCTTTACACAGTCAACCATTATCACTAATCGACAACTCCATGTCTTCCTCCTCCTCGTCATTTTTGTCCCCTTCATCTTCATCATCATCTTCTTCATTTTCAACTTCTTCTTCGGAATCATCATCATCATCCACACAATTGTCCAAGTCCCCACTATTGTGGAAGGCTTCAACATCGATCTCTTCCCCAGCATGACCTAAATTGCAAAAAGGCTCATCAACAACATTGTTATTCTCAGGAACCGGCATCACTGTGGGAGTATCATCCTTTTCATACATCTCAACAAACGCATAATCATCAACAAGGCCTCTTTTGGTCTTGATAAATTTATGCCAATTTGAGTCATTCCTTGTCACATATTTTGCATAAAAGACTTGTGTTGCTTGAGCTGCAAATACAAGTCGTCCATATGATCCGAGCCTTGACCTCATATTAACGTCTACAATCCCATGTCGACTAACTCAAATACTCACTGTAATGTCAAACCATCTGCACTTGAACATTACCACTCAATTATCGCTGCCATAATAATCTAGTTTAACAATTTCCTCCAACTGCCCATAAAAATCACGCTCACTATCATTATAGCAGTCACCTTTCACTAAAACTCCATTATTTTTTTTGTTTGTTTAGTTAGGTCAACTTCCATCATGTTAAACCTAAGCCCGTTGGCTCTGTACCCTTTATAACGTGAAACTAATTTCCTAGGGTCAGCAGCAAGTAATATGAGACGAGCATCAACTTCATCTTAGGCAGTCTATAACAACAAACAATTTGCACAAAGCATTAAGTTATTAGATCCCATATATCATCTCACTATATTAGAAATGGGACGTGGTTTTAGAACTTATGCGCATTTGGAACCACTCAGAGAACTCAGTATTTCACATTGTTTTAAGCTATCCATCTAATATCCCAAGATTTGCTAATACCACTTCCTCATCATATTCACTGTATGTTATATAGTATCGTCGTTATATTATGTTCATGAACTATGAAAAGGAAAATATAAACACAATTACTCACACTATAAATGATGCACCTTCACTGCAATCATGAGAGCGTACAATGTTGCAACAATATACTCCTCGTCGGATAGATATCTACCACTCTTTGTTCCAAATCCACGATCAAGATGCATGAATATGGGAAGACGCCCTTCTAGTTCTATATCAACACTGCAATCATTGCAAAATAGCCGATTCATCTTGGTTTTAGTATTAGTCTCAAAGTAAAGAGAGCAAAATTTGGTAAGCTCCTCAATGTAAGCTCTGCAATTGAACCTTTAACACGCGTTTTGTTACGCACCTTTTTCTTAAGGTCAAACATATACCTATCCAAGAAAAAAGTCATATTTCAGTGAACAACGCATGTGTGCAAGTGTGAAATACAGTTTAAAGATGAATAAGTGACATCACCTCTCAAATTGATACATCCACCGATAATGTACACGTCCGCCTACTCTAGCCTCATATGCTAAGTGAAAGGCCAAATGCTTCATCAAATTAAAGAATGACGTGAGAAAGATTTTTTCTAGCTTTCAAATAGTCTCAACAATATTTTTCTGAAGAATCTTAACATCACGGAGCACCTTTGAGCACAAATCACAGAAGAAATGGCTAAGTTTAGTCAATGCTTTATTTACTGGCTTGGGCAAGAGGTCATGAAAGACAATTGGTATAAATCTTTCTATGACTACATGACAATCGTGACCATTTAAAGCATAAAACTTACAATCAACAAGGTTGCAACATCGTGATACATTAGATACATAGCCATCTGGCAGCTTCAAGTGTTTAACCCACTCACACACACACATATTATATTTATTTTTTATCCAATGTATATATTACTTTAGGTAACACCGTCTTCCCATTAACCATTCGTGGATGCAATTCACTATGTATACCCATCATCTGCATACATTTTCATGCTTTTAGGTGATCTTTTGATTTGCCTTGATATTCATGACTATATTAAACACATTTTTGAAAACATTTTTCTCAATGTACATAACATCAAGATTGTTGTGGAGAAGGAATGTTGACTAATAAGGCAGCTCTCAAAAGATACACATTTTCTTCCAATTGTGTGTTTTTCCAAAAGTAGGAAGTTTTAGACTGGCAAAACATTTTCCAAAAGGTATCGCATCCATGTCAAGGTCCTTTGTGCTCTTATACACTTCATTCCCAGACAATCTGTCACGTGTTTCAACACAACGCTCCATATTTTTTTTATCAAACTTATCTTTTTTGTTTTTGAAATGGATGATTAAGCAGTAAGAATTGTCTATGACACTGCCAAAAATAAGCCTTTTCCCTATTATTTAAGATAAAAGTCTTACTCACTTCCATACAATAAGAACATGCCAACCTACCATATCTACTCCACCCACACAATACAATATATGTAGGAAAGTAATTGATAGTCCACAAACTGCTGCCCTCAAGCTAAAGTTATGTTTAAGATGTCCATCAAATGTTGGGGCTCCAACTTTCCATAGCATTCTTAACTCATCAATCAATGGACCTAAGTACACGTTTATATTTTTACCTGGGCTCGTAGGTCCAGGAATGAGTAATGATAAAAAAACATGAACTGCTTCTTCAAGCACATATCTAGAGGAAGGTTATACAAAACAACGACTATAGGCCATGTAGAATAAGGTGTGCTAAAGTGCCCAAAAGAATTAAAACCATCGGTAGCGAGCCCAAGTCACATATTTCGAACCTCTGCAGCAAAAGGTGGGTGATTGCATTCAAATTCCTCCTATGCCTCTCCATCGGCAGGGTGTCTCAATAAATCGGGAACTTTGCTATGTCATCCCATGTATTCTACTGCTTTAGAAGAGTAATACAACCTTTGAATCCAATATCTTACATGCTATCTTCCTTTTCGTCTACTGGTTAGTTTATACCTTCTGTGGCCACAAACCGGACACTCTTTCAAATTATTATTCTCCTTTCAAAATAAGACACAATCATTATTGCATGCATATATATTCTCGTATCCCTAACCGAGTTTTATCATCAATTTTATAGCATTATAGTACGTTTCAGGCAACTTTTCATCATCTGACAACATTTCTTTATTAAGCTTCAAAAGAGCATCCAAACCTTTATCACTTAGACCATACTCAGACTTCAAGTGTAGCATCCTTGTTATAACAAATAACTTGATGTGCTTTGTACTTACTTTCCATATTGGCTCTTCAGAGTCTTTTAACAATTTATAAAACTTCTCAGCACTCGTGTTTGGCTCTTCTTACTAATTAGGATTGCCATTATTAAAAAAGTTATCCTAGTTAATCCCACTAGTCCCAACTTCCATTATCATATGTTGATATTGAGAAAATGCCGAATCTCTAGGACTATCTTGTCTAATCTTAGTGGGCCTGAGCCGGTTCCCTCATAATTGGTTCCCCATGTTGAGTCCAAGTCATATAATTATTCATAAAACCTATACAGAAGAGATCATAAGTTACATCGTCGGGCGTTTTCTAACTTACCAGTTGACAATCATTGCACAGACATTTAATCGTGTTGTCATCTAGAAAGTCCTGTTGATTCAAAGTAAAGAGAATAAACTCGTTCACTCCCTGTCTAAACTCTTCCGATACCTCAATCCCACTTAGAGCAATCCTATGTTGCATCCAACTTCTATCCACTGACATGATATATATCTCTTACTGCCAAGTGAACCTATATAGAATTGCCAAAACTTTCATGTTTTATATATTTTTGCTATGATTACTTATGAAGCATGCAAGGTTAATGCATAACCATGTAATGAGTGCTGACAATCTTGTTCGTGAAAATTATTTTTCAAATGAATATAACTTATTGTACTATAAGTGCTTCAAGGTCACCTATCAGCACTGTTTACTGTTCTTCAAAATTAAAAATGTTGCATCACTTGAAATTCCTAACAATACTCTTGTTATTGTTAAGAACCCAAGAGATCAAACGTACACAGCTATCCTAAGAGATCAAACGTACACATAGTGATCCTAACAATAAACAGCAAATCCTTCTCAAAACAAGCCAATGAGTTCTAAATTCTCTCATTCTACATAGCTCCTTTTGAGCAGCTGTAGTAGCACATTTGCATAGCCCTAAGCTATGAGGAGGAGGTAAAAAAAATTAAATAAAGAAAAAAAGGTGTGTCTTCACAATGTGGTGTTGTGATCTCATACAGGCAAAAAGTTAAAAAAAAAAGGGGGGGGGGGGGGGAGGCTGTGTAACCTGCTGGTGCAACAAGGTGCAGAACCAGCAATGAAACACTTAACATGTATGACATTATGATGACAAGATGTTCAAGAACCTGACTTAAGAACTTTTAAGATAATTGACATGAAAAACAATTGCATGTGAGGAAGCTTGCTGCTCAGGCAGAGTGAAGAGAAAGCTGGTCTTTTTGTGGCTACTAGAGAAGGGGTACTAGTACTGTCATAGGTGCAATCAAGATTCTCATGTTGGAATTTACAGAATCCTGTAAACTGTAGTGTTGGAATTTACAGATTCTCGTCTACGTCAAGTCTTCCTCGTATATAAGAAGAAGAGGAAATGGCAAAAATGATTGAAAAAGAAAGGATCGCCTTCTTTTAACCCTGTGTTTGAAGAAACTTTAACATGCTGAGTCACTATGTTGATAGTTCATCTCTTAGCCTTCTGCATACACTACGCGCCTAAGTCGTTATGCATATATTTGTAGGTAAAAGCAAATGCCACTAACGGTTTGCCAAAGCTAGCCGACCCACAATTGGCCTACGAAGGTCAGCTACTAATTTTGGTGCTTTAAGATCTTGCCTAATTTTCTGATGCTCTAAGATGCCACTGCATCCATTGACACGCAAAACTAGTCACTATCTGTTAGTGACGAACTGCGGTACATGTGTAATCTAGCTGTAGCAGTATCGTTAAATCTAGTAGTGTCAATAAGAACCTGCTGGACCAGTGGGGCGTTATCTCGTATCCGCGGCAGGAAAATGTCACCACTTCATCTCTACAACTGTTACATTGAAGTTTTTTTTGAAGAAAGGTAAGTTTTAACTAAGGGTGTAACACTGTAAAGGGCATTGTAAAGAGCAATTCGTACCAAGGGCCATGGCAATGAGATCAAATTACACAGTTTTCATGCCCAAATCTTTTAGTTATTTTCTAATTTGCAAAACGAATTTAGAATCTAAATCAAGAACATCAAAAAAAGGAAGATTACAGTGGGCTTGAGTAACAGACCTGGTGCTACGGAGATGCTAAACGTTAAGCGGTGAACATGCAGATTGCAATGGCCAAATGACGGTGGGTTTGGCGGCAGTGTAGTGCACGGCAAGGCAGCACGCAACAGTGGCGTCGTCGGTTTCGCAGAGCGGTGATCTTCACGGTTGTCGGCGTCGGCTTCGCAGGGTCGGCAGCAGCGGCTGCGTGGTCTTCGCGGGAAGATGTGCTTGGGCGGCTGCATGGTGGTTGGGAGAGCGGGAGAGGCAGCAGGGAGGCAGAAGTCCCGGTTGTGAGAAAGAGAGACAGAGAGACATTTAGGCAAAGTTACAAACTGGCTATATAACTTTCCATTTAGCGACAGTCGAAACGGTTGCTAAAGTGGTGTTAATTTTAGCAACTGTCCTAACATTAGCTAAAATTGGTGGCTAATTTAGCGATTGCTAGAGCGGTCCTTAACGTTAGTGACTGCAGCATTCATCACAAAAAACGTGTAACGACCCGGTCCACGGCCCCATCACAGGGCATTGCCTCCCTTAAAAGAGCTAGCCAATTAGGTACTTATGAGTTCATAGGCAGGGTCTTATAAGGTTAATCGCAAACTCTCCCCAACCGATGTGGGATATTACAATCTCCACACCTTATTCCTTAGCGTCCTCGCTAAGGCTCGATCGTACATAGCTCAGAATCTTCCTCTCTAGCCAATGTGGGATATACCCAGCTCACCCTTCGTTGCCCCAACCATCCTCTTGATGTGGGATATACCCGGGCTTGCCTTCGTTTCCCCCAACCATCGGCAACCCGATTGGATACCCCAGCCCGAGCTTTCGAGAGTCGACTCTGATACCATCTGTAACAACCCGGTCCACGGCCCCACCACAGGGCATTGCCTCCCTCAAAAGGGCTAGCCAATTAGGTACTTATGAGTTCATAGGCAGGGTCTTATAAGGCTAATCGCAAGCTCTCCCACAACCGATGTGGGATATCACTCAATGTAGTCAACCGAAGACCAGGTTGAGTTTGAAAACGAAGTTCAAGAAGTTCTTTACTGAGGAAGAGGAAGACTTTGTAAAAACATCTGCAAGTTGATAGAAGGAAGAGACGGGAATGAGTTGAAGCTTACCACAAGTGAGATGGCTACCAGTGACAGAACAATCAATACAATGATGTTTTTCCTTGACAGAGTTGACTCTAATACCATCATAACACACAGATTAATGACTAAAAGTAAAGAATTGTGTGGCCGTTTTGCGATACTGAAATGAACCGTTAGTGATACGTACTCCCTAACTTACGCTATGTGAAGTCGCGATATCATTATCAAGTGAATTTGGCAACTTACCTACTAGCTATAGCAAATCAATCTTAATGGTTCTATGTGACATTTTTGTTACATATTTGGAGAGGGGAGTGAGGATACAGAGAAAGTCTCCTTGAATTTGTGTTTTTATCCTTTTGAGTAGCAAGGGAGAGTCTTGATACAACGCTAAACTATATTTCACTTTTGGCTATGAAGTCACGAGTTTGATGTATGTGGATTGTGTCTTCAAAATAATTAGGGGTAGAGTTGCGTATATCAGCCCTACCTGGAGCCCACAGTGACGAAGTCTCGTAAAGAAGTATAACCCATGTACCTTAGAAGTACTAGCAAAATTTGTGTATCACTAGCCCAAAAACTTGAGAAGCCTCTGTTTTCTGTTACTGTTAATATAAGTTAAGGGAAAAGACAAAGAAAACATTGAACAATATTATATACATCTGTATATCTATGGGATTCACCGCCTACACTTTAACAGTAACACAATACTTTGTTTCTTGCATTTTTTAGACCAGAGGCACTATATTCCACCAATTGATGGTAGTCCCTCTTCAGAGAAGAATACTATACGTATGCAGATATTCAAGGGAAATCACCCACCTGGCATGACCAATTATTCCCGCCTATAGCTTATGATATGGTAATGAATACCTCAAAATTTCACAAATTTGCATACAAGGGTCCGGTGCTGATAGTTGTTTTTGCTTCAAATTTGCTAAGAGTTGGCTGCTAGAAGCCCCCACCATTGTTTAGTCAAAAAGGTGGTATTAATCCACGTAATTGGTGAATTAATGGTCTACACAACAGCTTTGGGCACAACGTGTCTATATTTTGTAATTTTCTGAGAGTGAGACGACTTAAGTTGCCATTTCAACATCAGACAGCTTTCGTTGTTGACCTTTGATTGGCGTCATCACGCAATCAAATGTTAAGATAATGCTTCTTATATTGTTTCCTTGAATTCTTGCTTATTCAAACTTGCTTGCATGAGAAGGACAGATGCATAATTTAGCTTGAAAATTCAACACTACTCGTCAACTTCTAGCTTCTGGGATTATACATAGTTAGAAGAATCCTCAGGTTGCATGACAACAAGAGGTTCTCATTAGTATACTATATAATCCATCTCTTCCTCTCTGTCATATTATATGAATCTCTCTCTTCCTCTCTGTCTCTGAGGCAGCAGTGGTCATGGCTCGTTCAGTATTTCTCTTCACTTTCTCTTTCAATGGCCGCCGTCTGAGAGATTCATTCAGAGTCTTGTTCTTCATGACCACAAGCTTGGCTCTAATGACATCCCTTTTTATATTTTTCTACACCACTTCGACGTCAAACCTGCTTCTTCATCATCCTCGCCATATCCATCAACAGATAAAACCAGCGGTAGGGTCGTCCGTTGTTACTACGACACCCTTGCCCACCAGCAAAGTCATTAAATTTGTTTCACTTGGACCAGAACAATCCACTGAAAATAGCTCGCTTCTTGACTTTCCACCGCCAGCGGCCGGAGTTGGTACTCAACCCTCCCCTTTGATTAATGGTACTGAAGCACGTCAAGAGAGACAATTGAGTGGAGATGTTCAAAAGGGCTCCAATGGTATGAAATTCCCGATGTTTGCCTATGACTCTTGTTGTTGTTTAATTCCCTCAAGTCACAAACAAGAATTTTCAATGTGAAATCTGTAGCTGCTTTTGTCAATTTACTATCTAATAGAAATAACAGTCACATAATTCTTATGTTGAACTTGTTTTGGCAAAAAGCCTCTCATGAAACCGCCATCTTAATTTTGGAAATTTTTCTTTAGTTTTGGATGATTACGCTATCAGTCATGTCATGATACTCGTACCCTAGCACTCACATGGTTACAAGAACACCTCCCTCGGAAAATTTAAATTCTTTTTTGTGGGAATTTCGACAAAATTATGAAATATAACAAGATCACATCGTTTGGTTTAGGGTTATTTTTAGATTTCTTACATCGTACAAATATTATTTCACGTAAATGTGTGTAAAGTGATAAACACACTTAAGTCGTACGAGGCATATTCCTCAAATGTGAGGTGAACCGTGCATTTTAACATAGATTAAAGAAGCGCGGATGTAGCCCTCCCTTTTTTAATGTAGTTTACAAGTCATCTACATTCCTGGTATTTTGTTTAAGTTTCAGCCACACCTGGCACTCTAACGTAAATAGAAAGTTATGGCTACTTATCCAACGTTGGGTACAAGTTAAAAGTTTCCTTCTAATATTGAAGGTAGTATTATTTGGTCGTACCTACCGTTTATATATATATATATATATATATATATATATATATATATATATATATATATATATATATATTGGACGGATACAAGGACTAAAATGGCTATATATATAGCGATTCATTGCCCGCACTGGCAAATTAGTTTTTTTGCTAGCGCGATCTGACCGTCTATCCGTGATTTATGAACGGTTCAGATTAAATCTTATCCCTCAATAGTGTTAAATAATCCTAATACTTTAATATATTTGCAATCTGACCCCAAACTTTAGAAAAATATAATTTTATGCACCCTAATACTTGCTATATAAACTATAAAGTTATTTCAGGATATATTTGCTACTTATAGAGATGCTGCTCTTGGTCCTTGAATGTACGTCCGCTATGCTTTTCCTGTTACTTTTCGATATTCAAGCTTTTCACCAAGTGGACGCACAGTTCATTGCCTTACATTTCTCAGATTTGGCTAATGGCTATTATCAAACACTCTCAAGCTTTCAGGATATTGATTTGAAAAATTGCAGTAGAAGACGTCGTACTAAAATCAATACTTCTTTATTTATACTGAAAATAAAATATTACAAAGGAGCAATAGAAAGGAAGGGTTCCTTCTATTGTTGTACACTCTAAAACTTAGCACACTTCACACTCTTAGACTACTTCACACTCTTACACACTTCACACCCTCTCAGACTTCCTCTGCCTTCTAACTATTACTTCGACCCATTTTATAGATGAAAGGATCAAGCACATAGGATTCTTTACCAGTGAAAATCCTCTATTATTTTCTGTAGGGTCATTTTCTTTTTTATTATAGCAGAAAACTTTATTCTCGTCTCCACTTGACTTCGTCATTTTTCGCTGGCCATTATGTCCATTTCTATTATGGCTATCCTGTGGTCCCACACCGTCTTGTACAGCTCAAAAGTTTGGCTACATAGATCAGGTTCTTCTTCTCTTTGGCTGTTGAACTGTTCATAGAGTCTGGTTACCTGATCTTGACCTTGTTTGGAAGGCTATATGGATGCTCTACACCACTTCAGGATTAATATACTTCGTCCATCACAAAAACATGCTTCTATGGGATCGGCTACCATGGTTTTGATGGTTGCATGAACACAACTGATTCTTTCGATCTTCTCTTTCTCCGGATTATACGTGTTCCATAGTTCATCCTTGTGTGGTCGGTAGAAATTCATTAACTTTTTATTAGCGAATCGATAAATGAACCAAATCTGGTATGATTGGTAGAATTTGGTTTTGCTTCTTTCTGCCAGTGTTGACAGTATTTGGACGGTGTTAATCTGTCGACTAAATCCCATAACTCCAAGAGCATATCTAACTATAGCCGGGAGACTATCGATAGGTTGATAATCATCTCGATTTATTTCGAATGTGTCTACGAGTCCATGTTCAATCCATATAAGATCAACTTTGTCTATGGTAATGTGAGGCTTGGCCATCTATAATCTCAATTCAAGAACGCCTTCATTTCTGGTTTGCAAAGGATCTCTTCTTGTCCATTCTCCTTCCTGGCTAGTTCTTCTATTTTTGTAGTGATATCAGCTGGGAGCAGTGATTCTAGTTTTTCTAGCAATTGAATTCTTTCTTCCTTGTCTTGTATGACTATCATTCCTTCTTCATTGTTTATATTAAGCCTTTCTTCTAAGTGCTTAACATAATCAGTTAATTGACTGAGGGCTCTTCGTAACTCTTTTCGATAATTTTTCCTCAGATAATGCCAGACATTTCTAAAGAGTTTTTACTCTCTTCACATAACCCTGGATCATAAAAATTTTTTGTTTTATTATCATGGGTTTGTGTTATGGTAGCATTTTGCTTTGAAGATTTTTCATCTTCGTTAGTTGTCACTTTTTTTTAAATCCTTGTTGTTAGGATAACAATTTTTATTTTCTTGCCCATTTTTCTAAGGCGCCTTACTGTCAAGGTTTCAGCCTTACTCTCTTTATTCCAAAACTTATGCATTGGTTTTGAACGCTTAGTTTTGTACTGTCCTGTTTTAGGGCTTTCGGGTTGATAGTTCCAACTATCTTCTTCTGCTATAGAGGGAGGATTTGTGAATGACAAAGAATTATCATCTTTCATTTTAGGGTAAAGGACGTAGTACTCGAATTTCCCTGATGGTTCTCCCAATAGACCGACTTCAAGATCTCCTGCTTCATACATTTCCTTTAAGGCCTTTTGAGTAGTCCCTTTTGGGGTAACAACAACTCCTTGTATCATAAAGCATAATTTCCTGGTTAGGCTATCTACAAGTGCATTTTTGGCTGATGAGATGTATTCTACATCAAAATTATAATAACTGAACCATTGTTATCATCAATAAAGCCTTGTTTGTCTAACATCTTTTAGGTCTCTTTTAAGGAAAGCTTTAAAACACATATTATCTGTTCTGATAAGAAAGTGTTCTGAAACTAGAATACGTAAAAAGATTTTATGCCACATTTTATAACTAAAAATTCTTTTTCATTTATGTGATACCGAGTTTCTGTATCTTTAAAGGTTCCACTCCAGTATCCACACATCTATTCTTCAGCTTGATCAGGGGGTTTTACTTTTAATACTGTACCCCAACAATTTTCAGAAGCGTCAGTTTCTAGAACTAACTTGTCTCCTTGTTTAGGCAGGCTTAATTTTGGCAAATTTTTAACCTGACTTTTTATCCACAGAACATTTTGGGTATCTTCATCTTTTCATATCCATTTTCTTTTTCTAAGCTTTTTACTTAAGGCTTCTGTTAGGTTTGATAAATGAAAGATGAATTTTCTCACGTAATTTAACAACCCAATAAATCTTTGAAGCTGTTTTACATCATTGATTTGTTCTGAAAATAGCTTTATTTTTTCAGCCATATGGTCTTGAAGGACAATTTTTCTACTGTCTTCCATTCTTAATCCTAAAAAGTTAATGGTGGTTTGTTCCCATTCACATTTCTTTTGTGATAGTACTAATCCATAGTCAATGAATTCTTGTGCTATCTTTTTTAGATGATTTCTATGTTCTTCTCTGGTTTTTGAGAATACTAATATGTCATTTATGTACACAACACATTAATCTTCGTACTTTCTAAAAATGTTATCCATCCTTCTTTGGAATAAAGGTGGAGTATTTTTTAATCCGAATGGTAACACCGTCCATTCATAATGTCCTTGTGGTGCACTAAAGGCAGTTAATAGAATTGATGATTCTTCCATTTTGATTTGCCAATATCCACTTTTTAAGTCAAACTTTGAGAAAAAGTTGGCTAGCTGGATTTTGTTTATAAGCATATCTTGGTTTGAAATTTTATAGCCATCTTTGACTGTTGCTATATTTAAAGCTCTGTAGTATATGACTAATCTGGCTTTTCCTCTAGCCTGTTCTGCATGATTTTTTACCATGAAAGCTGGACTTGAATGAGGACTCTCGTTGGGTCTTATTAACCCTTGTTTTAATATTTCAGGAATCCGTCTTTCAAATTCCTGAAACATTTCAAGACTATGTTGCATTGGTTTTATGTTAACCACATAATCTTTGTCCTTGATGGTAAATGTCGCCCAAGGTTTATCCTTTTTTCCATAATTTTAGCGGGTCTTCACTAAAATTATTTTCTAACATCTTTTTTATACTATCAAGACTAGGAATTTTTTTTCCTTGTTTGCATTGTTAATGTTGGTTTATTTTTTTAACCCAACTGTCATCTTCTTTGGTTACTTTTTTGTTAGGTAACTCTTCCTTATTTACTTCTTCTTCAAGTAACCTTTTCAATGAGTCTGTTTTGTTTTCTTCACCACTCTGGGCGGCGTAGAGAGACTCAATCTGGATATGTTTTGGATTTCTTCTAGTTTTTATGGACAAAAGTCAAATTTACATTTTTTAGAAGCATATTTTAACAATGGAATTTTTTGACGTATATCAATATGAAATTTTTCCTGAATAGATGGTCGATTTTCAGCTTGTTTAAGAAAAGCATTTCCTATTAGAAAATCGCCATCTAAGTCGTTGAAGTGGATTAATCGCTCTATAATGAATTTTTTTCCATTATTAGGACCGGAATATGATATGCTTCATATTCTGGTTTGAAATCATCGCCATTTGCCATTCACATGCTCATGAGTTGATCTGTTTTGATCCATTTTTCAGAGGATAAAATTCCTGGTTGTGCCAGGCAATAAGATGCTCCAGTATCTACTAAAGCATCTATTTTAAAATGGTGATAACCCCTTAATTTTATATAAGAATTGTTTGAACTTACCACCATCTGTTTATTATTCATTTTTTTGGACCTTCTTTTTATTTTGATAATACTCATAATGTCTTGAATTCCTTTATCAAGCTCATCTTATATCAAGCCCTTTTCTTTAAGCGTCTTCTTGATAGTGTCATTTACTGATGTTGTGGTCATTACATGTATAGTTTCTACATGTGATGACATATTTCGTCTGATTGGAATGGTAACTGTTTATTACCCTATGATGTCTTCATCAGAACTGTCTTCTTCTTTGATAGCTTCTTCTACCATTTTTTCCTTTCCTTTGCCTTTCGTATTTGTAGACGTGGAAGGTATCGAAGAGACAGAATGTCTTCTTGGTTCTTCAAGGATAACAACACCTTTATTTTCTCTAATGTGCATTTGTTCTAGTTGTTTGCTATATCACCCATTTTTAGGCCATGATAGTTGTTTTGGATTTATCTTCCGTGCTTTTATGGCTCGAACATTACTATTTGTTTGTTCAAATAGTTTCAATTCGCTGTTTAGCGTTTTACTTAGTGGATTTGTGATATTTACCACTCTGTAGACTAGACGATATTATACTACAATATTTTTGTAGACTTCTTGTAGTTCGGTCATACCTTGAGTCTGAATTCTCAGTCCTAATGCTTTATTAAGATATGGATCTTTTAAAGACATGAAGTAGTTTGGTGTAATTTTAAACCAAACTGGTCTGTTATACAAGTTGCTTTGGATACCCCCTATTAGGGCCTTTTTAAAAGTTTTACACCGATTATCTGTTAAACGACAGATTACTGGTGTATCTCTGCCATCTAAGAATAAAGGACAAAGACTAACTTGTATCATACCAATATGATCATAGTGATATCCTTATCTAAGGTATTGTTTTGCCTTATCTGCCTTGAAGAGAGGAATGTCTAGTATTCTCTCTTCGGTTTGACCTACCAAGGTTTCTCCTTCAGAAATCTCTACATTCATCTTACTCCTAAATCCGAATAGAGAGTTTTTTATATTTCTCCAACTCTGATTTTAGGCATACCCCAATGGCTTATAGTAGAATTGGGAGTTTCTTCCTCAATTAAATCACTTTGACTAATTATGTTATTAGATAAAGGAATCATTTCTTCTTCATGGTCTTAAGTTTCTGACATCATGAAGATCATGTCTACGCCTTTCAAAGTTATGTTTAAACCTTTATCATCATCAGATTCGTAGTCGTATTCTGAAATAAGCTCTTCTGCTTCGTCTTCATAGTCTAATTCGTATCCCCATGCTGGCTCATATCTTTCTTCAGCAATTAAAAAAGATCTTATATTTTTTTTCTTTTCTTACTTAGGCATTTATTTGCATAATGTCCTTTTTCACCACATAATCAGTAACAATCACATTCCTCTGGTGATTTTCCTTTTGGACATGAAGGCTTTTATACAGAATATTAGATTCCTTTCTAATATATCTTCCCCATGGTTTTTGTTTTTCTCTTGATGGATTAAATTTTCATTTCTTCACATATCTTTTTTTCTTTTCCAAACCTCTTCTTTTCGAATTTTTTCTTCATGAAGTCTAACTTCTTTTCACATCCATAGTTGTTTACCATGTTATCGACTTTTAGAACAACAGTCATAACTCATATGAGCTTTTTTCATATCTTTTATTACATGTCCTTCAATACAATATTTCTTCAGAACTTCTTCTACAGCTGCAATCCTTCCTCCTAAGGAATCGCAAAGCATTCCGTCATTTAGGAGTTTAGTAAATTATTTTTCTGCTAACTCATCCCATGGTTTAGAAAGTTTGGCAATAAATTGTTTTTGCCAATGGAGGCTGTCTCTAAGTTCTAACTTATAAAAATATTTTTAAATTCACAAGTATAATTTTTAAAATAGCACACATCACATATATGTAGTTTTGTCAAATTTGTGAAAGCATTTTTTTCTTGAATACCTATTTATTTATAGATATCCCCCAGAACTCTCGTTTGAGGTTATATGCATAAAACATTATCCATTCTTCAGAAATGTTAAGCTTGCTTTGGGCTTCAATTATCATTTCGTTATCTGCTATGCTATTCCAGAACCTAGCTGCGTTTCCTCGCAGTGTTGCTCGAATAAAATGTTTCATAGTATGTCTTTCTATTAAATTACCACCTATTATGACAATTCTTAAGGCTCGTGCCCAATTATTGATAATTTCTTCAGTATTTGAAATACAATCGATATCAAGCTATATGCTGTATTGATTCACGGGCTCATTTCTTTCATTTTTAGGAACAAATTCTTGTTTTAAATTTGTCCTTATAGGGGCGTTATTGAATTTCGAATTTCGAATTTCTTTCTAAATTTAAATTTGGATTCCACGTTCCTACATAGTTTGGATCGGTTTTTTTCGTTCCATAAATTCATATCAGAAAAGGCCTTATTTACTTCTGATATGACTCTTTTTTCTTCTTACTTATATTGCTGTTCTTTTAGAACAGCTGAATCTATTTCATCCATCATTAATTTTTTCAATGATTTTTCTTTTTCTACTTTGTCTAAATAGCCGTTTATTATTTTTTCTATTTCTTCTACACCCATTCCCTTTACGGGATCTTTGGTGTCTTTTGAGTCACTCGAAGAGGGTTTTCCTTCGCTACCACTGTATGCTATAACTTTTTCAAATACATATGAAGTTTCGTTGCTATAGTACTTATTAGTAGTGTTATAACTTCCAAAGTTTGATAAGAAGTTATCTGAGTTTAGGACGTGATTTTCATTTCATAACTCTTTAACTGAATTGTGTAATTTAGTTAATATATGAGATTTTATCTTGTCTAGAGTTCTATGTATATTTAAAGTTTCATGAGATGCGTCCATTATTTGATTTTGAACCCGTTATCTCAGTTTTTTCAACTACATGGTCTAAGTGTATAATTCCTGGCATATTATTTAATAAACAAGGAATTTTCATGAGATTTTCGGTTGAATCTCGCCTTTGACTAGGCTCTCATACCAATTTTGTATGGTCAAATTCTTCTTTGGTCAGGAATGATATGTTATAAATTTGAGAGAGATCAATTTTAGTCTTTTGATAAGTATGAGGTGTTTTAAGTAAACTATTTAAAAGTTGAGGGGTTGAAAATGATATTAACTAGAGTGCTAGCACTAGCATTTTATCATCTCCCATATAGATATATATATATATATATATATATATATATATATATATATAATTTCATCACCACACGAATATGAAATGTGAAGTAAAGAAATATATATGTAGCAGCTACAGTTATGTTTTTCGTTGCAGAGCATAACTGCCATTAACCTGATGTACTCTACCAATGCTCGTCCAGTCTCATTTTGTCACTAAAATAATTAACTAGGACCCTAATTCATGACTAATGAGGTTGAAAAGCTTAATCAGTAAAGCGTCCAAGTAGACATTTTCTTATGCAACATGTATTTTTTGAATGGCAAACGCGGGTAACTTAGCTGTCTCAGCCATATATAGATTCATTACAAGTATTAAAGTGCAGCTAATATTTGGGCTTGCTTATGAATTTTTGGTTTTCATGATTCAGGTAACCATTTGAATGACAGTGAGGTGTTCCATGACAGAGACATCTTTCTGGAAGACTACAAGGAAATGAATAGGAGCTTCAAGATATATGTATATCCCCATCGGCAAAACGACCCCTTCGCAAACGTGCTCTTGCCTGTTAATTATGAACCCGGAGGAAATTATGCGAGCGAAAGTTACTTCAAAAAGGCACTGGCGAAGAGCCATTTCGTTACAAGAAACCCGTCTGAAGCAGACCTTTTCTTTCTACCATTTTCGATTGCGAGTCTAAGGCATGACAAAAGAGTTGGTGTTGGCGGTATCCAAGATTTCATCAAGGACTATATCTTCAATATCAGTCATAATTACCCATACTGGAATAGGACTAATGGTGCTGACCATTTTTATGTTGCCTGTCACTCCATTGGCAAGTTGGCATTGGACAAAGTAGCTGAAGTAAAAATCAATGCCATCCAAGTGGTTTGCTCTTCTACCTATTTTGTACCTGGGTACGTTGCTCACAAAGATGCATCTATGCCTCAAATTTGGCCGAGAAAAGGGGACCCCCCGAAACAAGAGATATCAAAGAGGTGAGACAAGTTACATTCATATACTCTAATTTTGCTAGCCCACGTGAGGGGATCATAGTCAAGGCTCCGCCGGTTTGCTGAATTTGGGTGTTGAAATGAAATGGCCATTTTAACACTGTCCATGGGTACATTTGGCCCCCAGAGCCGGGAAACATCAAAAGAGAAAAACGTCGCGGTGCCAATGTTTCTAATCAGTTTTGTTGACCAAGATCACGAGCCTCATGATCCAAGTAATTTCGGCGTTAATGACACATCTTGGATCATTGTGGCATATTATCTTGTGGAACAAAATATGATCGTAGCGCTAATGAGCAAAGCATTACTTTTTAAAGTATAAAGTTCCCATGCAACATCGGGAAGCTATTCTATGACCATTTCTTTCCAGTCCACAAAAGAAGGGGAAAAAGATCTTAGATGCCACCAAATATTTTCTACTAAAATTTTCTTCAATTCTAAGAAATTTATTTGTAATTCTGGATGTATGACATACCTTTGACTTTAACTTTGGCCTTCAATACTGCATAGGATCATTTACCTAGCCGTACTTTCACAAATTCAACCAGTGCTAAAGGCTGACTTTTCGGAAACCTTAAACTACAAGGAACTGTTTATTTACGTTATGGTCCCTCATTTTCGAAATGCTTTTTCAGGAAAAAACTTGCCTTTTATGCTGGAGCAATGAACTCGCCTGTACGTGAAAGTCTTGTTCAAGCATGGGGGAACGACTCCGAGATCTCCGTCCACCACTGCCGCCTCAAAACGCCTTACTCCGAAGCACTTCTGGCGAGCAAGTACTGCATCCACGCCAAAGGCTTTGAAGTGAACACTGCACGCATAGGGGACGCGCTGTATTACGGTTGCGTCCCCGTGATCCTAGCCGATCACTATGATCTCCCGTTTGCTGATATCCTAAATTGGAGGAGCTTTTCGGTAGTCGTTGCCACGGTAGATATCCCGATGCTGAAGAAAATACTGAAGGAGATAGATTTTGATGAGTATTTGAGGCGGCAAAACAACGTGTTGAAGGTGAGAAGTCATTTCCAGTGGCATCACTTTCCTGTTGATTTTGATGCTTTTTACATGGTTATGTATGAGTTGTGGCTCAGAAGAAATTCTGTAAGGGGTTCCTTGAGTGCTCTGCTATAATAGAACTGAATGTGAATATGATCTGATATATTAGGGTAAGGTTACTCCATCAGTTTCTTACGGTCAACACTTCGTAGTTTTGCTCCATTATAAAGCTTCTCTTCCCTTTGTACGAGACTATTGTAAAGTTTGCCTCACGCCTGTTTAGCTTAGAGTTAAGTGACATAAAGTCAAGTGGAGCGCGATCTCACGGACTGGAGGAAGAAGGTATTGCTAGTGTAGAAGATTGGCAAGGTGAAGTTCCAAATCTCTTCGCCACACGTCTTGTGGCCATTTTCTCTCATGGAGAAATATTTTAATACGGGAGGTACAAAAAGTCTACTTATATTGAGACATCAGCAATTTGCAAATAATGTGGCACATCTGTCCAAGCTTTTTACAAGTTTGGGTCCAATATTTTGATATGAGTGTCTGTGATCTTCTCAAACCCACTTTTGAGACAGAAATTTGGGAAGAGTAGCACGTGAGAATTGTTGAAGCGGTTGAGAATCTTCCGCCCTTTGAAGACCAAATTATGTGATCCGCAGGGCACGTTTGATCAGCCTTCCTTGCAAATTATTGGACGGTTCTATGTGATTTAAATTCTCAGGTTCTATCTTGACGAGTTTTTAAATAGTAGATCGCGACAATTTGTTGACCAAAGCTGGAGGAAACTTTCCAAGGACAAGTCCAATATTAGTACCATGGCCGGCTGTGTCGCTTCGAGGGATCTTTGGCGGAACAGACGAGATTCAAGGCAAAATGTATGAATCTCGTAGTTTTTGACTTGGGTCGCAAAATGGGTCATCCAAGCGATCTTGCAAAATAGTTTCTGAAAGGGTTCCAAGCAACTTTTGTTGGCAAAGAAATGGAATGTCACCAATCGGGGCCTTAACTTCCACAAGAGGAAAACGTCGTGCCCACAACTGATCAAGAGGACCGCTAATGTAGCTGGTTTGAACAACTAGTGTAATGTTGGACTTGACCACTGGTGGAGGCGTGGGGAAACAGATTTTTCTCGCTGCAATGGCTCGAAGACTTGACCAACTGGTGGAAGGATTGATCTGAAAGGAGAAAAGATGTAAGGAAATATTAGACGCATGCAGAGAAAGATTAGGTGGTAAATTTTAAGAAATTACGTTGATATATAAATAAAACAGAAAATAATAAGCGCAATTTATATAAGTTCGACAAACAGAAGAAGAAATGACCGATCAACTAAATTTCACAATGCTTCCAACTCATATAGAGAGAGCGGCGATCAATGTTTTGATGAAAATGCTGGTTTCACATCTATATTTCCTGTGCGAAGGTCCATTTTCGCACCTTGGCATGTTTTCTTGCATCTCAATTATTTGGCTGCTAAGTATTTTCACACGTTGGCATGTTTTCAGGCATCTTAATTATTTGGTTTTACGTTTATATTTCCTGTCGGAAGGTCCATTTTGTTGATAAAATTACTTCCAGAGACAAATATAATCTCAGTATGAATACGTTCTCTTTTCCAATTTGTGCATTTATAAATGCAGACAAGGAATGGATAGTTAACTCTCCCAAGAACATTAAAAGCGAAGAAATATAAGAAAGTTCTAACAAGTGATAGCTAAATGCTTTCCTAAAAGGTTCGTTGGAAATGGACGGAATTGACAAAAGTCATAACCTTGATGATGGAATTGAAAATTTTGGCTCTTTAAACTAGTCCTAATCACATGGAATGAAATTTTCATTTACATTATTTTCCTACAAGCTAAAGAATGATAGGAGATGCGTCTACCGAGAAGCAACATATAGCTGTATTTCTTGCCATATTAAAATAGACGAATAACTTAAGACATATGTAAGTCATAACAACTTGCAATATCTGTAGAACTCCTGAGTAAACGCACAGAGATCAAACAATCGTGAGCTTAGTTCTCTTAGGCTTGGGATATATAACGATAAAGACTAGTGAGAATTTAGCTGAAAAAGATTTCTTTTAGTGATGCTCACTTAAAAAGTACTATAGAATATTGTAGGCAGAGAGGAAAAGGTAATAGCTCAGAGAGCAAGAGTAGTTTTAGGAGTCAACAAAGTTAACTTACATAGGCTCTTAACTTAAGTAACCGTTATTTCCCGACAACTCGGCAAATTGTTGCATTGTCTTTTAAATCAACTAGTTAATGGACCCGTGCAAATGCACGAGACTAGAAAAAAAATTGCATTTCATTCAAACAATTTTTTTTTAAATAGTCTCGTAAAATTGAAATGCCAAATAATTTTTTAAAACTAATTATTATAGACTACTTTTCTAGCTCTTCATACCATCTACTTTTAGCCGGAGTTTTGATTGAGGGTGCTCAGCATAAGATTTGCGTCATTTGTAATATTGATTATTTGAACTTCAGCATTGCCTTGGTTCTTTTGGATGCATCTTTCCTTTTTACTTATTTGGTATGTTTCATTTGTAAGATGTGATGGTTGTCTATACTAACGAACATAAATGTGCAATGGTTGACAGATTTCAATGTTTGTCTATATGCCATCATGCCTAACAAAGGAATCATTTTTTTTTAAAAAAAATATGCAATTATTATTTTAACAATAAATCAATAGTACTTAACATCAAGGGGAATGCAGTTTACTTGGTGTAATAAGAGAGAGAATGATATGACAATGGCAAGACTTGATAGAGCCATGCAGAATGGAGGGTGGCTAGAGATCTACCCCAATACACATGTCAATGTACATGAACCTGGTATATCTGACCACTCTCTACTTACTATACAGGTCTATGTAGAACAATGGATTGGGAAGAGACCTTTCAAGTTTTTAAATTTATGGATGCATCATAACAGCTTCAGCACTATAATGCAACAGGTATGGGGGACCAAAAAAAATCGGAATGCCTGCTATAGACTGAATGCTAAACGAAAATTGTTGAAACCAGAATTGAAGAAATTGAATAGAGAGTATTATAGTCACATTTCAGCTAGAACAACAGCTAAGTTATGTGAACTTCAAGAGGTTCAGCAAAAAATCATGCAAGGTAGGGACCATACTTTAATTCCTTGGGAAAGAGAATTACAGGGGCAATATTACAGGCTAGTCCAGGCTGAAGAGGCTTTTCACTATCAAAAAGCTAAGGTTAAAGACCTCAACTTGGGGTAGAGTTGTCAAACGGGCCGGGCGGCCCGCGGGCTGGCCCGACCCGACCTCTTTCTGGTCCGGGCTGGCCCGGCCCCGTTAATGAACAATAGAGGCCCGTACTTTTAAGGCTTAGGGCCTGGGCTTGGACCAGGCCAGAATTTCTGAGAAAAAAGCCCGGGTCAGGCCCGGCCCGAACCGTGGCCCGGAATTGGCCCGGCCCGCGTTCGGCCAGGAAGTGGCCAGGGTTTGGCCCGATTCTGTCCCGTTTCTTTACTTTTCAAATTCAACTTTTCCCCCTTTCCCCCCTAACGGTTTTATTCCCCTTTTTTCCCTAAATTCCACTTTTACCCCCCCCCCCCAACAGCAAAATAACGGCTAGTTTTGGGAGTATTTTGGTCCAAGTTAATTTTTTCAACTCTTTTAAGGTTTTTACACTTTTACCCTCTCCAACAACTATAAACGGATAGTTTTTAGGGATATTTTGGTCTTTTGTGAAGTTTCAAAATTCTATAAATTCACACCATTTCTCTTTAATTTTTCACACCAATCTTCTTACTCTCTCTTATATAAACATTCTACATTTTTACAAGCTTTGCTACTCTTGCTAATTACTACTCTTATTTACTAATTACTACTCTTGCTTATTATTACTCTTGTTTACTAATTACTACTCTTGCTAAATTTTAATTACTAACCACTCCTCTTATTAATTTGTTACTCTCTAATTCTTTTGTCTAGTAATTAGTGAATTTTTATTTTTATCAATTACTATTACTAATTTTTTTAATTACTAACTCTCTCCAATTTTGAATTACCCTCAGTGATTCATTTGTTACTCTTTAATTCTTTTAATTGTTATTTCTAATTACTAATTACTGCTCTTATACTTGTGTATTTAGTTACTCTTACTAATTTTATTTTTCAATCTAGTAAAAAAGTTTAGCGTCAAATATGGCTGGATTACTGAAGAAACTGAAGCGTGGATCATCATCACGAAAAACATCATCATCATCATCACAAACACCACCACCAGCACGAGCGCCAGCACCACGGCCATCACAAACACCAATCCAAGCACCACCACAACCATTCGTTCCTGGACGAATGAGTACAGGCTGTATGATAGATACCCAAGCCAATTGGGAGTTCAATCAAAACATTCCAGATTTTGAATACACGCCTGATCAAGACCCCCGCATTATAGTCAAGGACGCAGCTCGGTTGGCGAAGCTACTACTCCGTGGCATAATCTTAACCCTATGCCTGGTCATGATGAAGAAGGGCCGAGCAATGCCTCCGGTAATGAGCCAGAAGTCCAAAAGGGGAAAAAAAAGAAAGCCGAGTGTTGGAATCATTTTGATGAAGTTATGGTGGACGGCATCCGAAAAGCTCGATGTAAGTACTGTGCTAAATTATTTTCGTCTGGTAGTGGTAATGGACATCTTAACAGGCATTACCCTCAGTGTGCACCTCGACAAGGCCACGTCGAACCTACCCAAACGCAGTTATCTTTTGACGGTAAGTTATTTGTTTATAATCAGCGAGAGCAAAGAGACGGTCTCGCTGAATTTGTTATTCACGATGAACAAGCCTTTTCTTTTGCCGATAATGCTAAGCACTCTAGATATATGAACACATACGTTCAACCTTTGTACAAAAAGGTTCATAGAAACACAACTAGATCCGATGCACTCCGACAGTATAATGCTGCTAAAGCACGCCTGATCGATTATTTCGATAAATTTGACGGTAAAGTTAGTCTTACTTCTGATATTTGGCAATCTCCGTTTACTTTTGTTAGTTATACTTGTGTGACGGCCCATTGGATTGATGCAGATTGGATTATGCACAAGAGAATCATCGCTTTCGAGCTCTTTCCTTTTCCGCATGATGGAATGAACATTGCTAGTATTATATTAAAAGCATGTACCACGTTTAAATTAAAGGATAAGATTATGAGTATTAGTTTTGATAATGCTTCTAACAATACAGCTGTTGTTGATGCTTTACAGGAGAGCCTCAAACCTGTACTTTCTGGTAAATTATTTCATGTTCGTTGTGTTTGTCATATAATTAATTTAATTGTTCAAGATGGTTTAGCTGCTGCAGGAGATATTCTTGTCAAAATGAGGGGTATGACAGCGTATGTTAATAGTTCGAGTCCGAGAACACAACAATTTAAAACGTTGTGTGTTGAATATAATATGCCTCGCAGGAGAGCAGTTACAGATGTGGTCCACAGGTGGAACTCTACATACCATATGCTTTTACACATTCTGGCATACAGAGAAGTCTATACGCATTTTCTACTAACCTTGTTCCCAGCCGGCTTGCCAACTCAAGAGGAATGGCAGATGGCCACATACCTAGCTGAATTTTTGGAGGTATTTTACACGTCTACCAATTTATTGTCTGGTACGTACTATCCCACCTCTCCTCTCGCTGTAATAGAAATTCTCAAGATGGCTACAATGTTAACAAAATGGAGATATATAGGACCCTTTGAGGAAATAGTAAAAGTGATGGATAAAAAGTTTAATAAATATTGGAGTGAACTGCCTGTTATTTTTGCTGTTGCTACTTGTTTAGATCCTAGGTTAAAGTTGCATGGCGTGAACGTCTCGATACAAGAGATATCGATATTAATGTGCTACCCAGTAGAGGATACAACCGCACTCACAGCGAAAGTGAGCAAGACATTTGAGGAACTGTTCAACCTCTATCGTAATTCTGCTGACGTGCGCGGACGAGCTTCATCATCGACTGCTGAGAGGTATTATGCGCCATACCTTAAGGGCTTTGAACATCTAGTAGCAAGACAACTACCAGGTGAAGGTACTTCTAATTCGGCAGGTTCGTCTACTTTTTTCTCTTTTAATGAGATTGGTGTATATTCAAATACTGATCATTATTCTGATTTATCAATGCAAGAACATGTTAATTTTAATTTGTTAAATTTTTGGAAACAAAATCAAAACATGTATAAAACTTTAGCTCAAATTGCACGGGATGTACTGCCAGTGCAAGCCTCCACGGTTGCTTCAGAGTCGGCATTTTCAGCGAGCGGGAGGGTTTTGGATGACAGGAGGAGTCGTCTTAACCCCGAGTCGCTCGAGCTATGTGTATGTTGGAAGGATTATCTTGATGCGAAATACCGCGAGCAAGATAAACCGATTGATGATAGGAAGAGCAGTGACTCAGATGTTGAAGTACTTCCGGATGATTAGGTAATTTCTTTTTATTTTCCTTCTCTTAAGTTTTAAGAATAAAATTTTTCACAAAATATAGTTTTTTTCATATATATATATATATATATATATATATATATATATATATATATATATATAAAGTTTTTACAAGCAAGATAGATATTTTCCGTATATATAAAAAAATAGGTAATTTCGCCTGTTTGTTTACAAGCAGCCGGTCCCAAGCCCAGATAAAAGGAAGAGGGCCTATAAACACATTTATCTTCAATGTATATGATTTATAATGAAATAAAAGGATAAAGATTAGGTTCGTTAAATTGTGAATATTGGACATGCCTAGAGTACAATTTGCTTAAATAATGACAACAAATTACCGTAATTAAAGCCTTTACCTTGAATAACAAGAACATGCAAAAAAAAAAGTAAAAAAAAATTGGGCCCGGGCCCGGCCCAGGGCCTGGGCTTGGACTGGGCCCAGATATCCCCACATTCTGGCCCGGCCTGGCCCGTTTGGCAGCCCCCTCTGGCTCGACCCAGGCTAGTTTTGCTGGAGGCCTGATGGGCTTGCCCAAGCCCGGCCCATTTGACACCTCTAAGTTGGGGGATGGGAATACTACTTATTTTCATAAGAAAATGCAGGTCCACAAATCATACAATAAACTACAAGGAAAAAGCTCTACGTCGGCGGTCGGTATAGCGGCGCGAAAAGTGAAAAAACCTCCACCGTAGGCTTACACGGCGCTACAAGACCACCGCCTTTACTCACGTTTCAGTAGACATATGCCGGCACTTTAAGGGGTCTATACCAGCGGTCGACTGCCCTTAAAGTCTGCCTCTATCCGTCTTCTAATGTTACCAATAGCAGCAGTCGGAACCTATGCCAATGGTAACGAGCGCCGGAATACGTAAATTTCTAATTTCTTATACATTTGGATAAAATAGCAAAGTCAATGCTAAGAACGGTTGCGGTATATATTATTATTATTTTATTAAAATGCTGAATAATTGAACCTATGTCGACGGTCCCATGCGCCGTTATAGGTTTCATTTTGCATTTGTTTTCTTTGAATGTATGGATTTATGCCGGCACGTACGACCGTTGGCATAGGCTTATTTTAGATTTTTTAAAAAAAATAATTCACTTATGCCGGCGATTTTGACCGCCTTCATAAGTTATCACCCAAAATAAAAGGAAAGCAAAATGCTACACACCGCCGACATTGCCAACTGTGTGTATATACATCTGTTTTGTTTCTTGCATTGCTTTTCTCATATCATATAGCTAGTAAAAACCAAATGCAAGTTAAACCTACATTAGGACTTGATTGGTCACAAAGGACCATAATCTATTCAAATCTAGAACAATAACACGTTTGTCTAGAAATAACAAGAGAAGTCAGAGACTTTGTTCAAACGCTAGACAAATCCCATGAAGTCACAAAATTATCAGGATCTTGCACATCATCAATGGTAACTCCCAAGTCTGGCATCTCTACTTCCATTTGCATTCACATCCATGACAACCTGTTACAAAGAAAAACTTACTCATCATGCGGAAAAACACTCTAGGCTCAACAATATAATTATGTTGAAACAAATAAGGCTTACGGGGATGATACCTTTGACGAATGCGAGGAAGGTTAATGTGTTCATTGTTACCGAATATGATGTGCTGAGAGAGTATAAAGGGAGGTGATACAAATAAGAATTCTTTTAGGCAACTAGAGGTCCACCTGGGCCAAAGGGGAATCAAGTCAATCATAGGATAAAGAGAGGTAATTTGTAATTCATAGGATGAATCCATCACTCATCTGTGTCCTTATGCTGCTGAAGTTTGGAAAACTTGCAAATACAGAAACCAATTGCCTATCAGTACTAACAAAGACTAGAAGATATGCTGGCAAAAATTATACTAACAAAGACTAGAAGACTCACCTTGGCAGCCATTATCTTCTGCATATGGACGGAAAGAAATACAAGAATTTTGAGACACAACCAAACCACCTCACATTCTCATCCAAGACACTGAAAAATGGTGCTTGCCAAAGTCATGACCTGGAAAAAGCAGCCTCTAAACCATGGTAATTGGATTTTGCTTAAGGGGTATGGGATACTGGACTACACCCTGCCAGCTTTAATCAGTAGGATGGTTGAATTTTTTCCCTTTGCATTTTCGCTCTCAAGGATTAATATCCGACAGTAAAAACAAAAATTAGAGAATCCTAATTCAATCACTTTCGGAGTAGACTCCTACAAAGAATTCAATCAATTACTACTGAGATACATGCTAAATTCTATTTACCACCAGAACAGGGAATTAAAACTTAGTAATGGATGCATCATCCCAGTAGATAAAGTAACCAGTTCAGATTAATTTCTTTTTTTTCTTTTTTAACAAGCATAGCAAGTTCAGGATACAGTTAGGTACATGATTTGAACAGCAACATGGACTAACGTGGATATATTAAAAAAGTAAAAATGAACAAGTTTGAATGTGTGTGAATGTTTTTTCATCTTTTGTTGCAATCCACACATCATAAAAGGCCAGTTAGTAATCAATTTCTTATTGTGTAGGATATGAAATGTGCAAAATCTTAGAATCCAAGTAGTCCCAAACTGTCAGTGCAATTTTATACATTGTCAAACTTTCTATTATGTCCCAAAGTCGCTTCCAAACTCAAATAATTTAACCCAGAGGTGTGGTGGAGTTGGCAAGGGGCCTCGAGGAGTGACCTCGAGGTCCCGAGTTTGATTCCCCATACCAGCGGGTTATATATATGAATTGCAGTTCTAAAATTTTCCCTATTGGGGAAATTTTAAAAAAAAAACTCAAATAATTCCACTTCACTATATGTCTTGCAACAAATTAAAACACATGGATGTGTTGCTGTCCACTTTTACGGGTAGGCTTCTTGAAACTGTGTGGGATATCCAAACTTAACCAACACCAAAAGGTATTACATCAGTCTATTTAATTGCCCCCATTTTTTGTATTTCTACTGCAACTATCAAAGTACACTAATTTAAATCAGAGACCTAACAAGAAATAGTCATAGCTAGTAATTTACTCTGTTATGAACCATCCTGAGTGCCTCTACATAAATTCGATTCAATATACTGTTAAAAAAGACAATAAAAATCAAATCAATTTACTGAAGAGAGATAGTCATGAACCCTAACTAAAAAATGGCTTTTGCTACTTTGTAAAAGACTTAAAAATGGCTACTAAATGCAACTTCAAAATCAATTTAAATCAGAGGTACTGACATAAAATGTTTAAAAGACTCAGATACCTAACAAGAAATAGTCATATGTTAGTATATTAGTCTCAATTAAAACCATCTTGAGGGCCTTTGCATACATTCAATTCAATATGGATAATCATGAACCCTAACCAAATCTAGCCAAAGCAAATTTCTAGAAAGAGGAAATCAAAATTGATAAAAGCATAAAAACAAAAATTAGAGGTATATACATTTATACAATTGATAATTGGCATGAGTAGAGATAAACACTTACATGATTTGGGTGAAAGACTGAAAATCAAACTCGATACTAGTGGATTCATGATTCGAAGGTAGAGAAAAGATGGGAAAAAAAAAAAGTACTACCGGCGACAACAACGGTGAAAGGCACTGCCGGCGGCAGCGACGACCCTGCATGACCCAAAATAGAGACAATCATGGCTTGGAGACAAAAAAAACTTACCTAAATTAAATAAATTCAAAAGTGTGGACAATCTTACAGCAAATTGGAAGATCGATTGAGAGAAAGAGTAGAGATTACATGGGGAAAATAGACGAGAAGAGAGGATTCAGCAAGGAAGGAGAATGGAGGAATCAGACCAAGGGAAAGAGGAAGGAGAAGAGAGAGGACAAACCTGAGTGCTATTTTTAAAGCAAGAAAATGTAGAGAGAAAGAAAAAAGGGAAGAAAAATGAGATATAACGGAGCATATTCTATCCCGGCGGTCGTGGCGTCGCCTAAAACAATTAAACCGTCGATAAAGCCCGTGTTTGGGGACTAAATTTTGCTACTCATATTTTGGTGTGAAAATTTAGCCTATGCCAACACTGGACATGAGACCGCCGGCTTAGAGAGCTATTATAAATCTATAGCAATGGTCGTCATGGAGGCGCCAATATAGCTCACGTATAGCAACGCCGCCGTGTGGCTGCCGGCTTAGAGCGCCGTGACAGATCACTTTTTTTGTAGTGAAAATCCTATCAATCAACAAGGAGAATGGTGAATGTGTTAATGGACAAATGGAGCTCCATAAGGTAGTCATTGATCATTTCCAAACATTTCTGGGAAACCAAGTACCTAGGAATCAGAATACCAGCAACAGGTTGGTGGAAACATTGCACAGTAAGGTTTCAAGTCAGGATCATGCATTACTATGCAGGTCAGTTATTGAACGGGAAATTCAAGATGCTATGTTTTCTATGAAGGCTAATAAGGCACCTAGGCCAGATGGATATACCTCAGAATTCTTTCAGAAGAATTTGGAAGTTGTGAAACAGGATGTTACTGAGGCAGTGTTGGAATTTTTTGATAAATCTAAGGGCATCCATTTTTTTCAATAACACAGCTCTCACATTAATACCAAAGGTTCCTTGCCCTATTACTATGAAGGATTTCAGACCTATTGTTTTTTGTAATGTGGTATACAAGTGCATTTCCAAGATCCTATGTACAAGGCTTAAGAGAATATTACCAAAGATTATATGATCTAGGCAATTTGCTTTTGTGGCAAACAGGAACATTGTTGACAATATACTCTTAATGCAGGAATTGATGAGAACTATCACAAGAATGGTGGTCAGCCTAGGTGTGTTATCAAGATTGACATACAAAAGGCTTATGATTAAGTGGTTTGGATTTTTCTACAGCAGGTAATAGAGGTAATGCAGTGTCCAGGCAAGTTTGTTGGGTGGATTATGAGCTGTGTGACAATAGTCAGATTTTCCATAAATCTCAATGGGTGTATGGATGGATATTTTACAAGTGCAAAAGGTATAAGCAAGGGGATCTTATATCACCATACCTATTTTTACTAGTTATGGAGGGATTTGCTGGTATATTGGATCATTATGCTAGTCATGAGATGTTTAAATACCATCCTAAGTGTAAAGAGCTCAACATAAATCACCTAAGTTTTGCATATGATTTATTTCTCCTAGCTAAGGCTGATAAGGAAACCATGATGATATTGAGACAAGCTCTTATGGAATTTGAAGCACTCTCAGGTTTAGCTCTTAACCTGAGTAAGTGTTCAATCTATATGGCTGGAATTGGGAATACCATGGCTGCAGAATTAGTAAATATCATTTGCATCTCACCTGGACAGTTTCATGTTACCTATCTAGGAATGCCTCTCATTTCAACCAAGCTTCAATATAAAGATTGTACTGTCTTAATAGAAAGATTTACCAAGAGAGTAACAAGCTGGACTTCAAGATGTTTGTCCTATGCTGAGAGACTCCAACTTGCTATTTCAATATTAATGAGTAAGCAGATTTATTGGTGCAGTATCTTCATTCTTCCAAAAAAGATTATCAAAAGCATTTAGAGCAAAATAAGGGCCTTTATATGGAATGGGAAGGATGTGAAGGGCACAGGTGCTAAAGTATCCTGGAAAGAAGTATGCCTACCAAAAAAAGAAGGTGGTTTGGGGCTTAAAAGATTAGAGGAGTGGAACAAAGCAGGTATTTGGAATCATTTATAGGATTTGGCTCACAAAAAGGACTCATTGTGAGTTAGATGGTGCCATAGCTATATCATAAAGGATAAGCATCTATTGTCTTTCAAACCCCCAGTGACTTTATCATGGACTTGGTGTAAGCTATTAAAGCTTAGAAGTCAGTGCCAACAATTATGCACATATAAGGTTGGTGATGGCAAAGACACTTGGCTCTGGCTTGATAATTGGTTACCTGGTAGAGCCCTTAAGCAGCAATTTAGTCTTAGGATTAGTTATGATTCAGGACTTGGACTGAACTCAAAGGTAGCAAGCATAATACATAATAACAATTGGAATCTTCCCACTACAAGATCACAAGCATTGAAGGAATTACAGTGTATAATGAGCACTATTCCTGGCCCCAGTCCTGAACACAGAGATGAGATACAGTGAAGGTTGCAGTCAAATGGTAAGTGCACAATCAAATCTGCGTGGAATCATTTCAGAGCTAGAGCAAGGGTGGTGAAGTGGGGACAATTAGTCTGGTACCCTGGTCATATACCCAAATGCTCCTTCATAATGTGGATGTTATGCAAAAATGGAGTGAAAACAAGTTCTAAACTGAAGGAGTGGAATCTTATTCAAGATGATAGATGTTTGTTGTGCTTAGCAAATCAAGAACTGTGGATCATCTCTTCATCTAATGTCACTATGCTCAAATACTATGGAGAATACTGTTGGATAAACTGGGATCGAGGATTCCATTGGAAAACTAGAATCAATTCATAAATGATATATCACTAACTGCTAGAGGGAAGAGTTTCAGAGCAAGAATCTGTAAACTTTCCATTACTACTGTTGTCTATGGTTTGTGGAAAGAGAGGAATACTAGATTGCACGAGCAACTACATGCTGAACCTCATGGATGCTGGCATGTAATACAACAGTGGATTAAATGGAGAGTGAGTAGCTGGAGGAATGTTCCTAAAACAGCTAAGAATGAGCATTTGTGCAGGGAATGGGGAATCAATGATATTGTGTTTAAGTGTAATTAGGAATCGAAGTGAGATTTGTATTCATGATTTCATTGTAAATATGGTAGTCATAAGGAATGAAGGGGAACTATACTGCTAGGGTGTAAAGATGTAATAAGGAGAGAATTATAGTTGTATAGTATAATGGAAATTTTTGGACTTTGACCCAAAAAAACAATAGTACTTAACATTCAAATGTTTATGCCCAAATTTTGGAGCATACATTCTTTCGATTAGTGTTATAGGGGAATAATTGTTTCCATTATCATCAACATTTTGTTGATTTTATAGTCCTTTATATCAATCGTCATCAAGATCCGTGTGTACTCATATCAATACATCGATCTATTTCTATTCAGTGTGTTGCATTTGCAAGATGCCATGGTTGTCTTTATTAATCTGATTCAAATTCATAAACATAAATGTGCAATGGATGAATGATTTTAAATAACTGTCTATGCCATCATGTGTAAAAAAGGAATTGTCGCATTTAAAAAAAATGAAATGCTTATAAGACAAGAAATAATTTCAACAATATGTTAATTATACTTAACATTCAAAATTATTTAAGCCCAAAACCTGGAGCATATTTTCTTCCAAATAATGTTATGGCGGAAAATCGTATTCAAACATTATCAACATTGTTTATTTTCTAGCTCTTTATATCAATTATAGTAAACATTTATGTGTATTCCTATCCTGATTGCAGTAATGCCATTTTTCTTGAAAAAAATAATACTTTCCTAAAAAAAAGGATTTTTCATGTTTTTTAATCCAACTCATAAGTGTTAATAGTATCAAAAGTGGGTAACATGACTACCTAAATACAATATTGAAAAGAAAACTTTCAGATTATTGCTATGACTAAAATTACCACAGCCATCATTTTGTCACCACAACTGTCATAAGTGCGAATATATTTGTACGACATCGCCAATGCTACAATCACTCTATTCTTACCATTACTTCCACCGGCAGCTAGCATCTACAATTATTGTCACCTGCTTTGTACCACATTTACCACATCAATCTTGTGACATTAACTACCATCGATTGCCACATCCAACAATTAACATATCTATTTTCTTTCAAGCCAATGGCTTACTTCAGAGTAAGCTCAGTCACGTTTAATAGATTTAATCTAAACATCTAGAGTTAGGTAATTTATTGATTTCAGGATAGAATGATAATAATATGGCCCAATATAATTATTGCCTTTAAAAATTCTTTTTCATTTTTCTCTAAGTGTGTGTTTTCATGTTTCATAGTGGTCAATAGTTAAGAATCTTTATATTATGACTAATGTTACTTTATTCAGCGTCGCTTCTTTTCCTGGAACTGAACTTATTCTTTATGCAAGAGATACCAAATTTTATATAACTAAAAAGGGATTTCTCACGGATAGGAATTTATTAATCAAAAACATGTTCTAATTAAGTAAGTGAACATAAATAATCGATAGCTAATTGTTATATTTTTTTGGCTAGAGTTCATATTTTGTAGAACAAACAAATACCCTGGACATCACCTACCAACTGGCTAGATAGTTGAACAGACTACACAAGCGGTTTTCTATACTCCAAAGGTTTGAAAATAAACAATATAATGGATGTAAAATTGACTAAAGGAGGTTCATTCTAAAACAGGAAAATTGAAGATTGTAGTTAGCTGCTTGAACACTTTTTTACACTAATATAATACATGCAAAATATTTTATCCTTGGGTGATATATGTGTGAGCAAAGTCATGATCAATGAAAATCCCCTATGCACAAATTAGATAATCAGAAAGTAAAGGCACTGGAAAAACCATTACATTTTAATTGTATACCATGAGGCTCAAAACCATAACACCAAACCTACGACCTAGCCACCAACTGGTTTTTTTGTTTTATAAGACTTACAAAAGTTGAGCCAATGATTTTGCAAATTTTTATATAATAAACGCATAATAAAGAGTTAGTAAGTAGGGGATGGTTTTCGTATTTTACATTTTAAGACTTTATATTGTTATTTTAAAGTTCTTTTAAGGTGTTAATAATCATCTAATATATAATTTTATTGATTAGGTAGATTTTGAGAAGGTATATAATTGGTTTCTTAGTTGTATAAAGTTTAAAAATATCAGGCAAATTATATCTACGAAGTTTTTGATAATAAATCATAGCAAAAAAGTTAAATAGGGTAGGGGAAAAAAGAAGTAGGGGATAATTTTTGTATTTTATACTTTTAGGACTTTATATTATTATTTTAAAGTACTTTTGAGGTGTTAATCATCAAAATTAAGGCCTAATCTATAATTATACTGATTAGGTAGATTATGAAAAGGTCTAAAATTGGTTTCTTAGTTTTATAAAGTTTAAAAATATCAGACAAATTATACCGAGGAATTTTTTAATAATAAATCGTAGCAAAGAGTTGAATAGGGTTTTAAAAAAAAAAAAAGAACACCAAAACAAATAGGACTCTTGAATTTTATGCATCCAATTTGAAAAAGTTAGATTCTAAATGTAGAGACCAATAAAGTTGGGGGACTACCACATATAAAGTTGAAGCTTACTTGGTATTTTATAGCAGGTTATTTTAGTTCTTTAGCAACAATTTTTGTATGCAATGTTTAGCGTTGATTTGCATGAGTAAAATTTCCTCGACAATCTTTAGTGATAAATTTTTAAGAAACCATAAGTTATAATCTAATGCTAACAATTATAAGTGATATTGATTAAGGTCTTTAGTGACGATTAGTGTAAACGATATTTTTGAAAACCTTTAGCGACAGTTTTTTGAAGCGGTGTACAATAGATAATTAATAAAATTTTCAAGGGGGTTACTTGAAATTTTGATTTTTATTGGGAATATTTGATAATTAAAAGAATACAAAATCTAATTTAAAGTTTAGTCAACTCTCTAATTTCAGAAGCAAAATTAGAGAGGGATCAAGGGAGAGAAATAACGGAAAAATTTAAACTTTTTGAATTTATTGCATTTTCGTTTAAAAAAATAAAGAAAGAAGTCAGGTTTTTGAGAACAGAGGGACATTTCGGTTACTAGAAACACACACACACACACCCCACCCCAGAGAGAGAGCGCGCACAAGGGATTGAAGAAAGATTTTGCCAGAATTCAGCGATATATATAAAATTTTCGATGAGCCTTTTACAAATTTTCAACGTCTTTTTGTGTATATCACAGCATGTATGTACCATATGTGTGTGTAATGATGTATAGCAGTAAGAAAACGGAAAGATGTTCGTGAAGGGGCAGCCATGGTGGCTGTCGTGGTTGTGTGCAGTCGTGGATAGGGGACATTTGTGTGGGTGTATCGAGGGCAAGGAGTAGAATCAGCAGTTGTGAGGGGCTGGGGGTTAGAGAGAGAAACAACCTTATGGAGGCTATCGTGGATGTTGTGTGTGGGTTTGGACAGGAATAAAACCCACTAAGGCAGTGCGTTTTCTTAACAGCTCGAAAATCCAGAGCTCCGTCGCCTCGAACTCCCAGAGCGTTTAGCTACCACATCACATCAATTTACATCAAACCTGTTTACTGACACATACTTCGGAGTTTCTAACTAGACATTAACTTAAATTCTTCAAAATACAAGATTATAAGAAAGTTGCTTAAACTTAAACTATTAAAACTTAGGTTATTTACAAACTCCAGTTCTTTACAGAACAAGTTAACAGTACTACCCACGCACGCATGGGTCCTATAACACAAATAGTGGTGGGCACTCCAACACCTCACACAGGCTCTATCCATCCCCGAGCAATCTACATTTGATCATTACGTGCAGAAGGGAATCAAATGATGCGTGAGCTTTTGAGAGCTCAGTAAGGTCGTTCAAGGAACAACTGAAGGAATTATAGAACGACTCAAGAGTCCATCCGATGATAATTTTTCAAAACATTTCATACAATTATAAGTAGTTTGATGATTTTCAAAACGATCATAAGCAATAATAAACAGATACCAAAAGAATCATAAACATCCATAAAAGATACCAAAATGATCATTAACAATCATAAACATATACCAAAATGATCATTTGAAGATTATTTTCAAAGCCATCATTTTAAAATATAATGATGAGTTTTCAAAGGATTTCAGAACGAGGACAAATACTTCAAAGACATTATGGGGAAGGGTTTCAAATAATCACAAACAGTTTGATCACAATATGGGGAAGAGTTTCAACTTAATCCCCTTCAATCAGATATCAAGACATTCATTTCCAATCATTTTCAAAACAATCAATGTAAGATACAATGCAAAACAAATTCAAAGATATTGACCATAGGAAGAGGCAATGCCACTCAGATAGTGCATAAAAAGTGTACACATGCCTGATGTACGATCGATAACTAGTCTTTCTCATCAAGGTACTACCCTGCATAATTACTTAGGTTCAGACCTTCCTTATAACGCCACCCCACAGAATAAATTTTCAGGTCAACACAGAAGACAACAATCACATAATAAAAAAAAACTCAGTGCTCAACATGCAATAAGAAATGAGCATTAACACGAATTCAAATAACTGATATCAATTAGGAATCGGATGGAAATCCTTACTCAGGGTTCAACAAGAAACCCTTACCTGGATCGAAGCTGAGCTAGTCTTACCGGGAAGTCTTTTGCTTTAACCTAAATGGAACCAACAAATGATCAAAATATAGTCTATACTATGATATTATAAATTCAATACTGATTCACACATATTTTTAGGATGAACCCCTCACCGGTTAGGTAAAATTATTAAAATACCCCTTAGGTGTAAAATTACTAAAAACACTCCTCCTCATACTTAAATTACCAAAATGCCATTCCCGTAGGTAAAAATCACTAAAATATCTCTACCGTATGTGAATTTACTAGAAGTACCTATTATAGGTAAAATTATCAAAATATCCCCTCTCGGTGGCGCATTATCAAAATAGCCTGTGGGAACTCCCCAGCAAGCAAAAATCTCAAAAACACTTTAAAACACAATTTTAAGTAACTTGAAGTTATTTTTGGGATAAAAAGTGTTTTAAAAATTTTCGCTCGAAAATCTAGAACCGGTGTCTGAATCGAGCGTTTAGAATGGCTTGAAATTTTAGAAAATAAAATGCATAAGTAGTACAAGGTTTTCCTAAAATTTTTAGATTAAAATAATTTAATTTACTATGTTAAATAAATCGAGAATGCTTTTTCATTGATACCCTAATTTAACATCCTTCGCGGACATAGAGTATTTCCAAAATTTTCCACACCGTATGGCTCATAAACATATTGTTGTTCTTTGTTTTGAACTTTGTCATATTTTGATCTGAATCAGTTATAAAAATTTGTACAAAACTGCTTAACCTGACCCACCCACCCAACCCCTACCCCTTCTTTTTAGTGACAATTACACATACTATTCAAATCAAGAGACACACTATAACACCTTAACACATACTATCCTACTCACATATACACAGACTATAACACCCCGAAATTTTCAAAGCGTTAGCCAATCAATCGATCAATTCTTAATTATTCAATCATCTCAACTTCGCTAAGAAAACCCTAGTAAATATCTATATCAAAGCTTCTACAATAACTCTAACAGCCAAGTGTTGCAAAATAAAACCACATCGTTTGTTGCAAAATAAAACAACACATGTGGTGTGAGTGTAAATATAATTAAGATAAGTGTATGGTAACCCTAACAGAATATAAGTAGCCTATGGGGATTATTCTCTCGCTCAGAATATTGGGAGACTAGGAACATGGCCATAAGCTGCCGAGCTTATCTGTAAATAGTTTCTCTGAAAGGAGTGTGTGTGGCATTTTCGCTTTGTCAACATGGTTCTTAGTTCAAGAGTTCGTTCAATAAGTCCTAGATAAACTGGTACCATAGAGGCAGTTTATAGACTGGGGTCTAGGGCCACAGAAAAGTTGTATAAAAAGATTAGGACGCAAGCCCAGCCCCCACTAGAGAAATTTTAAAAGACTGAGATAACTATTTACTGATCTATATATTAAACTGCCAAAATGTACAAGCCAATACACTTTCTCTTATGAGTTAACTTTAAAGCTGTTATTAGGAGGAAAAACTAACCTGCCATATAACTGCACGTGGATTAAATACTAGAAGGGCTCACAACTCAATTTAAGGTAAACCGAATTTACTGAACTGATCTTGGTTAAGCTTAACATAAATACACACCGACAAGAATAAACTGGTCATGCCCCGAACCTAGGTTTACGAGATTATTATTACTTAGCGACGATTGTTGTAAATAAGACAAATTTAAACCTTCAGTTAAGATCTTGCGAGCGGTATTAATTGAATCTTTAGCCCGTGACTCTGGAGAGGTTATAATTAATTAGGGTTATTATGTAAAGGTATAGATCTTAATTGATTATTTTAAAGAGAGAGAGAGAGACAGAGAGCTATGGAGAAAAATGTGGGATTTTGATAAGATATAGAGTGGTTTGGGGATAAACAAAAAGGAGGGAGATTTTGGAAAAGATTTAAAAGAAAGCATTTTTGTAAATAAGCTAAACAAAAGAAAATAGTGAAAGAAAAAAAAATAAAAAAAATGAACAAAGAACAAAAAGAGAAAGAGAAACCAGGAAGAAAGAAAGATGAGAGCGGCAGCCGGCCCTAGGAACGGGCGGCGCGCCTCTGCACCCCATCGCCGACAACTCGAGATCACGGACGGCCAACTCCTGTCGCGTCCACCGAACACTGCTACTCAGCACTCTCACGACCCTCTTGAAGCTTCGATCAACAGCCACCATCAACCGTTGTGGATCTCCATCACCGGCGCCATCTTCAATCTCCTCAACTTCCGGCCACATACGTTGTCACCGGCAGTCCCATCCCCGGCCAACTCCTTTTCTAGATCTCGGCTGCCCCTTCACTGAGCCTCCGCACCGCAATCACCTCGCCATTGCCAAGGCGCCACTACCATTCCTCCCCGCCGCGCAGTTGTTGCTGCCGGCGATGCCCTCGGCCGCCGACGAGCAACTTCAGCCCCCGCGCCTTCACCAAAATGCCATCTTCCAATGCCTTCGCGACTGCCATGCCACAACCAGTACCTCCTGTCATCACCCCTCCTTGTCGTTGCCCTGTTCTTTCTGTCAACTCCACTGCCGTCGTCTCCTCCCATCTCTAATCTTCAGCATTCATTGCCGGAGACTGCGACCACCGATGGTTATCCCTCCTCAACCGAACCACCCTTCCATTATCAGAAGTGGGTTCATTTTTGTACGGCCAGAAATTTCGGCGGCAGAACGCTGATCATTGAAGATGGCTGGAGCTCTTCTATAAATTTTTAACCTTCGTCGAAGGAGCTCTGGTAACATGCATATTCGACGGAATTTGGGACTAAAGTTTCTTACTAGCAGCTTTGTATTAATTATAAAATGGATTGTGTGGTTGCTTGCGATATTAGTTTGGTTGTAGTTGTGGTTTAATGATGGCACTGTGTATGTTGTACATACAAGGTGCGCGCCGTGTGGTGGTTACTGGGCGGTAGCGTATAACGAGGGGTGTTGTTGGGCATTGTTGTGTAGGTGTATTTTGCAAGAGGAGCGTGGTTGTGTATGTTGAGGTACGGGTGAGTATGTACAGGGGAAGGGTATGGTTGTACAAACATTGTGCATAAAGAAGGATTAGTAGTGGGTATATGTGTAGAATGGTTGTGTACACTGTTCATATGGTGGTACTGTGCATGCGTGAGATATGCATGTGTATGTGCGTAGTGGGCGGTGTAGATGCTGTATGTTATTAATGTTTGTGGGTGAACGGGAGTGTGCATAACGTAGGGGTTTAGTGCATGTGATTAGGCAAGTGTGAAGGTTGCTTGGTGGTTGCTAAAACGGGTGAATTAATGGATGTTCGGAAATGGTGATTAGATGCCAAGAATGACGTGGTAAACTAGGCATGATGTGGGATGGGTATGTAAAGGTCAGGCAGTTGACCGCGCCATCGAATTTGCTTGAAGACATGTTCAACAGGAATGTTATGTCGAGACTGACGATACTTCGGGTTGTCGTAAAGCTGAGAACACGAAGATAAAAAGAAGGGCATTGAAAGTGCTTTGAACCAGGTGTGGTAGCATGATCGTCGTTTTGATGTGGGGAATGCGTAGCGTCAAGTAAGTGACCCTTTGATTCAACTAGTATTTTTATATGCAACGTATATGTTTATCTACTGTTAAAAATGTAGTGTTTTTCAGCATTGATCGTTTTACGTATGTTTAGCTGCTCTGGCTTAATTTGTCAAAAATTACTAGTGATTTATTTCTCATTAAAAAACCGGACCATCATGTAAATGATGTTTTGCCAAGAAACTGAAATGGAACTCGGATTTGAAATATTTTGTATTGACGTTATTGTGAATATTGAACATCTTGATGATTATTGAAGGGGTGTGAGGATGGTTGAGAATCAATTGATGAGTGATTTTGTTCACGATGAACCCAAAGGAGGTTTTTAGTTTACTCGATTGCTGTGCCCTATATCCACGGGGGAAAGTTGGATTTCGGGCCCTGTTCAACGGGGCTTGTACGTTGATGCACCGTATTGTTGCTTGTGGTTCGCCCATGTGTCGACAAAATTTTATCCTGGATGGAGGAGGGATTTCGGGCCCTAGTCAGTGGGGCCTGTACGCTGATCGCAGCAGATCGTTTGAGCTAATGTTGGGATTGAGCTGATTGTTATGAAGTTTTGTCATAGTCATTATATACTTCAGTTTTTGGTTTCATGTACTTTGTTTTGTTTTACCCGATGATTATAATCTATGATTTTTAGATATCTTAACGATGCTACAATATAAAGTGAGTTATTTTTTTGACATGCTATGGTCCACCTAGTTGAATCATTGGTTACTTACTGAGCACGTGGAAGCTCATCCCTTACTTATCATTTCAGGTTTGAAAGTAAGGTGATGGTGACGAGCATAGGAAGGAACAATTTGGCACTGAGCTCCGGAGACTGTATTGGTTGAGTCGCTAAAGTTTTAGATTGTTGGGTTAGTTTGTTTGTTAACAAATCAGTGTTATGATGAGTGTTAGCATAAATGTTGTATTCAAGTATGAAAATGTAATTTAAGTTGTTGAAGTTTTAATTTCTGCTGCGGTGTATGTTGGTTTGAGCGAGTAAGGCCTGGCAGAGCCCTCGGTCGGAGTCCATTGGGTCTGCGGCCGGTCATGTGCCTAGCTCGCGGGCCTGCCCGTGGGTTTGGGTCGTGACAAAACTAGACTGAGTTGGACTGAGATAATGGAAAGCGTGTAATAAGTAAAACTAACTGAATTAGATCGAATTAGATTGGACTGGATCGAATTGACTAGAGGTAATAATGAACTGAATTCGGCTAGAATGGATCAAACTAGTACGAATTGAACCAGACTAGACTAAGTCAAAGTACAGTATAAAAAAGCAATAGATATAGATTGTTTATAGACTGTTTAGACTAAATGAAAGAGGGTTAGACTGGACTGATTTAAGCTGGACAGGCCTACAAAAGATAATATAAAAGTCGAGTATCTTTTATCTATCTTTCCCGTCTTTCCTTGCTCTCTTCCTTCCCTGACCCTTTCATTGTCGATGCCATCACTACACCTCAAACAATCATAACCACACCTTTCAATTTATAAATAGACCTTCCCATATGACCCACTGCCATCATTTCCAGTACTTCTAAAACACCCCGCTAGCATAATGCCTGCCACCTCATAACACCCTATTACCGCCATATCCCCACAATTAATACCATGCCCCACCCATAATTAGCGACTGCCAGAATATTAGTAGCCCCTTAGGACTAAAAGAATTGTTCTGCTAACCAGTGCTTTAAATTATCTGCTAACTAACTAGCTGCCCTTCCAACGATATCAATGCACAAACCCTAGATCACCCAAAATCGTCTGCACCTACTAATCCATCTCAGTCGCTATTTCATCATGTCGCCCTCCGAAGGTAAACCTTATCACTACGGCGATAAACCTTTTACACCCATATAGATACATATTGTATCTGAATCCTTAAAGACTACAAGCCCTTGCACCATAGCCTTTTGCGTAGCCGAGCGATGCGGCCACGCTCTATCCATATAGACGCGACATAGCGCCCATAGCCTTTGGTATGCAATTTGTTCCATATTTCCCCACCGACTAACATCACGACTCCTCTTAGCCGCACATCTGAAGTTGTACCTGCAATCGTTCCTCAGATGAAAAGCCCCAGACACAAACCTAGTCGCTACCATTCAAGCTCTTCAGCAAACTGTTGAACAGTTGCAAGCTTCACTAACCACTCACAACAAGCGCACCGCCCTGGCCACTAGCCTCGTCACCACTCTGTCCATCAGTGACTATATACATACATCAACAACAAGAGCACTCTGGCAAGTATTGCATGCCATTACCATCACTAATAGCCAACCTTCACCTCGATATCTTGTCCATAGTCGACATCACGGTCGTACACACGTCACCATCTCCGGATGAGGGAAGCGAACCCCACCATCTTGCTCTTACCATTATTTGGGTGCACATTCGTCCAACCCTTATCCCTCTGTGTTAAGCGAACACACCTCTCCTTTCTAGTTGGCTAGGGTTATTAATTCATCAAAGACATTGAGCTATTTCTTGTGCCTCTAAAATTCAAGATGAATGCTTTTCAATCCAATGATGGCACCTATAATCTTGAAGGACACTTGGCTCGCTCACCACCTACCAGATTATTTATTGTGTGTTCCTTATGACCTTAAAGGGCTCTACACATCTATTTCTAGCATATTCCCCAGAAGTCCATCTCTTATTGGACTCAGCTAGAGATGTCAAACGGGCCGGGCGGCCCGCGGCCCGGCCCAGCCCAGCCCAGCCCGAAAAAAGCCCCGGCCGGGCCGGCCCGGCCCGTTCATGAACAGGGCTGGCCCGGAGGAATTGGGCTTAGGGCCTGGGCTTGGACCAGGCCAAAAAATTCTGGGGAAAAGCCCGGGCCAGGCCCGGCCCGGTTCTGGCCCTGCCCTGGCCCGGTTCTGGGCCCGGTTCCAGCCCCACCTGTTTAAATTTTTTTGTTTTTCCCCCTTTCTCTCCCCCTTTTCATCCAACGGATATATTCCCCCAAATTCCACTTTTACCCCCCCAACAGCAATATAACGGTTAGTTATGTGTTCAGATTTTATTAATAAAGATCACCAAGAAGAGTAAGAAAAGATTTAACATATAGCAAAAAATAAAATGAGAGACAAATAAATATATCTATACATACATACATATATATATGAATATTACATATAATGAAATAAAATGATAAAAATTAGATTTGTCAAAATTTGAAAATTGGACATGCCTAAAGATGAAATTTAAAATTGAATAACAAGAAAATTTAAAAAAAAATTAAAATAAAAAGGGCCCGGGCCGGCCCAAGCCCGGCCCTAGAAATTGGGCCTAGGGCCTGGGCCTGGACCGGGCCTAGGATTTCTCCTCAGCCGGCCCTGCCCGGATGGCTGCGGCCCTGGCCAGGCCCGATTTCGTTTAAAGCCCGCTGGACCCGGGCCGAGCGGCCCAAGCCCGGCCCGTTTGACATCTCTAGACTCAGCTCACCGAAATTCTTTAGAACCAACTTCTTACCAGCCGGATATATCGAAAGAACTCTTAAACGCTCTTGCACACAGTGCAAGGCCTTAAAGAGAGCTTGAAGTCCTGATATTTACCCTTCTACACCGAAGGGCTCCTAATCGACAATCTTGATCCCGTGGTTACTTTGGTTGGTACTCCCCTCAATTTTTTCTCAGCAAGCGACAGCTAGAAAACATAAAAGACCTTCTTGACTATATCGAAAGATATATTCAGACTGAAGAAGACGGCAACTTTATGCACGAAAAGCTATTTGCCTGGCAGAAGCTCGCGACTGCCAAGACTCTGAGCTCTCCACGGATGAAGGCAAGCGACGTCAAAGCGAAAAACCTAATGGTTCTAAATCCCTAGGCAAGTGGACTCCTCTAACCTCTTTGCGTGAGCACATTTTCAACCATATTAAGAACTAAGATATACTCCGGTGGCTAGACCCGATACGCTCCCTCCAGACACGTGATTAGCAACTCTATTGCCACTTTACAAGGACTATGGCCATCTCAAGGAGGATTTCGAGGACTTATCACTTGCGATAACCTCAAAGAGTTTAAATCGTGGTCATGGGAAAGGCAACAAATGTAACCACCACCTGTGGAACAACAAGAAGCCAGACGCTCGGCATGATGCACCTAGGGATGCCCCAATGATCAACACGATCTCTGGTAAACTTGTTTCTGGAGGCTCTTCACAAATTGCCAGCAAAGCATATGCGTGCCAGGTAAACCTTCTATATAGCCCTTCTAAGCTCTTCTATTTCTTTTGATGACTCCGATTTAGAGGTAGTAATACTCCCGATGATTACGTTGTGGTCGTCACAATCAGAATGGATGCTTTCGATATCAACATAGTGCTTATAGACAGCGACAGCTCTGCAGATATCTTATTTTGTTGTGCTTTGTAGCAGATGAACCTCTCTTGAGAAACACTAAGCTCAGTACCATAGCCACTCTTTGGGGTTGTACTGTGTGAATATCGAACGCTTTCTCTTTGTCTGTACCAGAAGGATCACCAACGCTACCAATCATCCAAACCTTTGACTTCTTGGTCGTCAATATCCTTTTATCCTAGAAGGCACTATTAAGACGATAAAGCCTCGACAAGCTACAAGCCGTTGTTTCCACCCACCACCGGAAGATGAAGTTCCTAATAAAACAAGGAGAAGGGCGGCCATACAATGGCCAAACATTGTTATCTCTCCCACTGGAAGTGAAAGAAAGCCATCCCTGTCGAAGGTTAGCGAGACAAAAAAAAACAAAGAAAAAGGGTGAACCAGCGGAGTCCCTTGACCTTATCCCCCTCTTCCCATGTAATGAGGCACATCTAGGCTCGCTATAGCACCTCTAGACTTGGTGTAATCTTTGATTTTTTTTAGACATTAGTCTTTTTTACTCGGCCACTTTGCACCCTTTATTTGTGCCAACACTTGGCACCTCTTGACTAGTCATTTGAGATTTTGCTAATTTACTCTGCCCAGAGCCGCACAATTTATTCATAGTAAACATCGCACTTCCCAAAATACTTTTTTAGAAATATTGCAGCATAAATACAGAGGTGGACTTTAAGGCCATGTACCTCAATGGTCCTACAAGCTAAGCTTCCTCCTCAGTAGTAGTAGCAGCATCCCGCCCACATCCAAAAGCATCCTCAACCGCAGGAGTAATCTGTCCAGCAACCAGGGCAATTGGCTCAGTAGCAGATATGGCACGAGTGTTTGCAGTTGCCTGCTTGGCTTACAAGCCAGCTCTGTGACGAATAAAACCTTAAGCAAAAGCATCTCGTCCAAAGCCAGTTGAGCAGTAATATCTAGGTTGTCAGCCCTCATACGATTATCAAAATAGTAAAAGGGTAAATTACACACGGTACCCTTGAGGTTTATCCTAAATTATACACGGACCCTCTTATCTTTGTAAATTACACTCCGCTCCCTAAGGTTTGTACCCGCATTTCACGGAACTACACAAAATTAATGGGACGACCCTAACTTCATCTAAAGATTCCTTGACACCTTACTTTTTGAATTTTTCATCCCCAAACTACCCTCCCTTTCTACCCCTCTTGCCCTTTATGGCTTTTCTTCTTCTTATTCTTCATTCTCTTTCTCCTCTGCAGACCCATTTCTTTCTCATTGTTCCTCCCTTTCTTCCTTCGCTTCATTCTTTCCCTTCTAACCAAAAAATGTCAAGGTCGGGAAATAGTGAGGAATAGTTGGATATAAGGTTTAACTACATAAGTTGCTGGTGTAGAAAGAAAGCAAGTCTTATAATTGTTGAATGAACATGTTGATTATCTATGTTTTAGGCAAATGAAAAGGTTGGTTATCTAAATCGGTGAAAATTAATTTCAATTGTTGTTTTACCCTAAATCGACTTGTCAAAAGGAACAAATGAAAGTAGAATTAAACATAAATTTATAAGTCTTTATTATCATGTTGAGTAAAATTAATTACTATAAATGTAAATTTATAGATAGTTAATTATTATTTAAACTATTATTTTGCACTATTTTTCATAAAAAATATAAATGTTGAAGATTGAAGTTTGATGGGGGAAAAAATACAAATATACTATTGAAGATTTATTTCAATAAAAAGGCTAAAGAGTACAGTAACATTGAGGATTTGAATATTACATCTCAACAAACAATACTGTTGTACAACCGATATTTTTTTATTGTACAATCAATAATGCAGGAACACATCACCATCCACCACTGCCGGCGACACCCTCTGGCAGCACACTCAAGCGACAACGCCGGCAAATGCCTCCTGCAAACGAAGAGTGGCTATGTATCACAACCTCCAATGTAAGGGAGCAGACCGTTGAACAGCAGAGCAAATAAGGAATAAGAAGAGACCCATCGCAAAAAAATCAGATTGAAAGATTCTCTTTATTTGTTCTCTTTACTAAGCCACAATTCCAAGAACCCAGAAAGCAAATGATTCCTTTAGCATGCATATGACTGTATCTCTACAAAGCTTACTTTGCACTAATAAACTTTCGGCTTATTAGTCTTTTCCTTGCCACCGCCGGCACATCGTGGTACCTCCTATAATTTTCCTTGCGACCTCCTGCACACTCAAGCGACAACACCGCCCGCAAAACGTCCAGCTACCATGCCGGCAACTGTCCCTGCCATTGCTCCCCCATCACCACAATCCACCGCCGACCAATAACTTCCGGCGACCTCGCCGACAGTGGCCCTGCGACCACTATCCCCATTACCACGACCCACTGCCGGCCACATCGCAACCGCAAGCCATCCACAACTGTAGCGGCACACTTCCGACTGCCGACCACCACCAATCATGCCAACCCACCAATGGCCACTGCCGGCGACATAATTCCAGCGAACTAAATCAGTCCAGATCCCGGAGAACCCACGACCACCAACCGCCACAGATCCTTACCGGAAAACCCACGACCACCCAAAACCTTACTGGCAAACCAGCGACCACCCGCTGCTCAACACCCGCATGCAAAGACCACTGACTGCTCGTTGTCGGTTCGAATCCGGCGGATCTGCTTTCGCAACCTTAAAGAAAAGGGATCGATTTTGATCCTGTTTTTCCCTCTGTACGAACTTCCCTCTCTCCCCTCTCTCGAATTCTGTAACCCAAAAGCTGACCTCTCAATTTTCCTCCAAAACCCAAGAGACTTTTCCTCCAAAACCCAAGAGACACTGTGTACTTATATACGAGGGCCGAAACGTCTTTTTATGACCAGCCATTAACACCGTCAAGGAAATCTAGATTTTAGAAGCAGAGTGTAATTTACAAAGATAGAAGAATCCGTGTGTAATTTAAGGTAAACCTCAGGGATGTCATCTGTAATTTACCCTAGTAAAAAACCTATGATCAAAGACAGCTTGCACTCTTTCTGCCTCCACTCCACATATGCAAGCAAGCTCTTAAAAGATTGAATGGCATGAAGGGAAACACCTCTCTACTGCTCAAACTTCGATCAAAGCTTCTCCACTTCCTACACGGTGAGCGTCGCAGTGTACTCGTCAAGTCTTCTTCTCATCGGCACACTTGTGGTTGGTAGTCACTGTAATCATATTGTGGCTATCCTCTAGGCTGTTGTTGGCTCAGGTAAACTTCTCTGTGCCTATCAGTACAATCGCCATAGCTTACACATACAAGAAGAATCAACCAGAACACGGGCTTTATCAAGTGAAGATAGTTGTCTTGATGATAAACCTGTGCAACTTCCTGGACAGTAGTTTGTGCAGTGACAAGAGTGGCCATAGGCCCCAACGCCTTTTTATCCACGGGGATGATGCTGGGGCTTGACCAGTTCCAAGCAGTCTCCTTGGACTGGAAGTCAGACTTCTCAGGCATGATCTTCCACCCTGGCGAGTATAGCTCCTCAGTCTTCCTAAAGCCTGGCTCCCACCCAGCCTACGCCTTTTGGGGGTATCTAGTTTGAAGGGCACGCCAAGCACGACATCTTTACACATATTTTTCTATGTTGCAGCTAGAACCTCGTGCATAAGTGCTTTGAGGTCTATATCAAAATCCTCCGCCATGGCTGGAAAAAAAAATCATGGAAGAACCAACAGTTTGCCTCCCCGCCTACTTAAAGAAAAGATCTATAGAAGGTATGCCTCCCCATCAAGCTATATAAAGATTTCTGGAATGTCTGCCATCGAATCTGCACAAGTCAAAGAGGTTTAAAATTAGCAAAAGACTATACACAGATTCACAAAGAACAGAGGAAGCAAATACTATTAACGATCATGCCCTCTCCGGCCTCAGCGTTATCCAAGCTAAAAACAACCCTGCAGTAACAGATTTGTTCCCGACGTGGCGTATGTTTGCAGTTGATTGGCTTGACTCTCTTCGACTCTCGAACACACTCCTAGTCAAAGTCGTCTAATGAGTTTTCCCTCATCTTATTCTTTAGAAATGTATCTAGACACACGCTCCACTCCGTGGGAGAACAATCTCCTCTACAGGCACCACGACAAAAAGGTATATATCCTCCTCAACCAAATGCTCTCCACACCAAATGATCAATTAAAAATGATGTGAGACTCTCTTTCACTCACCCCTTTTATGAAAGGCCCCAACGGTCAAAATTATATACAGACTATGAAACGATGCCTTGTTTCAAGTGAGCAATTAATGACCTTTTTGTCAGCTCTTCCTATCGAGTAAATGTATAGCTTATCAATTTGCTTGTCCAGCCGAGCACAGGTACAACCACTTGATCTTCTCGTCTAGCTAAGTAGACGTACAGCTTCTTGATCTGCTCATCCAGCTAAGCAGACGTACAGCTTCTTCTTCTATTCTACCAATCAAAAAGTAGACTATGTGTCCTTGCGCTTAATGGACCACATGTCTTCAAGCCTAATGGGCCATGTACCCATAAGCTCAGTATGCTTGTCCAAAACAAAGGGATGAACCATGTTTTTAGCACCTAACAGACCACATGCCAATTAAACTTGATAGGCCCTATGCCTATACGTTTAGTCTGCTCGTCCAATTTGATAGGAGGCCGACGCATCTTTAAACATAACAATTCTTCCACCCATAGCTTATTGTGCTTGTACAAGACAATCGCAACGACCATGCATCCTTTGGCTTTACGGGTCCTGCACCCATAAACGTGGTATGCTCATCCAAAACGAATAAAATGATCATGCATCTTAGCTTAAAGGACCTTTCTTTAAGCTGTGTGTTTAACCAGCATTACATACTTTGTCCATGCCTCGTCCATTTCACCAGCCGAATGAACGAAACAGTCTATGTCTGATCAGCTTGTCGAGCAAACATATTGCCTAGTGCTCTGCCCGGACAGCCGAGTAGACGTGTTGCTCCTACTTCAAGGATTACTTAATTTACCATGTCAATCGGTGAGTTGATCTGAGTTGTGATTGCCAACTTCATTTTCAATTTTATCATCAGTGGCCACGTGTTGCCTAGTACATACTTTGTCCATGCCTCGTCCATTTCACCAGCCGAATGAACGAAACAGTCTATGTCTGATCAGCTTGTCGAGCAAACATATTGCCTAGTGCTCTGCCCGGACAGCCGAGTAGACGTGTTGCTCCCACTTCAAGGATTACTTAATTTACCATGTCAATCGGTGAGTTGATCTGAGTTGTGATTGCCAACTTCATTTTCAATTTTATCATCAGTGGCCACGAGGAGAAAATGGGATTGCAACGGTGCACCTTTTTAGAATTTACTCCATCATTCTTAGTCTTGTGAACAAAGAAGTGGGGACTAAAAAGATATGGATAGAAATGTGTTACCAATTAACAGATGCCACGTGTATAGTCCTTTTATTATGTTCTACAAATTATTAAAGACTTGGACTCTAGCCCTACCGGAGATAGGTGGATGGTAGGTAGTCCAGTCCTACCAGAACTATTGTAGCCCCTCTTTCTCTCCCTATATAAGGAGAGGCCACCATGAGGTCCAAGTTAGGTAAGCTCTAAGATCCTAAACACATATTTTTGTCCTTCATTTTTTTTTTCCTCCGAAATACTGACTTAGGCATCAAAGACCCTCAGCTAGAACCCGTCCGACGATGTGGTAACTGTTGTCTTCTTGTGCTTCGCACATCTTCCTACTGTGCTATAAGGTCCTCCATATTTCTCTGCAACAACTAGCACAGTGACAAATTTAAAATACATGTAATATTAGGTATATTTAACAGTTTACCATAGTGTGCCAGAAACTCCTTCGCAATACTTTTTAGTATTTCAAAAAAGTGATCTGAGACCGTTAGCGGATTGGAATGGAAGGTCTCAGATGGGTTGGAAAAAAAAGGTTTATTCCAATCTTGTGTGGGGATAGGCTCCCATACGAAAATAGGTAAATTTAGGTGTGACCTTGTTATTGATTTTTAATTTAACAAAACAAATAATAACGTAAAATCATATTGAAACAAGCATCACCCTTTAATGGGTTGCCTAATACCTTATCGTCGTATAACTTAGTCTCCGAATTAGCATACCATCATACTACTTTTTAGATATTCTATCTATTTTTCGTATGGCTACTCTAAAAACTACGTAAAACCCATGTTCCCTCTCAGATTTAAAGAAACAATTGTTTTCTTTTTGTTTTTTTTTTTTGTCTCTCCATAGCCAGCCATGCACATTAACTTTGTTAATCCAAAAGAAACACATGATCTCTCCATAGCGAGTTTTGCATGCACAACAAGTTATTTTTTTTAGTTACATTAAGTTTTGGGTAAAAATTTACAACGAGAATGATTATTGGCCCAAACACCTAGGCTTTTGCCACAAATTTAAGATTCCAAAAATGTACTTACTTTTGCTATTTAATTCTTTAGGAAAATTACACTTGGTACCCCTGAGTTTTGGATTACCCTCGCTGCCTCTCTTATTTGAGATATTACATAAATTTCTATGACATTGGGTCCATATATCAAGAATCCTTTCAGATTATATTGATTACAAATGTTGCTATTAAAATTTAGGGCTAATTACACCTATATCCCTGAGGTTTTGGGGTAATTATAGCCAAGGACAATAGTTTGGACAAATTACACTTATATCCATTGACCAAACGGAACCCTAAAAAACCTAACGGTTTTGATAAAATGACATTGTTACCCTTAAATTAAAATGTTATTTTCTTTCACATGCCATTAATTTATCTTTTAAAAAAAAACAATTTAATGTTTGCTCTAACACCCCCCCACCCAACCCCCCTAATCCCCCCCCAACCCAATTTGATCTCTGATATTCCCCCGACCAGCCTCCCCCTTAGCCTTCCCCGTCTCCCCGTCTGCCCTCCCCCTCCCCGTTGCCGCACCACCCTCCCCCTTCCCCTTCCCCTTCCCCGTCACCGCACCACCCTCCCCCTTCCCCTTCCCGGTCGCCGCGACCACCCTTCCCCTTTCCCGTCGCCGCTACCACCCTCCCCCTTCCCCTTTCCCGTCGCCGCTACCACCCTCCCCCTTAGCCTTCCCCGTCGCCGCGACCACCCTTCCCCTTCCCCTCCCTGTCACCGCGACCACCCTCCCCCTTCCCCTTCCCCGTCGCCGCAAAGTTAGTCAACAGTGATGGAGGTAACGGCGCAAGAGAGCTGCCAGCGTGGGGCAAGTGGAGATGGTTGCCGGCGCTGAGAAATTTGCAGCTTCCGAATTGGGGTTTTGAAACCCTAATTCGCGAATTGGGGTTTTGAAACCCTAATTCGCGAATTGGGTTTTGAAACCCTAATTCGCGAATTGGGTTTTGAAACCTAATTTGCGAATTAGGGTTTTGAAATGAGAATTTGCAGATTGCGAATTAGAACCCTAATTTGCAAGTTAGGGTTTTTCAGTGAGAAATTTGCAGATTGAGATTGATGAAATAGACTGCTAAGGAACAAATCAATAATTTTAGGGTTTTCAAACCCTAATCTTTAAATTAAACCTTGAAATCTTAAATTAAATTTTTTAAATATATTCAGTATATACATACAGTACAAGGGGCAGTATCGTCATTTTAAAAATACGTATTGATGACATCATAAAAAAAGTGTACTTTTTGGACGGAACCCTGACGGATGGACACGGGTGATACATTTTAAAAGTATTTGGTCACGGAATGTTACATTTTGAAACTTTGTGTCCTTGACTGTAATTACCCCCTAACCTCAGGGACATAGGTGTAATTAGCCCTAAAATTTAATGGAAACCCTAGAATATCCAACCCCCCCCCCCAAAATAAAGTTCCAAAATTAAGCTCAAACAACCGCAGCCATCTCCATAACCCTTCCACCACTGGCGCTCCAACCTTCTACCACATCCACATCCACCTCCCTACCCTACCCATCCACCCACAACGACACAGACACGCACAAACACTCACATGCAGACTACACACACACACACACACACACATAGAAATGAACACTAACAAACATACATAGCCCACAGTCACAACCCCCCAACCACCGGTGCTTCCCACCCCCGACCCCATCATCCGATCAACCCACCGACCGCCCATAGCACCCACCCCCACCCATGAGTCATGACTCATAACCCTCTTCCCTTCTTTCACCACCAGTGGTTCTACCCCCTACCTACAAACACAAGGCACACACATGCAATGTGTTTAGCGTGTGCGTGTGTGTCTCATAGGTGTGTGAGATGACCGTGTGTGAGATGACTATGTGTGCATGTGTGCGTGTGTGTGTGTGTTTTCAGGTGGTTGCGCGATGATGCGTGTGAACATGTGTGAGGGAGAGGGGAAGGGGTATGCCGCATGTGTGTTAGGGGGAGGGGGTTTGCAAATGAGTGTGGAGATGTTGGTGGTTTTTGTGTGGAGGTTATCGATGGGCACAGGAAAGGAGAGTGTGGTTAACACGTGTGTATGGGGGGTGGATTTTGTGTATGGAGAATGGTCAAAGTTGAGGCTTGTGGAGATTGATGGTGGGTGACGGGGTAAGGTAGGTAGGTGATGGGTGTGAGGTTGGCGATGGTAGATGGATAGGGAGGGGATGTGTGCTGCCAGGGTAGGAGGTGGAACTGTCTGTGGTTTATGAGGTAGGGTTAACATTTGACAAGTCATTAAACTTTTTAGGGCAATTAAGTCACTTGACCAATAATTTGATGCCATCCAATCGGTAAGGGAGTCACTATAACTTTGCAAATAAGAGGGGTAGCGAGTGCATTAAATTCAAAACACAAGGGTATCGAGTGTAATTTTTCCTATTCTTTTGAAGGAAATAACGCCACTAAACTCCTTAATTTTAGAGGTAATATGCAATCGAGGACTGTGTTTTACCATAATAGCACTTGTATCCTTTGAGCAAACAAAACACTAATAGCTTTAAAGATTCTTATGAAAGACATAATTGCCCTTCACCCACCATCATATCATCTCTTCTCACCTTTTTTTTCCTCTCATGTCACTCATACTCAGTTCGCGACCACCAACCACCACGACACTACCATAAATGATACCATTTAAATCACCACCCCACCCACCTTCTATCAATAACTTACCTCTAACTTGTGTTTGCACCACACTCCCCCTACGCCCCCCACCCACCCCCTAAGGCTTAGCCCAAATCCCAAAATGGCGCACTTGATTCTAACCCTAACCCAACCCAAAACTGATGTCGATCTTAAGTGTTGTTTAAATTAACGATTTGGATGAGTATTGGGATGAAGAAAAATTCTTGGGTGTTGTTTAAATTGACGATTAGGATGACTGTTGGACAAAAACAATTCAACTTTATCTCTATTTTTTAGATTCATGAGATTTAGTAATTGTGTTGGTGGTGTGTGAAAGAAAATTATGGATCGATTATGGGTTAAATTGTGGTGGTAGGTCTGGCGGTAGTGGGTCATCAAGTTGGTAGCTATAGTGGGCCTGTATTGCTGCTGTGTTTGGCTTTTGATCGATGTTGATGGTCATTGCAGTACAACTTGTGTGTTTGGGCTTCGTTGGCGGTTATGAAGGACGATGGAAACTAATTGTTACCCCTATGGTTGGATTATGTTGGCTTAATTATATCTTATTTTGATAATAACAACACATTTATTATGTTCTAATGTGTGCTTTGAGTGAATTCTTAGTAGGTATACACACACACACACACACTAATGAAGACACATTTGAGAAATTGGATGTATTGATTGAAATCAAAGAAGCTCAAAGTTATAGTGGATATGTTAAGAAAGCTTCATTAAATCCAACATCAACGAGCAATAAAAATGCAAAGGCTAAGTTATTTTCCATTGTGATTCTTTGCTATTATGTAACCAATCTTATTTTAATGCTCAAATTGATAGATATGGCCTAAAATGACCTTAGGATATATTGTCCATGGCATAACTAGTGTGTTACTTGACAAACTTTGGAGCTTACTCGGATTTTCTCATACATGTTGGAGCTAATCTTTTGATATTTTGATACATGTTTTCTTTGCTTTCTAGCAAACAATCCAAAGTGGATTGTAGTCGATTGTATTGCATTAAAGTTGGACTGCAAGCTCTAGGATTCAAAAATAGCGGCTAGGTTTGCTAAAATTCAAACTAAATCTTCATATAATAGCTATATTCACATTCTCGCCTTGTAAAAATGATTTGAAATTTTTGCCATACACCATGAAACCAATTTCCAAGCCTCCGTAAGTTAGAGAAACATCAAAACTCAACAGTATACATTTTCTCTCTTCAATCTCTTGATTTCATATCATTAAGGGGGCATCTTTGTAAACAAACCATTATTGAGAGTGAGCATTCTTCAAACCATTATCTTATCTCTATTGTACTAGAGCTTTTATTATATTGATCTCCTTTCTAGAGAGTTTCTTTGAAAACAATTAACCATTGAAAAAGAAGTGTGATCAAGGCTAGGAGTTGTCAAGTCTTAAGTCAGCTTTGTGGATTTAAGGCTTGTCTTTGATGTGGAGATACCATCAAGTATTTGTAAGGTTTTTTTTATCTTGATCCACAAGAACATTGTTGCTAGTGGATATTAGTGTTCTTATAAGGAACTTCCTAGAAGAGATGGAAGTAGACTTCAAGGTAATTAAAGTTGAACCACTTGAATCTTCTTATCAAATATCTCTGACTCAATGACTTTATTTATTGAACTGTAATTGTGTGATGTGTAGTCAGCATATCGGTTAAGCTTGTTCATGGGCTTTATATGTCTGTGATTAGCTTAACTTCCAAATTAATTTTCAAAAACCTTACCCCTTCTAGAGTTGCTTTATCAGTTTTGGAAGAAACTGATAGAATCTTTTCACATTTCGCATAATGAGTAATTTCATCAAAACATAATGACTTTATTTTATAGGGTTGCAGTTGGGCTGAAAAAATCGTGGGCAACCCGTGTCAGCAATAGAAGTATGAACATGGACTTACTTTTATGGAAACATGGTGGACATGTGTACAAAATTCTGAGTCCGTCAAGAATATTGGCTAGGCATAGGCAAAGGATTTTAAGGGCCAACTCAGTCATGGAAAACTTAGTCCGTTCAACTTTTAATGTAGCATAATTATGCATAGATAACTTTATGAGTGCAATAAATGTTTTTTTTTCTTTAATCTGTAAAATCCTCTAACCATATGGGCTGGGAGACCTTTGAAGACTTCTTTTTTCTACTTTGTTCTTTATTGGAGGATTAAACTTCTTTAAAAAAATTTCTAAATTCTTTTCTTTTTCTTTTAGTTAGTCCTAAAATTTTGTTTCCATATTTTTGTACTAAAATTTTGAGAGTTCACTGTACTTTTATTCATCATCCCACAAATATTAATCACATTTCCTTTTTAGGGAGTACCACAAAATTGCTCAATTTCTAAATTAAGAAAAATTCTGAAAGTGCTTTTACATATTTAGGCCCTGTTTGACAGGGCTTTTTTTTTCAGTTTTGGAAATTGAAAAAAATAATTGTGTTTGGTAACCATTTTTTTTTTCCTTCAGTTTAAAAAATAAGTTTTTAAATCAAGACTGTTTTTAAAAACTCAAATTAAAAACTCAAAAAATGAGTTTCGATTTTCAGTTTTGGTTTTTTTTTTATTGGAGGCCACCACCCTCCCACCGCCGGTAGCCACCTCCGGCGACTGCTGAAGGCCACGGTCGGCATCCACCAGCCACCACCGTTGGCCACCACCACGACCCACCACCGCCACCGCCACCGCAAACCACTAAAAAAAACTCAAAATAAAAACTGGGTAATCAAACAAAAAAAACACTCAAAATAAAAATTAAGTTATCAAACACCCACTTGTTTTTGTAAAAAAAAAAGGAAGAAAGAAACTGCTCTTTTTTTTTTTTTTGAAACTGAAAAAAAAAAAGTTGTCAAACAAAGCCTTACCCTTTTTATAATTTTTTATTTTATTTCTCTGTCCACATTTAACTCTTCACTAGCTCGTTTTCTCTCGCATGTCCCACTTTTTTATACTTTTTTATTTTATTTTTCTATGCACGTATAACACTACACTAACTCATTTTTTCACTTTCTTCCCCTCTTTTGTCTAAAGAATAGAATACAAAAACATAATATATGACTTAAATCATTAATCTGCATGATCAACGTATGTGTACTAGACTTGAATAATAATTGATGCGCTAAATAATTAATTAAATAAATAAAACTAACTTGTAACCATGAATATTTCATGAGCAGCCCATGTCAAGCTCATGCCTTTCAAAACTTTTATGGGCTACAATACACTTAAACAGATATTATTCCGTTTATAGATGGACTAAACTGAACGTAGGTAAAGTTTTTTATAATGACCGGGCATCTGGCTCTTAGGCTTATCCAGTCGTCCAAGTTACCCTTCCAAGTTATAGGCATTGGCAGTTTGGGCAATTTTTTAACTACCCACAAACCTATAAATTTTTCTATCTCGCTCCGCCTCCCTCCCATCCCCTGCCACAAATCCTAGTCTCCTCCGTCGTTGCCGGTCAAGGCCCTCCACGTTGACGGTCACAGCCCCTCCACATCTCTTTCCCCGCCATCAATGATCAAGTTCTAACTGGTAATTAATTATTTAATCCATTTCTTAGAATCAGCAATGCCCATTAGCTTTACTGATCTAAGAGAGACATACTACCTCTACAATGTCATTTTCTTCGACGACGAGATTAGCACGGTGGTCACAAACGGCTCTGAACATGCCGGAAGATGGATCCAAGAGATTGAAACCATCCATAGGTGTTGCCTCCACCGCCTCATCGTTTGCCTAGACATTGAGTGGCGCCTAACTTCGGCGGTGGCACCCACAACCCAGTCGCCACCCTACTGCTCTGCGTCGGCTGCCGCTGCCTCGTCTTCCAAATCATCCATGAAACTGGCTTCTCTATGCCTCGTTGCAGGTTTCCTTAATCCCAGTATACTTTTGTGGGCGTGGGCATCGAGAGAGATGTCGTGCAGTTGAGCTTCGACTACGAGTTCGATGTCATTGTTACCATGGTGGATCTCAGTCGCTTGGCGGCCGAGAAGTGGGGTGTGAGGGAGCTCCGTAATGCTAGGCTGTTAAGGAGCTTGATAAGCCGAGAATATCACATTGAGTAGCTAGGATGACTACCATCTCACACCCCGAAGCAGACACGATGTTTGAACTGGAAAAACTCACTATCAATTGTGGGTCTGCGACACAACTGATGAACAATATGGGATCTTTTTGCCTCTCGGGCCTGAGGACTTCGCTAAAAATGAAAACTAACTGAAGACAGAATACTGAATAGATCTACACCTGATGTGCCCACTACTTCCTATCGATACAAGACAGATCATCTAAGAAACTAGATAAAATAAATTGGCTAGAACTCTACAGACTATCTTCCCTGTTAATAAATTGGGTCAATGGACCCATTATCCGCCCACTAACAGATAATGTGTATTTGTTAGTCTGGATAATTACAGTTAATTAGAGGATATTTATCTCCTAAGTGTTTGAGGTAAATACATCTTTATCTCCTAAGAGTTGGAGGTAAAGCCAGTCTCTAATTGTATCTCTATATAAAGGCTAGAGATATCCCAATAAAAAAAGAAAGTCATAGCAATAATCCCTCTCTCTATAGCACTCTCTCTAGAGCAATCACCAAGCTCTAGGATTTGGTTCGTGGACGAAGAACTCGACTCTAGTAGCCGTTTTCGTACCTGCGAAAAAGATCAAGCGCGTTGGAGGCTCGTAACAACAAGGATCCTACGTCGGAATTTTCGAAGACTTCGTACGGTATGTTTTCGAACTCATTACGTGTTACGTGGTAGCACGATAATTGTTGTAATCGTTTCAACATTGGTATCAGAGCATGATTACTTGTTGATTCGCCTTTAACATGCTAGATTAAATAATGTGCATGTTACGATTTTTTCCGGATACATGAATGAGACCCATTATTAAAATTCGAAATTTATTGAGCATGTTTTTCTGAAAAATAATTAGATGTTTTTGTTCTCCTATGGTTGAGGATGAACTCCATAAAATTTCGTGATTTTTGGATGCATGATTTGTGAGAAATCACGATTTTATTTTTCAAGAAAACTGTGATTTTTTCGAGTTTTGGGACTCAAATTCGGAGCATGATATTCTGTTTTTATCATGATCGGTTAGTACATAATTAATCTATGTTGTATAAGCTTTCCAACGATATATCGTACGCATTATTTGGCTTAAAAACGAGAGAGATATGGCATCCCGAAGTTGGCATCGCGGCATGGTGGCGGCTGAAAAAATTAGGGTTTTCCTAGGAAGAGGATGAACAGTGTTACACGCGCGCCACGCGCTCACGCCGAGCCGCCGACGCGCGCCACGCGCTCAAGCCGAGCCGCAGTAGCGCACCACGCGTCAAGCCGCGCTGTCACGCGCCGCCACGCGCCCACGCGCGCAGCCAAGGCTGCTGTAACGCGCCACGCGCGCGTGCTACTCACGCGCCTGCCAGACACACAGATGCTGCCCCACACGCATGGCGGCGCATGGAGGCGCGTGAAGGCTGTTTCCGGCCATTTTTTGGACCCACCTCCGGCGCGTGAAGCCTTGTATTCGCTTCTGTAAGTTTGTTGTGGTATTAAATTTACTTTTGTACCCTCTGTGTGTGTTCTGTTTAATTTTTAAACGACTTTTTCTATGGAAAATTAACTTTAAAATTTTGTTTTATACACACAGAATTTTTATTTAATTTCAGAGGGCATATTAAGGATAAATTTACTGTTTGCCAATTTTTTAGGATTTATCTCTCAGTTTTTGGTCATTTGTGAGTATTTTTGTGGTACTTTTGTGGTTCCCAAAAATACGAATAATGCGTAAATATTATTTTTTGCACTTCGTGAGTAGCAATAAATATTTTGGGAGAGTTATATGACATAGATAAATTATGTCTAATTTGTTACATGCTTGCCTTGATTTGTGTTATGGTTTAAATATACTTTTGAGGTATATTTGTTGGGTTTTTGGTAAATCCACACTTTTAAACCATTTATATTTTCAAGGCCCTTGTCGCCCGTTTTTCCTTGGGAGGAGAATGTGGCCTATTCATCCATTTTATTACCCTGTAACTTCTTATTTGAGTATGCTAGTTTTAGGTTAAATGGATGGATATTAGATTGGCATTCTAAAGAAACTTATGTTTAATGTGTTTACTCTTGCTTTAAGAAAATTCTTTTGAGAATAATGTGCTGTGCGGCATCTCCATTTGTTTTATTGGAGTAGTTTGTAGTAGGATTCTCAAAGATGTTGTATTCTGCTATTTCCCTGTATATTTCGAGAAAGCCTTGTACGGGGATGTAATTTCGCACGCACATTATTCAAACCAGAATTTTCTTAGCATAAGTTATTAGAATGCCAATAGGGCTCAATGGAGTCCTTGCAAATTTAATTGCATGGTGCAATTTTATATTGTTCTAAATTATCATGTGGATGATTTATTATATTGTGGCTTATATGATGATGAAATTTATTGCGAAAAATTACTTGAAAAATATTTTTCCCAACTCACATACATGGGAGATGATTACGAGCTTAGCAGATTTTCGATTTCATGATGTGAGGAAGGATTATGTTTTTCATTTGAATTTTTTGAAATAAAAATAAGGATGTATAATTAATGTCTTTTCCTTGCGCAATCTAATGTAGTGAAAATAATGGCCACCAAAAATGTCATAGCTGATCTCGTTAAGGGTGAGAAACTTAACGGAGATAATTATGACGTTTGGCACAAAAAGATGAAATTCATGCTGAACGAACAAGAGCTCGAGGAGCACTTGACCAAGGAGATGGTCGCGCCAACTGAGGCGCAACCCCTAAGAGACCACACTGCCTACCAGAAATGGAATCAGAAAGATCGTAGTGCGCGCTACACCTTGTTGAGCAGCTTGCAAAATGATCTAATTGGGCAGTATGATGAACTTCCAACTTGCAAAGCTTTATGGGATCAGCTCAAGTTTTCTTTTGGTGGAACCTCAACTACGCGGCTTCGTAGCCTTGTGATTAAGTTTGAGGAGTACACAAAAGACCCTAAACATACCATGAGTGAACATCTAAGGATGATGTCCAATATGATTGGTAAGCTAAGGGATGCTGGCCATGCGCTCACAGATGAGCAGCAAGTCAGAGCTGTCATAAGGTCCCTTCCTGCCTCGTGGGCCAATATGAAACAGATATTGACCCACAGTGAAAACATCAAGAACTTTTCTGATGTTTCACAGCATGTCATCCTTGAGGACGAGACTCGAGATACTGACAAGACCCTTGCTTATGTCGCCCAAGGGGGATCGCGCAATGCAAATGGCAAGCGCGAAAGACAAAGTAAGAAAGGTAAGAAAGGCGAGGCTAGCACTTCTGCGCCAAAGGAAGGAAAAATGAAGAAACGCAAGAGAGGAAAACGTGGTGGGAAAAAGGATCTGTCTAAAGTTAAATGCTTCAACTGTCAACAGAAAGGACACTTCGCTCGTGATTGCACTGAGCCGAAGAAGGTACTTTCAGAATCTCTCTCTCAGTTATATGTTTCCTCACATGTGATGGTTGCTCATTCCCAACCTGTGTGGTTTGTGGATACAGGTGCAACAAAACATGTAGCACGTGATCGAGAGGGGTTCGTAGATTATCACCGGATTCCAGCGGGTAGCAAACATATCTTCATGGGAAACAATAGTTCCGAAGAGGTGCTAGGGGTTGGTTCTTACCAGCTCAAGTTGCGCACTGGGCGCACATTGATTCTAGAGGATGTGCGATATGCACCCACAGTTCGGCTTAATCTACTTTCAGTTACTGCTTTATTAGACAGTGGTTTTTCCTTTATTTTTAGGGGTAATAAGTTGGACATTTTTTTGGATGATGTTTTGTTCGGACATGGTTTTCGCATGGATAGTCTTTTTCAAATGGATTTAATTGATTCTCAGTCTTCTTATTCTTATGTGGTGAATGATAATATTGTGAATGATTCTACCACCTGGCATGCAAGACTGGGCCACATAGGCCAAGATAGAATGACTCGTTTGGCTAGAGAAGGCCTTTTAGGCCCACTCGCAAAAGTCAATCTACAAACTTGTGAGGCTTGTTTGGCCGGTAAAGCATGCAGGAAGCCTTTTGGAAAGGCTGTGAGAGCAACTCAACCACTTGAGCTAGTTCACTCTGATATATGCGGACCTATGAGTGTAAAGGCACGCCATGGCGCCTCTTATTTCCTTACACTGATAGACGATTATACGCGATATGGTTATGTGTATCTGATATCTCACCGCTACGAAGCTTTGGACTGTTTCAAACGCTTTGTAGCTGAGGTTGAGAATCAGAAAGAGAAGAATTTAAAAACTCTTCGCACTGACCGAGGACGCGAATATTTGTCAGATCACTTCAAGAAGTTTTGTGAGGAAAAGGGGATACGCAGGCAACTTACTATTCCTAATACTCCACAACAAAATGGTGTTGCGGAAAGAAGGAATAGAACATTGTTAGACATGGTTAGGTCTATGATGGCGCAAGCAAACCTTCCTATATCTTTTTGGGGGGATGCCCTTTTGACTGCAGCCTATATACTTAATCGTGTGCCTTCACAGTCAGTCAAATCCACCCCTTATGAGCTTTGGAATGACCAAAAGCCAAATTTGGATAACTTGCGCCCATGGGGCTCAGCAGGTTATGTTCACAGTACTTCTCATAAGTATGGGAAACTAGGGCCTAGAGCAAAGAAGAGTATCTTTCTAAGGTATTCTGAAAACTCTAAAGGTTATGTAATGTATGGTGAACATCCAAATGGTGGAAGGACTGAAATAGAGTCTCGTGATAGAGAATGATTTTCCTAGCATTGGAGATGCGAGTAAGAATCTTGACCTCTATGAGTTAAAGGAGGTTGAACCCACTTTACCATCTTCAAGCGAAGGTGGGGAATTAGTTCCTCATCCGGTTGTCGCTGAAGATAGTGTAAGTGATCTTCAACCTAGTGGGAGTATCCCAGACAGTGGGAGCACACCACAAGGACCATCAGGTCAACAAGATTCTCAACTGCGCAGAGGTGCACGAGGAAGAGTTCCACGTCGTCGTTTTGAGATTGACGGTGAAATTCTTATGTGCACTCCAAATGATGAGGACGAGCCTACTTCTGTGGAAGAAGCCTTATCTTCATCTGCTAGAAATGAGTGGATGGCTGCAATGAAGGATGAGTTAAGCTCAATGGAAAAGAATCGAGTCTGGGAGTTGATTGACCTTCCGCCAGGGCGCAAGACTATTGGAAACAAGTGGGTTTTTAAAGTCAAACGCAAGGTAGATGGGTTAATCGACAAGTATAAGGCACGTCTTGTGGCGAAAGGCTATACCCAACTGCGGGGTGTGGACTATGAAGATACTTTCTCCCCAGTGGTGAGATTTGCTTCAATTCGTCTGATCCTAGCTATTGTCGCCCAGCAGGATTTAGAACTTTTTCATATGGATGTTAAGACTGCGTTTCTCAATGGAGAACTAGACGAAGAGATTTATATGGCTCAACCCGAGGGTTTTGAAGTCAAAGGACATGAGCGCAAAGTTTGCCGTCTCAAACGTTCTATATATGGTCTCAAACAATCGTCTAGGCAGTGGTACTTTAGGTTTCATCATGCCATTACCTCTATAGGTTTTGAAATGATTGAACAAGACCATTGCGTTTACGTAAAACGATCCAAGAAAAATATTCTAATCCTTTCTTTGTATGTGGATGACATTCTTTTAGCTGGAAATGACATGAGTTCCATTGTCGCCACTAAGCAGTGGTTGTCCTCAACTTTTGAGATGAAGGACATGGGAGAAGCTAATTATGTGCTCGGGGTTAAAATCATACGTGATCGTCCAAAGAGACTTCTCGGTTTGTCTCAAGAGACATACATCAAGAAAGTCATTGAACGATTTCGTATGCATAACTCAAAACCCATAGACACTCCAATGGACAAGGCGTGTACTTTGACCACAGACCAATGCCCAAAGAATGATGAGGAAATGAATCGGATGTCCAAAGTGCCTTACGCGGCTGCAGTAGGAAGTCTGATGTACGCTATGCTGTGTACGCGTCCAGACATCTGCTATGCCGTTGGAATGGTGAGTCGTTATCAGAGTAATCCTGGACCCGCTCATTGGAATGCGGTGAAGAGGATCCTTCGATACTTGCGTGGAACCGCTGATCTCGTCCTGTGTTATCATGGTGGAGACTTGAGACTGAGAGGATACAGCGATGCTGATTGGGGTGGTGATAGAGATGAGCGCAGATCCACTTCAGGTTATGCATTCATACTAGGAGGTGGAGCTATCTCTTGGTGCAGCAAGAAACAGACTTGCATCGCCCTATCCACGATGGAGTCGGAGTATGTTGCTTGTTCAGCAGCAGTCCAGGAAGCTGTTTGGTTGAGGTCATTCTTACAGTCTTTAGGGGTTACAGCTCATGCAGATGAGGCTGTCACTGTTCACTGTGACAATACAGCTGCCCTAGATTTTGTAAAGGACCCCAAATATCATGGGAAGGCCAAACACATAGGCCTTCGTTATCACTTCATTAGAACTTTAGTTGCGCAAGGAGAGGTGTCCATGAAACATATACCTACTGGCAGAATGGTGGCTGATCCTTTGACCAAGCCCATTGCTAGAGATGTTTTCCTTTCTCACATTAGGAGTATGGGACTCCGTAGGTTTTGACATGTTTATGGCATCTTATGTGCTTGACATTTATTATATTAAATTTTCGTTCCTTGATTTGAGTTTATTATGGAATGAATGAATAATCTTTGTGATTACATATACATCCTTGTTGAGAGTGTCACCAGGCTCGAATTGACCCACTCACACGGGTAATTCACCTTGGCGCTAAGATAGCGAGCAAGATGAGACATAATTGTCTTAAGCGCCAAGTGGGCGAATAAGATGATACAGCTTATAAAGCAAACATGTCGCCTTAGTTGGAGCTAAGATGAGACCTAATAAATGTAGGTCGATCATAGAGTATCTCCACAACTCTATGTAGCCTGTTTACAGCCGAATGTGAGATTTCAGGCAGGCACTATGAGAGTGACTGGGCTGAAAAACTCAGGTTAGGCGCTTGTACAGCGACTAGACTTAGATTCGTATGGCGTATTTATTATACATTTATGTGACACGCCCTTGAGGGTTACGCCATAGCATGCAAATCATACTGCATGTGCTAAATGCAGACCGACAGTGGGAGTGTGCTTCGTCACTGTGTGAGCCACTTGGATCAAAATTTTTGATCATATATGGTACCCTTTTCACCTTAGACTATGTCATGAAGAGGATACTCAATGTCGCTACTTTAGCATGTACCCTTGGATCATGGATGATGCGGTCTCGCGGGGCATGTCTAGGAAAGCGGTTGGGTCTAATTGGAATGACATGAGGGCTTTGGGAAGAAAGTTCAATATTACATCATGTTGTGTGATTCATAGCCCGGGCGACTTTGTCGATTTTCGTTTCGATATGAGTCATGAATACATAACATATGAGAGGTTTAACACTGCTCACTATGAGGGATTTGAGAGTGTTTAATCTGGTGTAATTGAACTATCTGGGGTACATACGAGATTTATTGGAGTGATGTATTGTGTTAGTTTGGTGATAACTTAATACAATACTCCTCAACTGGACATCCTTTCTCGTAGGTCGCACGTTCCATTTCCTGTATGAGGAGATGAGTGGACGAGAGATAAAGAGGGACTACGATTTATTTGCCCTGTGTGTGGGCGAGTGGGAGCTGTTAATAAATTGGGTCAATGGACCCATTATCCGCCCACTAACAGATAATGTGTATTTGTTAGTCTGGATAATTACAGTTAATTAGAGGATATTTATCTCCTAAGTGTTTGAGGTAAATACATCTTTATCTCCTAAGAGTTGGAGGTAAAGCCAGTCTCTAATTGTATCTCTATATAAAGGCTAGAGATATCCCAATAAAAAAAGAAAGTCATAGCAATAATCCCTCTCTCTATAGCACTCTCTCTAGAGCAATCACCAAGCTCTAGGATTTGGTTCGTGGACGAAGAACTCGACTCTAGTAGCCGTTTTCGTACCTGCGAAAAAGATCAAGCGCGTTGGAGGCTCGTAACAACAAGGATCCTACGTCGGAATTTTCGAAGACTTCGTACGGTATGTTTTCGAACTCATTACGTGTTACGTGGTAGCACGATAATTGTTGTAATCGTTTCAACATTCCCTAAGTCTAGTTTTGTTTGTGGATTTGACGACCCCTTTCCTCGTTGTTCTGCCCTTCTTTTATACTTGTATCATTCATAACTTTCTCTCTTCCGTAACTACCCATCCTTATCTTTATTGAGAATAACTTCTTAGGCTCCACGATTGGCCGTTTTCTTTTGAAGTCTCCTCAGTAGTGCTGACAACTGTCCATTCATGAAACCGTCTGTTAATCGTGGCTACCGACCTTCTTACCATGTTTTCACGTTGCCCATTACTGTCGATATTGTTGTACCTGTTAGCGATTTTTCTCCCTGTACGACTCAATTTCAAACTTTTGCTTCCCGCGCTTTCCCATTCACTTATCTTTTATTTCACATTCGGTAATTATTATCTCATCACTAACTGTAACATTCATGCCTCTTTCCACTTCCCACATCAAGGAATTTTTTACGATTCTTATCATATCACGTGTTTATGCATTAACTGTTATGAAAATGTTTGTGCCGCCAACACACAGTATACTTGTATTGATGCCTTTGCTTATTTTGAAATTGAAAGAAGGTTGAACGCAGCAGAATGTCATTGTAAGGCTCAGTTATTTGTGAATTTTATTGGGATGGGAAGCGAATCCGAAGTTACAGTAAGCTATATTCCCTAAGAAGCTGGCATTTGGAATGAATGCTTCTGCAAGAAGTCTTAAGGGAGCTTTCGTCCATTTAAAGCTTTTTTGACGTGGGATATCACCTTGTCTTGACCTTGACCTCTAGTCCTCTTAGGCACTTGGCTTCCCAACCAATGAAATCTTCTTGCTTGAATATTTCTTATACATCCCATGATTGTTTGATTGTGTTCGTTGATTTAATTGGGATACATGTTTATATGATTAAATTAATTTTAATTAATTTTTAAAATCATATTCACCCCCCTTTAGAGTTGCTTTATTGGATTTGCTAACTTTGAGAATGTGTTACAATCTTTCAACATTACGGATACAAGACTCCACTTGCATATAACGCAATACTTGACCGTATCTTACTAAAGGTGTTTAATGCAGTATTTTACTTAAGGGGTTAATTGATATTTTCTCTTTTTTTAAAATGACAATTATGCCAATGCTCACAAACCTAAAACTTCTCCATCTCACCCTTCCTCCCTACTATCCTCTGCCAAAGGCAAAGTCCACTCTATTGTCATCGCTCACAGGCCCTCCCCATTTCCCTCCTTAATGCCGCCTCCACCTCTGACTTCTTGCCATTAATGATTGGGATCTAATTTCTAATTAATAATCCAATATATTTCCTTATCTCTGATGCGACTCTCTACAACCAGCCATCGACATCCAAAAGAGAAACAATACCTCTACAACGCCGCTTTCTTGAACAACAAATTTTTTGCAAGATGGCCAAAAACAGCTCCGAACATGTCAGAAGGTGGATCGATGTGATCGAAACTATCCACAACCCTCATTAGCAGCCAAGACATGGAGTGGCTTCCCAGCCTAGACATGGAGTGGCTTCCCAGCTTCGACAGCTCCCACAATCAAGTCACCATCTGCAGCTCTGCATCTGCTGCCTTTTTTTACAAATCATCCACCAAATCAGCTTCTCCTTGTCTCTATGCGAGTTTGTCGATAAGCCAAACTACACTTTTGTGGGCTTGGGGGTGGAAAAAGATGTCGATCAGTTAAGCACCAACGACAGGTTCGATATCACTGCTAATGTGGTTCTTGATGGTTTGGCAGCCTGAAGGTGGGGTGTGAGGGACAGCCATAATGTCGGGTTAAACTGTTTGGAGGAGTTGGTGCTTAGTAGGGTGGTTGATAAGCTGAAGAATATCACATTGAGTAGCTGGGACGATTGTCGTTTCACCTTAGAGGGGGCACAGTATGCTTTTTTTTATTTTATATATATAGAGAAGTTAAAAAATATTTACCAATGATAGGAAAAGTATTATGACATGCCCAAAAAGGCAAGTAAAGATTCACAGATAATATCCCATCTGATAGGAGTAGCAATAAAATAAAAGCCTACATAAAAAAAGGACAAAATAATGTAAGAAAACATACAAACCCACAAATAGATAAACTGTTTTTTTTTTTTTTTTACGAGTGAGCACTAACTAACTAACTAAATATAACCAGGTACATACAGGATAAACCCTACTAAAACATGATATGTATTAACTAATACAAGATAAAACTAAGAAAAACAACCAATACAAAGGCACACTGTCATCCACTAACCCAAATTCCAAACACGTATTCCCTCTGCTGCAGCTTGGCAGCAATCCCCATGCATCCACTCCGACGCCAAAAAAAAGCACACTATCATCCACTAGCCCAAATTCCAAACATGTATCCCATTTGCTGCAGCTTCGCATTGATCCTTGTGCATCCACTCCAGCACCGGAAAAACCACCTTCTCCGGCCATCTCATTGCTGCATGTGCCCAGAGAACGCCAAAGCAAAACCATCAGGAGCCTTTACCCCCATCAAAATCACTAAAATTAATAACCCTTAGAAGCCCCTCACAACCACTGACCGTCAACCTTAGCCCATTAGAATCACCGACATACCATCAGAATCACCAATCTCGCTGTCAACTACCTTGGACCCTCGCAACCATCTTCAATCGGAGGAAAATCACCTTCAATCGATAGTCCCTCACAACCACCTAGGCCCATCACCAACAAAATCACTAACTAATCTACCTTAACCCAACAGCTACTAACCGTCAATCGCAACTAGCCAACCTTTCTAGGACAAGAGAGATCAACTAGGGGGTGGGGAAAATAACCTAGAAGAAAAAGCTTGACCTAGACTCACCTTCCAATTCCAACTCACAATAGCACATCACATACGAAACCCCGACAGCACAAATGACCTACACCCGAAGCCCACCACAACAGAATCATGGAGAAGCCCAAGGTTCTCGCCAGCTTAACCCCTTCTCAAACTCCAACGAATTTCTAGTGCCGACTAAGTGGATAAGTAACCTGTCCGATTACGCTCCGCCGTAGCGATCGGGGATGTAGCTCCCCATCGCCACCAAGATCCCACACGAAACAACAAGTTATTCTACCACATCACCACATGCCAAAAACTTGCAGTAGTGACAAAGACGAATTTAAGTGAGAAAAAGTTTTGCTTAGAAGGGATGTTGTCCTTATCACGTCTGTCAGAGAAGTTTTTGGCAACTGCTTTTGTATTGAGGCTTTTGCTTCTTTTGAAATCTAGCAGAATATCATTGTAAGGTTGAATGCCTCAATTGTATGTGAATTTGTATTGATATTTTCCAAAGTATATGCCGCAAATGGTCGTCTTCACTTGGTTTCATGACATGTGCAAGCAGTGAAGGTTAATGATGACGGCATGATTAGGAAAGCTATCAAATTGAGATTTTTAATAAGCATTTCTTTCAAGAGAAATCAAAAATATATACCAGGATAAAGGAAGTTAGGATTTACAAGAGCTGTAGAGATTTTTAGGATTAAAAATGGATGATAACCCCATCCATTAGGTAGCTGATTACAAACCATAATAACAGGTATTACCTTCTTTAGATACCATTTGCAGAATTATAAAAATAATAAAATATAAACAAATGCAATATATAAAAATAAAAATCTCTTATCCATTTTTTGGTACAATATTTCACATTTAATAAGCTAAGATGATGAAGTATGTAAATGTAATGTGATATATTAACATCAAAAGAATATATCAGAATCCTAACCACCTTAGCAACCAATTCACAACGGCCCTTTCAACTCCACAAAATACAAATACGCGTTTGCCCCTCAACTAATTATAAACACAACAAACTATTTCGAGACAATTTTCTTCCGACTCTAGGACTCTCTTCCACGCTGATCGTCTTGAACTTTATCCTAATTACAAAAGGGAAAACTTGGGGGGGGGGGGGGGGGTGGTGGATATAAGAGAATTATAAAGAGATAAATAAATAGTTATAACGTTGTAAATACACACCAATATTAACAGCATAACCAATGCTTAGAATCCAAATGGAGTACAGCATATGCCCTGATTGTGTTAGCCATACTTTGAAGTAAATCTAAAACTTTGATTTCTAAAGAATGAGAAGGCTAAACAAGTTGCTCAATCAACGACAATTACGAGGTTCTTAGAACTAAGGACTTACATACCTTTCCCTCAGAGTATTTCTATTTTACAACTGCCAGAACTCATGCAGTCAACAGATAATTGGAGCCACCTTAAAGTATGTCACTTTATGCTAAAAAAATGGTAAAACTACACTTTATGGTAAAAAAAATATGAAGATACTAAAAAATAGATCAACTACACCAGGTTATGGCATAGAGATAAGATTATTAGGCCATATCCATTTGAAGAGGATATTCTCTGACTCTAATTCACTCAATTTAAAAACTATTTACCACTTACAATAGAAGAAGTGGCAACGCTACTTTAAATTTGGACGATTCTACCTCAATACAATGCTTATAATGCCAGGGGGAAACATCTTGTTGTCAAAGAAAACATATAACCAAAAAGGTAAAGAATGCATTGTCTAGCTTTTGTTGCTTTGGCACTATCGGTGTCCTTCAAAACCCAAAGCATAATTATGCTATCCTCCACTTGTTTACCCCGAAAGAGCCAGCGAAATAGAGAACCATAAGTATATCCTCTCTGAAATTCTTTTTGCTTGAGAAGCATGAGTCTGATCCTAAGCAAGAGTCGCGGTGGGGGCGGGAGTGAAGGAGCGTACGCACCTGGAGGAATCTAAGATTGGAAGCGACTTGAATAAAGAAATTCATAAAGAGTATTACCATTTGTTTAATATCCTAAGAAAGAATGGGAATGGGAATGGGAATGGGAATGGGGGTGGGGGCGGGAGCGACTGAACGTAAGCACCTAGAAAAATCATCTTCAATCGTAGGAAAATCACCTTCAATCAGAAGTCCCTTACAACCCCCTAGGCTCGTGACCAACAAAATCACTGACCTAATCTACCTTAACCTAACAGCTACCAATCGTTAATCACAACTAGCCAACCTTTCTAGGGCAAGGGGAAAAGGGGATTAACTAGGGGGTGGGGGAAACAAAAACCCTAGAAGAAAAACCTTGACTTAGACTAACTTTCTAACTCCAACCAACAGTAGCCCACCACAATCCAATCATGGAAAAGCCCAAGGATCCCGCCAGCTTAACCCCTCCTCAAACTCCAAACAATCTCTAGCACAGGACAAGTGGATAACTAACCAGATCGATTATGCTCCGCCGTAGCGATGATGGCTGTCTAGCTCCCCATTGCCACAAAGATCCCACACGAAACAACAAGCTATTCTACCACATCCAGAAAATGGGTAGTGGTAACGAGACGAATTTACAAGAGAAAGTTTTGTGGAGAAGGGATGTCGTGTTTATCTCGTCTCTCAGAGAGAAGTTTTTGGCACATTGTGCTTGTATTGAGGCTTTTGCTTCTTTTGAACTTGGAAGCATGTTGAATGTAGCAGAATATGATTGTAAGGTTCAATGCATTAACCGTATGCGAATTTGAAGATGGGAAGCAGATCCTAATGTGCAGTAAACTCTATTTCATAAAACCTGACGATTGCGGATAATGCTTGTATTGATGCTTTGCCAAGTATAAGCCATATAGGTCGTCTTCACTTGGTTTCACGACACGTGTACGTATTGTCGCGATAGACTAGGGTTGCAAACAGGTTGCACAGTACCATTGCCTTTTTGGAGCATCCGTACACTGACTTTGAAGAATTAGAGACGTTACGGTATAATCATCTGGTGACAATGTTTACACGTTTATCTGTAAAGTGTGCTACTACAATGGCCGAATATAAACATCTCCCCGAGATAACAGAGTAGCAAGAGCCCATCGTCGACCAGTTTGAAATAGCTCCAGTCAGCAATGCGGTTGACACTGAGCCTATGCAGGGATCAGAAGAGGATGCGCGGGTTGAGGAAGATGACAATGATATTCGGGCTTTGGATCTAATTATATCGCAAACGAAAGGCCACAAAAGATCTACACGGATGAAGAGCTCTATTGAACAAGCAACTCAACCTATAAAGCTGAGAAGGTGTGCACTATGCAACAAAATGACCAACCATGACAAGTGGAACCATTACAAGGTACTGGGGATAAGTCCTGGGAGTTTGCAAGATGAGGAAGAAGATAATGCCGAAGACGAGGAACAAGAAGATGCAGTGGACCTTTAGTCTAATTAATTTTTTTTTGTAACAATCTTTTATGAGCCATCAAGTCTGTTGGACTTTTTGTAATAATTCTTTTATATATTTTTTTGTAATAATCTTTTATGAGCCAGAAACATATCACAACATAACATTAAATTTTTTTTCTTCTCGTCCGCTATATAGTGTAGCGGACGGCATAGTAGAAACATCACACTTCAACACTTAGAATTTTTTTGGTGTTATAGTCGTTCGCTAGACTATATAGCGGACAACCTAATAGAAACATTAGACTTTAACACTTAGAATTTTTTTGGTGTTTTTGGCTTTTTGGCCACCTTGAATTACACTTCAACACTTTGTTTTTTTTTTTTTTGTGGTTTAGACCGTCCGCAACATAGTGTAGTGAACGGCCTACAAGAAACATTAGACTCAACACCTGGTTTTTTTTTTTTTGTGTTTCAGACTATCCGCTGGACTATGTAGCGGATGGCCTAACAAAAACATTAGACTTCAACACTTCAGTTTTTTTATTTGGTGTTTTAGATTTCAACACTTAGTTTTTTTTTTTGGGTGGTTTAGACCGTCCGCTACATAGTGTAGCGGACGACCTAACAAAAACATTAGACTTCAACATTTGTTTTTTTTTTTTTGTTTCAGACCGTCTGCTAGACTATGTAGCTGACGGCCTAATAGAAATGTAAGAATTCAACACTTAGATTCTTTTTTTTTTTTTTGGTGTTTTAGATTTCAACACTTAGTTTATTTTTTTTGTGGTTTAGACCGTCCGCTAGACTATGTAGTGGATGGTCTAACAGAAACGTTAGACTTCAAGACTCAGATTTTTTTTTTTTTTTTGGTGTTTTAGATTTTAAGACTTAGTTTTTTTTTTTGTGGTTACAAAAACATTAGACTTCAACACTTATATTTTTCTTTGGTGTTTTAGATTAGATTTATTTTTTGGTGTTTTAGATTTCAACACTTAATTTTTTTGGGTGGTTTAGACCGCCCGCTACATAGTGTAGCAGACGGCCTAACAGAAACATTAGACTTCAACACTTGTTGTTTTTTTTTTTGGTATTTCAGATCGTCCGCTAGACTATGTAGTGAACTGCCTAACATAAACCTTAGACTTAAACACTTGTTTTTTTTTCTTTTTTTGGTGCTTTAGGCCGTCTGCTAGACTATGTAACAGACGGTGTATGAGTATACATGTAAAGACATTACTCTCATTTTCTTTCCCACCATCAACCTGTCTCAATGAGGGCAAAAAAATCACACCATAAAATTTTCTTACCACCATCAAACATGTCTTAAAAAGGGCAAAAGATCTACACACAACACCAAAAGAACCACAATACAAAAAAAAATACATGTCTCAATAGAGATCAAATGTTTCAAAATAAAAATGTTATTTCATAAAAATAATCGTTTACAATGTTATCATTGGACCTCAGTTTGAGCCGAATTCTTGTCGTTAGCCGGATTTACAGTATACCTAACTACTCTAGGCCGGCCGTATGAATTTGCCAAGCTATTCAATATCTAAAGGCTTCTATGTCTGCTTCACTCCAAACGGCCACCTTGAGACTCTCACACCGACAAATGTAGTCCATGTACATGCAGACAAATACGCTATAGTCCGAATGCTTGGGCCTCCGTCTCTTCAATCAAACTTTGAGATTCGGCTTCGCCGATACTCTTAGTCCACGGAGAAAATGAATCATGGCACAAATAAAATCCTGTGGAGAAATAAAAAATGGCATAAGCTACGAGTTAAAAATTACAAGAAGCAAAAATAAATAAGCATAAAACAACAATTGCAAGATTACCGTAGCATCCAATTGGTATTTGAAAAGCTCTTTCACGGTCATCGTAATGGCATCGTCGTAGAGACTGTCCAGGATTGATACGAGCATCTCAGTTTGTTCATAGCAAACCAAGTACCAGTGGTTCCTATTACCGCAAAATGGTAATAGGAACACGTCAGCATCAAGGGCGCTCACTAGACTATCCCTATTAAGAAATGCAAGGAGCGGAGTTGCCTGTTTCCAATGGATCAAGCTTTTCTTCCCCTTCCTTTTGACCCAATTCTCCCATTCAGATACGAGCATGCAATGAAAATACAAATCCAATAGAAAAATATGGGGATACGTATTCGGCCTATCCCGATCCTATAGCTTCAAAATTTTGACGTAGGCAGAGATGACAGTGTCGCCCAACCAAGCCCCTGATTTTAGGATGGACATTTCCTCTAGGGGGTCAACTGGGGAATATTACCCTTCGGGGGGTCAACCAGGGGATATTGCCCTCCATGGGAGTCCATCGGCAGATATTGCCCTCCGGGGGGCCAGAATATTCCGCCACGGGACGACTTGCAGTGACTCGGAAAGATTGAAGTTTGTGAAGTCGAAGTCTTGTGTGACTTGACTCTGAGAGAGGGGTAGTATTTTCTGAGTCCTGATGCAAAGAAAATGAGGGGGCATTGAAATCGTCCCAATGAGGCATTCCCATGCCCGATGACGATCCCCAAGCACCACCCATTCTCGCTACAGAGGACCACCTACTCCCTCGCTCACCCTCGAACGCACATGGGGAGGCTACCACCTCAGATACTCCATTCCTGGGCTGACGCCCAAAGGTTGTCCCGTATAATGGAGCAAAAATTCCCCGCAGCCAAACGCGAAAGCATCAGCCTGGGCATGAAGTTTTGCTCCCATGGCATCCACCACTCCCTTCCGCTCACTCAGCTTCTTGAAGAAGGCGAGCGAGGCATTAACCTACATCCAAAGAGTTAATAAGTAACTTTAAACACAAACAGGATTAAATGTAAAACAATAAACATTAAATTAAATTAAAAGCATTGGTTGGGCAACTTACGAGCTCGTATGCCCGTCGCTCATCGATTTGTCGTCTAGGGTGGTACTTCTGCCCTCTTTCAAACCTTATTGGACTATTCTCTTCTGAGTAATGCGGTAGTACCAGTCGTTGTATTGCTCAATGCTGATCACGGGGTCAGGCTCTAACACAATAGCAGCCAACGTGTCTTGCCAAGACTACCAAAGTTGAATTTCATGTGCGCACATTTTGTGCGCATTCACTTTGCCAAACCATGGGACACCCAGTGGGTTCCTGTTAACCCTCATAACTACGGCATCGGCTGGCAACCCTGCAGACAGTCAAAATGGCACATTGCACGATCTGGTAGTTGCCACTTCGCGGTCTCAAAGTGGATCAGTGGTTTGCGTTGTAACCCAGAGAGTGTGAAGACGAACAACTTTGCCACCCGTCACTCGAAATGTTTGTACGGTGCCTAACGCATTTTACCCAGAGAGAACGAGTCGAACTCTCTTTGATAGAATATGATGTTGTGATGTAATGGATATTATCTTTGAATTGAAAAATGAAAAGTGTGATGAGAAAGAAAAATAAAACAAAGAAGTTCCTTTATTATTCTCTTTTTAATTTGGTTAAAATAAAATGAACATCTCTCTCTCTCTCTCTCTCTCTCTCTCTCTCTCTCCCCCTTCTCCTTTCTCCCATCAATTTTCTATCTCCTTCGTGTCTCTTTCTCTCTCGTTTATCACATCAATATTCTAACTTGTTTTTCTTTCTCTCTCTTTGAGATGTAACAAAAAGACACTTCTCATTCTTATATAATTTTAATTCATAAACTTCACACAGCAAAATATTAGGAGTGGAACTTGGGCGGGCTAGATATGCCCAAGGTTCAGCCTATCCCTGGCCCACCTAAAAATTTTGTGCGCATGCGTAGCTCGGACATGTCCGTGCATGCGCATCCCATGATAAAATTTTTGGTGGGCGCAGGTTGACCAACATTGCATATTGATGTCCTCACTATTTTTTCCTAAAATGCAGCTTTGTCTAGTTAAAGTTGTATTATAGGGTTGCATTTTGAATCGCATGATTATTTAGTTGGACAAGATTAGAGATGGTTGGATAAGTTAGGATTGCATATCATGTCAGACATAATCTGACATAATCTGATAAGGTATAAATCATGTCCCTCGTTTGGACCAAACTTAGACTACGGGTTTTAGAAAAACAATTCTTGTAGCCTGTTTAGAATCGTAACGGATTGGATTACATTGCCGCCTTCACCACCAATGGCACCACCACCACACCTCTAACACCACCAAGACATCACTACGTCAACGATAATTCATAGGGCAATTTCAAACTACCACCCCATCAGAAAGCCTACTACCAGTGCAACCAACATCCAAATGCCAATTGCAAAGCCACCACTATTGCAACCACCGCCCGAACGCCAATTGCGAAGCCACCACTATACCTCTATCAACACAAAACCACTTCAGCATACCCATAACTACCACTGCAACCACCATCCAAAGACGCCAACTGCAAACCCACCACTAGACCACTAACACCATCAACACACCACCACTTAGCAGGCCTATCACAACCACTTTAACCACTATCCCAATGCCAATTTTAACCCACCACCACACTACTAACACCATCAATACACCACCATTTTAGTACCCACCACCGCCGCAACAACCACCATGCAATCACCAACTGCAAACCCAAAAACACCATCATTGCCCACCGCCACAACCTCCATCATCTACAGATTGCACTCACCATCAAACGTCACATCAATTGGTAGATGTTGCCGACCAATTGGTGCTGGTGATGGATGAGGCAGTCGGCGGGGAAGAAAGATAAAGACCACCAATTAACACCAATTGATCTTCGTCCATGACGGTGGGCGGCTGCGGCAACAGGTGTTATGCCTGTCACTATTGGTGTTGTGCCGGTACTGCACTACTCTTCTCCTTGGCCCATCACTCTTTGTCCCAAAGGTCCTTGAATAATGATAGAACCATCCCCCGTCATGACACAAAATTATCCCACTAAAAGGGATAAACTCCCCCATTATGTGTACAGTCAAATGCCAAATGAGATTACTTTTATCTTATCTGAAGTTACTATTCGGTGTGCCAAACACAGTCTAAAAGTATCTACTTGGATATTTTTTGCAAACTGACGACTCTAAGATATAATAACCGTTGCAAAAGTCTGTGTTTTTAATCCTATCTTGTTATAGAGAAAAGGCCACTCAACTCAATGACACAAGGACGAGGAAAAGGTAATGGTGAGTATATCGAGAGAACACGTACTATTTTCATTGATACTTTGATCACTTGAACTTGCAACTTTATATCTCACGCCTTACCAAAATAACCAGAGTACGTGATATTTTATAATAGTTTTGCATCATGTTTTGCCATGCAAATTAATTTTGCTGGTGCATGATTTGTAGGAAGATGCGACAACCTCCCTTACGGTGATTCTTGATGGTCATTGTATACTTTTGACGACATTTATTTAGTAACGTTAAAAAAGGAAAGTGATCTTAGTTAGCAGACTAGTTAATACTATTAAGAAATGACACTAAAGATGTCAAGGGAAGAGACACCAAACATGTTTAACAGCTATTAATAATCTCTGCATGAGTATTACATGAATATTACTAACATCTCCTTACAACCCGAATCGAACCCAAAACTTATACATAACAGTGAGACGCCTTTAACAGAGTAACTAGCTGCTAACATACTACTAGTTACTAGGGGGGTGTTTGAAATCCATTTTAGTTTTCAGTTTTTATTTTCAAAAAAACTAAAACGTCTTTGAGTTTTTTTTTTTTGGTACAGAACTGGTTGGTTGTTTGATAGCAGTTTTGTATACTTGCTTATTACTTTTTCAATTTTTTCCTCTCTTCTCTTTTCTTTCATTTTCCAATATCAAAGAACTTCTTCTGAGCTCTTATGTTCAACACCAGCTGCGCCCCCACCACGACCAACAAGTTTTCTTTGCCGTCGTCCAACGATAGCTATGGCGGTAACACATTAGCTTGTGCATTAAGACTTCATTGGTTTGATTGGGGTTTGATCGCCTTGTAATTTACCTGTGCAAATTAAAGATACTAAGGCCAATAGATGGATGCAATCTTTCGGTGGTGTTTGTTGCAAGGACAATGGTGGTCGTTACGATGGTAATTTGGATTTAAAGGAGTGGTGGTGACGTGATGGTGACCAATGTTGAGGGTTTGGCGTACGGCAGTGTTGGTCAGTGGTGGTGACGGTCAGTGGCTATGGTGTTGGCGATGTTGATAGGTTTAGTGTTCAGGTGTGTTGTTCAGTGGTGGTGGTGGTGGTGGTGGTAGATCGGCGATCAGTGCCTGTGGTGGTTGCAGTGTTTGTAGTTTGGTATTCCGTGGTGTTAATCACTTGGTGGTGGTGGTGGTGAGGTGGTCAATGGGTATGGTAGTTGACAATGTTAGTAGTTTGGTGTTATTGAATGATTGATGTTGGTGACGAAGATTCAAGAGAAGAGGAGATGTAAACATTCCCAACTCCCAACAAAAAGAGAAAGGTAGATCTCAAAATAAAAAACTGATAACTCCAAAATAGAGTTTTAAAAAATAGTCTAATTTTGAAAACTCGTTCAATAAATTAGAGGAAAAAAAACTTGAATTTTTTTCAAATGTCAATATATGTGTGTGTGTATATATATATATATATATATATATATATATATATATATATATATATATATTCAATTTTTAAAACCGAACAAAAAATTGTATCAAACGCTAGTTTATTCCTCAAGAAAAAACCAAGGTAGCGGAGCTTTCTATGCTGCTTGCTGCTTTTATTTTTGCTACTACTGTTCACCAGAGACAACTTGAGTCTTCGATTTTCATCCGTCTGCTCATTCCATGCTCTGTCTCTGTCCTCGAGCGTACATAACACATTCATCCGAAAGAATCCATGTCTATGTCCCGTTACAGTCGAAGCTTTGTCTTGTGCTCATCGAGACCCATGTACTGTATAACCCTGATTTCCAACGAGCTCCTATATTCGTTCACTCTCTCTTCAATCTTTGTGCTCCGTGCCTTCTGGTTTTTCCCACCAACAATCAGGTGTGTGCCCTAAACCTGCAATCAAGTATATGTGTTGCTTACTGTTTCGTGTGGGTTTAGTGAAATACGTCAGAATAGTCTTTTGTATATATATATTTTTTTGTTTTCTGAAAATGTCTATTTCCTTCCACGCTCTATTACGTGGTTTTTCAGACGCTCGTTGATCATGGAAATTCAAATTTGATAGCTGACGCACTTTCTAGCGACAAGGCGGAAAAGCATACATTATTTGAAAATAAACACTACCTTTTTTCTTAAAAAGGTCTTCTTCCGGTTGGTATTGAGTTAATTGGGTCAATTGCATTCAGCACCCCCAAGTTTTCAAGCGGACAAAGTTTTTTTTTAGCTATCTGTCACCCCAAATTTTATCAAGTGTGGCGTCCAACGCCCTCTGTCCAAATTCCGGCCAACAGCCTCACCGGAGAAGTAATTTAACTTAAACAAGGGGGCATTTTGGTCAGAACGATTAAAAAAAGGGAGGGAAGATTGCAATGGGTTTGTCGGGCAGAGGCGGAGGAGCGGGGCTGTTGCTGCTGTGGGGGGCGGAGGAGAGAAGAGGAAGGAAGAGAGGGGGCTCGGCATCGCCGACAGGGGGAGGGACGTTGCCTACGGAGAGTGCGGTTACTGCAGCCTCGAATTCTTGGCTGTTGATATGCATTACTCCGTGACGGGGGAGGGACTAGTTGGGGGGTCAACATCGCTGACGGGGGAGGGACTGTTGGCGGGGAGTGCGGCACCGGCCTGATATGCGAAAGAGGGGCAAGGGACAGCGGCGCAGGGCTGTTGCGGCCGTGGGGTGGGAAGAGAGAAGAGGAAGGAAGAGAGAGGGGTGAGGGGTCAGCGTCGCTAACGGGGGGAGGGACTTTGCCGGAGTGAATGCCGAAGGAGGGGTGTGGGGCGAAGGGGAGAGAAGAGGAAGGAAGAGAGGGGACGGGGTCTGCGTCGCCGACGGGGGGAGGGGCGCTACTGGCGGAGGGGGGGGCACAAGTGTGAGATGCCGCCGCAAGGGGGTTGGCAGCTCAAACGGGTGATAGAAGATTAGGGTTTCTGTTATTCACTTGATATTCCAAAAATGCCCTCCTAAGTTCAGCTTATTAATTTTTTTTGGCCGGAATTTGGACGGAAGGTGTTGGGCGCCACACATACGATTTTAGGGTGACAAATAGCTAAAAAAAAACTTTGTGGTGCAGCACGCTACCGCGTGAAAACTTGGGGGTGCCGAATGCAATTGACCCGAGTTAATTGATCATAGTACATTTGTCGAGATTAAAAAGTCTTTCATCAGAAGTATTTAGGATTTAATTTAGGTTACAATACTTTGTCCCTACTACTATTTAAATAGGTGGGGTTAAATTATTACTATTTTTTTGGTTAAATGCGCTCATACTTGTGCTGAAAGATAAATAGTGTCGCGAATGCATCTTTTACCGGCCATTAATAAATAACCCCACCGTTGTGATCATTATGAACAATCACATTGTGAAATGTGACTTATTTTTTTTCCTGCTAAGTTTGTTACTTCCTCCGTCCCTTACCGATCCATTTGACTTTCCACGTATATTTAGGATTTATATTGTGTGTCTTTCTCATTTTATCCTTTAGAGAGAGGGGGGAAGATAGTGGGCCATGAGAGAGAAGATTGGTCGGTAGAGTATTAAATGTGGAGATAGAAATAGAATAAAAAAGTGTAATGTGGTGGGCCAGGAGAGATAAAATGAGTTGGTACAGAATTAAATATGGTGAGAGAAATAGAATAAAAAAGTATAAAAATGGTAAATATGTAAAAATACCTACCGAATCTTTCCTAATTTGGAAGTGAGCAATTTTTTTGGGACGACCCAAGAAGGAAATATAATCAGTTTTTTAAGGACGGAGGGATTACTATATAACACCGAAGATGCCACGCCCTTGTTTTATCTCCCTGAATTTTAGAAACAAAATGTTAGAATTTGCGAATAGTTTAGCAACAGATTATATTAAAAATGAGCGGATTTAGGAGTGATCGAAGGTTCGGTTTGGAAGTTGAACCAAACTGAATCGACCAATACGCGTTTGGGAAAAAGAAATCATACCGGAGTTGCACGTTTTGAGTTCAGCAGTTCGGTTTCAACATATCGTTCTGGACGTTATAACTTTGACCTTTGGACATATAATCTTTTGTCTTTTTGGGCATTTCAATTTACTATTTGGCCTTTAAAGAATAATGGTTAAAAATACTAACTACAAGGTTGCTTTGATACAAAAAGTACATGAAAGCAATTGTCTTGATTGATCGATTCGTGAACAGTCGAAGGACAGTTCAGTTTGACCGGTTTGATTGGCTTGAAAGCGCAACCGGAGGTGGATTAAAAAAAACAAAGAAAAGGGCGTAGAACTAGCCCAGCTTTCTCGTATTTTCCAGAATCTAAGGAAAAACAATGAATTTTCCGATTCTAAAACACTTGTTTAGCCTTGATACATTCTAGATGATAGTATCATCCATTAATCCTATGAGGATGCTAAATTTCCTCACAGTTTTATGTATTATACCTGGAAATGTAGCTGCCTTTTTTCTGATTTAATATCTTACTAATTTTATGGATCATGTTCTGCCTCCAGTAGCTTAAAATGGAGGGTACTAGTGCGAGGGGAAAGAAATCATCTCGGAAAGTTCTTTCACACTACACGCTGGGGAAAACCCTTGGCATTGGGAATTTTGGGAAGGTGAAACTTGCCCTTCATAACCTAACAGGGCTTAAAGTTGCCATAAAGATACTTGACCGTCAATATATTGATGATTCAGAGGCAGAAAAAGGTTTGTTGTGCAATCAAACCCTATTTTGCTGCTTATGTACAGAACTTGAAGTTGTTGATGATTAGTTAAGAGGTAATTATCTTATGAAACATGATAAACCATCAAGCAGAAGTGAAATTTGCAACAAAAGGTGACACGATACGGGTTCATTGAAGCATTATTTTGTGGCGTTATTCTACTGTTAAGTATCTTGCCTCAATATTATGTTGAATTTTCCATAGTTAGCCACTGGTCATTCTTTGATGCAACACTCAAGAATTATATAGTCCTCGAGAAATGTACTTTATTTCACGTTTAATTTTTCTTATCTTTGTCTAAGTTTCTAATAATTTGGGTGCCGGTAAGATGTTGATATGAAATACACTTTAGTCCAGCATTTCTGCATTGATTAAATCTTGCTGGCTGTATGTTTGTTACTGCTGTGATATTTGACTATTTGAGACTACTTCAGCAGCACTTCAATTAGTAGTTGGAGGTCTTGATATGCGAAAAACAAATAGCACTACATCATTTTTGCCTTCTACTTCTTTTACCTTAACCTCAACTGCGCATCAGTTGACATAATTATCTTTTAAGCATGTCATATCTGCAAGTCTGCTCTTGAAGTGTTTATAACAAACAAAATTGGATCACCGTTTTATTCTCATCTTTACATAGGATGATCAACTTAAGTTGTTCACTTTAACAGGCTGTTAGGTTTTTTTGGCTACCTTTTCTCCTGCTTCCCCTCTTTTATTCGGTTTACACTTCGCTGTGTTCAATCTATACTACCAAGTTAGCAGTGTAAATCACAGAGTTCAGGTTATAAAGTAAAAAATACTGCATATATCAAACTCACATCAATTGAAATGGATGTTTATGTAACAACAATCATAATCTTGCAGAATACTTTTCAATTGAGGTCATAAATGCCAAAACGACAATGTCTAAAATTTCTTGTTTAATTTTTCTTCGTTTTAATCAAACACGTTGAGTAGTTCTTACCATGTTTTACTGTTATGATTTGTCATTCCTTTTTTTCGTTTTATAAGATGGTTATCATACTTGGCCTATCCTGTATGGTCTGTGACATCTTTCTCCTCATATTATTATTTCAGTTAGACGGGAAATCAACATGATGAGGCTGCTTTCACATCCTCATATTGTACGCCTTTATGAGGTCATAGAGACCCGGTTGTGCATTTATGTGGTCATGGAGTACATGAATTCAGGTGAATTATTTGATTATATTACTGAGCATGGCAGACTCGACGAGGATGAAGCTCGCCACTTCTTTCAACAGGTATTTAGGAGAATAGAGATTATTTTTCTTTGCCCCTTTGTTTTGCTTAAATGGTTACTTGTTCAACATTGGTGTAGATCCTAATTGTTCTTCTTATGTTGCTTCCTATTTCTAGCAGTTTGTAATTATTCATTGGAGAGGGGAGGAGGTTTATAGATTCAAAATACGTAATTATATGTCCACTATGGGTTTGGGGGTGGGGTGTTATCCAAATAGTACATGTGAATTTCTTATGTTGTTAGCCATCACAGATATATTATGCTATCCATGATATCTGCGTGAATCTAAACTACCACTTAAATAGCATGCATATAGTGCTATTTTGTTGAGATCTATAGACACAAGGAGACTGATGAGTGCAAATGTGATAACAAAATCTACAAGTACATATTAGAGTTTTAAAGAGTAGTCAGATACAGAGTGAGTGTGACAAACTGTTTTCATTTCTTCCAGGCCTTGTTGAAAATGACAGGAAGTTAAAAGATCTTTTGGTAACTTTGATGTGTCAGCATTAGATCGATCATTAGTTCCTTCAGAGGAAGTGATAATGCTTGCTAAGTTGAAAACTTACTCTAAACTAGGCACAGCTGAAAAAGGTAAACCACAACCACTAGTGATGGTAGAATTGGGTACCGAATTTTGGCATCTACAAATCACTTCCCTTAGTCCAGACAAGAAGGATTGACTGCCTGTGATGTTCCAAGTGCCTTAGTTGGTAGAAGATGGAATATATACGGAAAATAGGCTTGACGCTTTCTCTACTGCAATCTGTGGAAATTTGTGTTGGTACGTATGAGCAATGTTCATAGAACTTGTTCCAGTTCAAGAAAACACAGTTGCCTTATAAATCATATGAAGATGGGGTTCTTAAGTGACAAATCAAGGCGATGATTACAGCAATAGTTTCCTGATTGTTGCAGATTGGTCTTTGGGTTGATATCAACTCCTCCCTTTATCATACGCACAGGCTATAAGTATCCTCCCTTTATCCAATTGGTTTATTCTGGCGGTTTTTGGCCTATCTGGTCTCATATGGTGGTAAATGTGAAACTGTATTGTTAAGGTATGAGTTCCTGTAGAAGCTTAAGCTGTTAGAAAGATAGGCCTAACATGTATATATCATGCTCAACACTCCCTCTCATGTGCAATTAAGCAGTCAAAACTAGATTGAAGTGCACCCATCACCAGTCTCAGGTAATGGAGTGCAAGCCGCAATACGATAAGGGGGGACCTAATTCGAAGTAGAGACTTTTGAACTCAAGACCTTGTAGAAACCAGATCTCTGATGGGATGTTAAGTTACCATCTGTTAAAGCTTAAGCTGTTTGAGCGTGGGCCCAACATGTATAATTGCATATCATCCTCACATTTTTTTAGTATCTGTGCTCCTGCTAGTTATTAGAAACAAGAATTCCATATAATAGATCAATGATGTGAAATGGTGATCATTTCTAGTGTAGATCATTTCAGGTGTTAAAGTGTGCCACTTCCAGATGGTGATTCACCGCGACCTCAAGCCAGAGAACCTGCTTCTGGATTCCAAACGAAATGTCAAAATTGCTGACTTTGGACTTGGAAATATGACCCGCGATGGTCATTTTCTTAAAACAAGCTGTGGAAGCCCAAATTATGCAGCTCCAGAGGTGTGGGTGATTCTTGTTAAAACAACTGATATGGATCCTGGAATGTTGTTGTGAACAATCTAATTAAATTGCTTCTAATATAGGTTATTGCAGAACAACTTTATGCTGGTCCTGAGGTTGATGTTTGGAGTTGTGGCGTTATCTTATATGCTCTTCTGTGCGGAACCCTCCCTTTTGACGCTGACAATCTTCCTGGCTTGTATGCAAAGATAAAGGTTGGTAATTTGATTGTGTACTGTTATTCCAAATTCAATTGTTTCTTTACTCTGACCTCCCTTTGACAGAGTGGAATATTCACATTTCCGAATTATTTGTCTCATGGTGCACGTGACTTGATCGCCCGGATACTGGTTGTTGATCCAGTGAACCGCATATCTATTCCTGAATTACATGAACATCCTTGGTTCGAATTGCATCTTCCACGATACATTGCTTTCCCTTCAGCGAATGAAATGTATAGCATGAATACGGTAAGTACAGATGTTGTGATATTGCAATTTATTTATCATCTTCACCAGTATAATTTAATTGATGGATGCATACATCCGTTGCAAGGAACCTGAACCTTCTTATTATGTTTGAAGCGCCGTGACACATGGTTTGTAGTGTGGTGGTCTGTGATAATAGATCTGTCACGACACTTTTTGTTTATCTTGCAGCTAGTTTTGGAACATTTTCTTAATAAGTTCACAAAGAGAGAGATGTTTATTTCATGATTTATGCAAGGTGCATAATGGCATTACCCAGTTGTACATGATAGCAAAATTCCAGTTATTTACTTAATGCCACCATTTAAGGTGTTCTTTGCTGTTGGATACGAAACGGTTTTAACCATTTTGGTTGGCACCTCTTTAAGTTCAAGGGGTCTAAAACCCATTTGCATCTAATGGCTACATGCACGTATGGTTCTGTTGGTCATATAAGGGTTGTAAGTTTGACATGTTAAACGGTCACTGTTTTTGGACACGACCGAATTTCCCTTTAGAATAGTTGCAACTGTTTGACTTCGCCTGCATATATGTCAATATGGCCACTGCCTTTTTCGGCAGATTAGTTAGACGAAACAGAAACAACAATTCAGCAAAATCTCTCTATAAAAATTTTCTTGTGATCTTACAGAAAATTATCTGCTGCAGAAATTTTAATTTTCTGTTCTCAGCAATCTTGCAAATCATTAAATGTTCTTGGGTTGATTCCGTTTTGCAAAAATGCAAGCTACAACGTAGAGTTAGGTTTCATTGTAACCGGGGAGATAATCGCTAGACCCGGTATGCGCACCAATTTGAGAGAGTGGTCGGGACAAATTACATTTTAAAAGCGACATTGTAATGTGCCTTGAAGACTCATCTTGTCTTGCTATTTTCAGCTTTTCGGCGCCATCAAGAACATCCCGACTCCAAAAGCTAGTTTTAGAGAATAGTGGATATGATATCCTACCATGAATAACTTGAGCCCCAATATGGAACTTAATGGTTGATTTGCTTCAAGTCACTAGCTCCGATAACTTAAATTTTGCCTTCCACTGTGATCCGGTGGTGGAGATATTTGAGCAAAAATAAAGAACATTGTTTTGTTGCCCATTTTAAGTAACTAAATGGTGCACGTTAGCAAGGTTAATGTATTGTTTGTGCAAGTTAGCATAACAGTATGATTTGCATCTTAGAATGGAGGTTAAAAGGTGCATCATTTTTGAACGATTGTCATGCATTCGACTTTTAAAGTAATGGTACTGCATGGCACAATTGGACTGTTTCTTGCTTTGGCAGATAGTGAATAGCCATGTCCGTACGCTTGTTCCGTGGCACTTTTGAGTACAAATTGTCACAGCCATTTTCGGCAGAAGGTTTTAAAAACACAAAAATCTTCAGATTCTCTCTCTTTACTTCCCTTTTCAGATCTTACAGAATCGTTTTGCAGCAGATATTTTCTGCTTTTAGCAATCTTGTACGTTATTAGTTGTTCTTGGGTTGATTTCGTTCTGCAAAAACGCGATCGACATACAACACAAAGTTGGGGCTTCATTGCGTCCTAGGAGACAATTCACTAGACACTGTTTGCATACCAATTTCATAGTGGTGGGGGCGAATATCGTCTTAAGGAAAGCGATGTTGTGAAGCATCTTGAAGATTCATCTGGTCTCATATTTCTGGTTTTTTGATGCCATCGAGAATACCCCGACACCAACAATCTTAAGACGTAAGTTCAGATTTGTTCTAGATTGCTGAACGCTCTTACTGCAGACTTCATCAAACTTGAGCACTTTGAAGGAAATAACTTTAGGCGTTGGCATAAAAAGTTGTATTTCCTTGTGTCTTAATTGAGCGTGGTTGCGATCTCACAATCCCAAGCCCAAGGCCCGTGAGAATAAGATCATGGTGGAGACTCGGGAAAGACTTAAACAAAAGCAAGATGATTTCTGTTGCAAAGGCCACATATGCAATTCACTTTAGGACACAATTTTTGACTTGTACAAGGATAAACCAACGGTGAAGGATGTGTGGGATGGTTTGGAGAGCACTTACTTCCTAGAGGATGCCACCACCAATAAATTCCTAGCAAGTTTTTCCATTATATGCTTGATTGTAGAAAAGTGCTTGAGCAATTTTTTGAGATCAAACAGATTTTGAATAGTTTAAAGAACATAAAATGCATATGGACGAGTCAATTGTTTGTTTCTTCCATCATCAATAAACTGCCTCCATCATGGAAATACTATAGAAAAAGTCTCGAATAAAAGTAGGAGGAAATCTCTCTTGTAGAATATTTGCAGACTCAAAATTTTGTAGACAAGTTTGCCCAAAGTTTTGACATTGGAGGAAGGAAATGGTTCTGAACAAGACTACAGTCCTTCTAATGGTAAGAGGAAACACTCTTCTCCTGATTGCCAAACCAAGAAACCTATCATTAAGTGAAAAAAGGAAAATTTCATCACTGTGGCAGGAAAGTTCGCCATATAAAGACACCATATAAAGAAGCGTCGTCTTCTTAAAAGGATTCGGATGGCAAGGTCAAGAAAAACAAAGTCGTGGTCATGATCCCCAAAGTCTACCCTTGAAGATGACATTTCATGTTTTGATCAACTCGGGTGCTACCAAGCATGTTTGCAAGTAGAAGTCTTTGTTTTCCGATATAAGCCAGAGGATGATGGAAGCGTTCTCTATGTCGGAATTGCTTGAACCGCGAGAACAAACGGCAAAGGGACCGTCAATCTCGAGTTCACTTCTGGGAAAACCCTAACCCCCACAAATGTGTACCATGTTCCAAAAATTTGGAAGAATCTTTTGTCGAGGAGTCTTCTTGATACATATGGCTTTAAGCTTGTATTTGAGTTGGATAAGTTTATTCTACTAAGGGTTGAACCTTTGTTGGAAAGGGGTGTTTGCATGATGGAATGTTCGAACCTATGTTGTCTACAATGACCTTAATGAAAATTTCCTTGCATGCTTGAGTCTTGTTCTTTGTGCACAGGAGGCTTGGTCATGTTAATTATATGAAAAATATGGCATGGCTAATATGGATTTAGTTTCTAGAATTAGTGATAACATAGATATACGCAAACATGCATGTTGACTAAGATAACAAGACAACCATTCCAGAAAGTTGAAAGACGCTCTTTAAATCTTGAATTGGTTCACCGTGATTTAGATGATTTTCATAGTGCACCTACTAGAGGAAGCAAAAAGTACTACATTACTTTTATTGATGACCTTTCAAGAGTTTGTTACATCGATCTTCTAAACTCTAAAGTTGAAGCTTTAGGAAAGTTCAAAAGTGGAAACTGAAAATCTTTGGGGAAAGAACATCAAACGTTAAGTATCCGAATATTATGCTAGTAGTGGCATTATTCACAGTCACTGCACCATACTCTCCACAGCAAAATGAAGCAGCTAAAAGAGAATAGAATATTTGATAAAATGATATATGCTATGTTGTCTTGCTCTGTAGTCTAATTATGGTCTTAGACACGGTTTTTGGGGTGAAGCATCTTTAACTGCATGTCATATTTTGAATAGATTACCAACTGAGAAAGGAACCACAACAACTTATTAATTCTGGAAGAGGAAACCAAACTTTTCATACCTTTGAGTAAGGGGCTGTAAAGCCTTGAGGTGAAAGAGGTGTTGAATGCATTTTCCTTAGCTATGCAATGCACATTAAAGCTTATAGATTCATGCTAATGGAATCAAATGATCTACTAGGAGTAAGCACTTTCATGTGAATCTAGAAATCCACTGTTTGATAATAATAGATTTACTTCATTTCCTAAGGAAGTAGAATCCAAGTCTGTGGATGAGAATCACAAAGGTTCAAGTAAGGAATGAAGACCCTCGAAGAAGCAAAATACAAGGGACCGCAGAGGACTTTGGTTGAGACTTCTTTATATATGTTATTAAAGCTACCAGAGTGTGAGAAGCAAAGTAATCAAACCTTACCAGCCTTGAGGCTGTTGCATTCTGGAAGGAAGCAGCGAATGATAAAATGGATTCCATCATGGGTAACCAAACTTTGAAATTGGTCGACTTACCTTGTCGTTCAAAGACCATTGAATATAAGTGGGTTTCCAAACAAAAAATGAGAGTCGACTCAACTATAAATAAGTTTACTGCAAGATTAGTTGTGAAAGGTTTTCCTAAAAGGAAGGTACAGATTACTTTGACATGAGTGCAACGGTAGCTAGGATTGCTACCATTAGGATCATAGTTGTTTTGACTTCCACACGTTTATCTCTGTACGTAGATGACTTGCTTATAATTGGTATTGATTTATAAAAGTGAATCTCGTTGAGAAATGTCTTTCTTATACTTTGATACGGAATATATGGGGGGGGGGGGGGGGGGTGTTGCTGACGTAATACTTGGTACGGAGATTATTAAAATTTCAAATTTAAATTCCTTCTCTCAATCTCATTAAATTGAGAAAGTTCTCAAGAGATTTAACCATTTTGATGGTGCAACCGTGAGCACCTTTTGATTCCATCTTAAAGTTGGTACTCTGTGGGGGACGAGTTGTCTCACAATTCACAATTTGAATATGCTAGTGCATAGGTTGCTTGTTGTATGGCATGACCTGTACAAGACCAGGTATTGTATCTGCAGTGAGAAAGCTAAATAGGTTCACTAGTTCCCCTAGTAGCCTACATTGGCAAGCTGTTTTCAGGGTCTTGAAGTACCCTAAAAGGACTTTGCACTCTTGAAGTACCGTAAAAGGACTTTGCACTATGCATACGTCATTCCGGATATCAGGTGGTCCTCGAAGGATTCTCTAGTGCTAGTTGGGTAATGGATAGCGTTGATCACTCTTTCACGAGTGGTTGCATAATCACACCTTGCTGGACGTGCAATGTCACGAGGCTTCAAGAAGCAGACGTGTACCGTTGATTCAACTGTGGCATCAGACTTCGTGGCTATGGCTTCTGGAAGCAAGGAAGCAGAATGGTTGAGGAATTTGTTATGAGAAACTCCTATAAGGCCCAAACCTATGCCACTGGTTTCATTTAATTGTGATGGTGAGTCTACACTGCCAAGAGCCTATAGTCATGTCTACAATGGTTAGACGCTTTGGATTGAGACATAACTATGTAACAGAGTTGATTACTTATTGTCAAATCGCTATAGATTGTGTGAAGTCAAGCCAAAATTTGGTTGATCCATTAACAAAAGGCCTTGGAAGGGACTTAGTATCTAAAACTTCACATGCGATGGGGTTGAAGTCCATACAACATTAGATCACCGACCGTGAACCTCGGCTTGATACTCGAAATATCAAGCTTGAGTTCAATGAGTAAAGTAACTCGGAAGAATGCGATCGGAAGGATTGTTGTTGTCCATCCAAGGAAAAGTGCTTGGTACCTCTAATTTTTGAAATGTAAGAGAATTATTACCCAAAAAAGGTGAGAGAATGAGTTTTTAAACTCTTAATAGCCTTAAACAGTTGTTGTTGTGATGCCAAGTACGGGGGCATCTTTGTAAGTCTTCCTAAGTGAAGCAGTGTAAGTGGGGCTGCTTTCTATGAGTTTGGGGGTTAATTCTGAAAAACACTCGTGATATTAGGATAGACACATTGGCATAATGATGTGGGCTTTTAGAATGACTAATGCGATGAATTCACGTGTGCGAGACATGTGCCGTTGTTCCACATGGATAGCTAGTGCAAAGACGAGCCTATAATGCTATTCGGGATGACTTTGTGGTGTTTTGACTAAGTCTAGATTCAAGTTGAGAGACATCTAGATTTATGCATGGGGCTTCCTTGATTTCTAAAGATCACCATCATTTTGAAAATGGTGGGGGATTGTTAGAACATTTTCATTATAACGTGCAAGAGAGAGAAACTGAAAAACATTGTTTTATTGCGTATTTTTTCTAATTACATAGGTGCATGTTAGCAAGATTGATGTATGTTTGTGCATGTTAGCACAACATTTGATTTGCATCTTAGATTGGACATTGGAGGTTAACAGGTGCATCATCTTTGAATGATTTTCATGCAATCAACCGTTAAAGAAATGGTACTGCATGGTATAGTTGCACCTTTCTTGCTTTGACATGTAATCAATAGCCATGTCCGTGGGCTTATCCAGTGGCACTGTTTAGTACAATAGTCACTGCCATTTGTGGCAGAAGGGTTATTAAAACACAACTTTTAGATTCTCTCTCTATACTTCTTGTTGCAGATCTTACAAGAAATTAATTTTGCAGCAGAAAATTAGTTTTCTTGTTTTACAATGTTGTTAAGTCATTAGTTGTTCTTGGTTGATTTGCGAAAACACAATTAACATACAACGCGAAGTTGGGCTTGATTGTGTCCTCGACAAAATTCGGTAGACCCGGTTTGCAAACCAAATTTCATTGAGTCGTGGGGGGAGATGACGGCTTAAGGAAACCGCCGTTCTAATGCGCCTTGAAGACTCATCTTGTCTTACGGTTTTTCGACACCATTATGTGAAGCTTATATAGGATTATGACCTGTCACGCCAGAGACCCCGTTCCAACAGAAAATTAAGACAGCAAGGTCCTGAACCATTCTAAGGGGCAGAACCCATCTCTGATTGACTACAAGAGCTTAAAGTGCTAATTAGGACAGATGTGTAAAGATCCCTCATAAGCTATTATATCCCCCTTTCTGCACAATGCAGAAAAATGATTCTAGGAAAAACAATAACCCGTGTTGCCTGCAGCCTGTTTCCTGGCCACATAGAATAAGATATGATCATTTGGCTTTCGAAGTTAATCTTTACTGCTTTGATTTAAATCCTGATCATGAGTAAAAAAATGGAAAAGCAGGGGCTAAAAGCTGTAAGATATCGAGCTTGGGTCCAACCACTGACAAAGTTTAGGTAGGTGTCTTGCTTATCGCTGCGAGTCCCAGCTTGCTGGGACTAACATTCAGTGATTGCCTTTCTTTATTGCATTAGAATTTCAAGAGAGCTAATTCTTCAAGTACTACTGATGGCAACTGATAATGAAAGGTTATCACTAGAATTGTGATCTCGGCGTATATTTTATATGTATGCCGTATTAATTTGTCAAATAAGTTCTTACTTCAGTCATCAATTGGAAAGTATCCAAGTCCAGATAAGTAATTAATATGTCATGTACTGCATCTTTTTATGCTTAAAGATTGATACTTGCGTTCTTATCTTGTCTAACTATGTGGAAAGATTACCGAAGATGTTGTCAAAGAGATGGTTAAAATCGGATTTGATGGTCGTGAAGTGGTTGGCTCTCTTCATAATGGATTGCAAAATGAGGTGATGAAGCTGTCTTAACTGCGGTATCAGTGTATGTATTGGCTGAACAACTGATGTTCTGTTTTATATCAGGCAACAGCGACGTATTATCTACTACTGCACAACTGCTATGGAGTTCACAGCAATTACCATGAGAATGAGTTTCAAGTATCCTTGGTAATCTACCCTTGTACTCCAGATGTCATTCCATCTGACTTCTTCATGTCTTGAAGCCCGTCTTCGCTAAGTTTCAACTTCAGAAAAAAAAAAAAATTTTTTTTTTTGCATATTGCATAATACTTTGGTGCTTAGACACGTTCAGTCATCTAATCAACTACCTTATTTGATGGAGACTGCTTCATTGCAATTTCTTCAACTTATTTGGTGTCACTTGTTCTTAAAAGAATTGCTATATTTAACCGCAATATACTCCTTATGTAGCAAGCTTGCTAATCTTTGATATCAACTTTTTCCATGGTTGTTTGATGTTTACCATTAGAGAGATGAACTAGTGACTCTTCCATGAGTTATGACTACCCTCTGATTATGATCTTCTCAAGTGGCCAATGCTAGATATTGTAATTCTTAAGTGCAAGTTCTGAATTGCAGTCTTGTCTCTCAGCTTTCTTCATCAAACTTCATAGAAAAATCATTCAAATTGCAATGTTACCAATAAAACGTTCCAACTAAGGCTATGCGTTAGTGACAGACTCTTCTATCAACTTTGTCAGTCCATACATGGCTCTTTTTAATCTGCCTTTCGTGCCGTAGGAATGCACAGGTCGTCAGAAAGTTTACGTAAGATCACTCCCTCCTGTTCAAAGAGAGTGGTCACTTGGATTTAAGGTAATACTTTCCTTAAAATTTTGCAGCATCTAATTTAAAAATGGTTGTATGAATGCTGTAATCAACTTTTCCCATCTGATCAACCTGAGTATACTGTTTTGACTATATCCACAGTCTCAGGAATCTCCCCATCAAACAATGACAGATGTATTAAAGGTGTTTGAGAGCCTAAATGTACGATGGAAGAAGATAGGCCTTTATAATATGAAATGCCTCTGGATACCAGCAGCTGCTAACATCTCCCAAAGATTAGTCAATGATAGCCTTCCTCAAGTAGACAACATCAACAGCCATGAACTTTTACTCACGAGCATGAGCAGGATGGCTGTCAAGTTGCATACTGCTGTCAAGTTTGAGATTCAGGTAATCAGTTATCATATAATTGCATTCTATTTATAATAGTAAAAGACATACAAATGAAATAACATGACAGGTTTAAGTAGGATATTGACCGTGTACAACCCGGAAATTTTGGACTTGGTGGCTGTTATCTGTGAAGTAAAATAAAAACCAAATTCATTTCCCTTGAAGTGGCTGCTAAACTGATGAGTTTTTGGATTAGCCCCAAGTAGCCAAAGCGAGGAATATGCGGATGCTAAGGACAATTCTCAGTTTTTGGCATTTTGCAATCCAACTAATGTCACGAGAAATTTTCAACTGTACATAAATGAATTTATCAAGATATTGTGATTACGTTTAACACGTGTCCGAGCGATTAGGTAGTTTTCTGCTTAAAAATCAAAATTCTTGCAGAAAGTAGCAATATATGAGAGATCGATTAAGTCGATCAGATTAATCTTTTGCTGAACTGATGGAATATGCAGCTTTTAAAGCTCTAGAAGTCTCTGAGAGTAATGCAAGATAAAAACCATTATCATATAGATAGAGTCGATTAAAAGTTTTCATGGAGATTAAATATCGGGATTCTTTCGCTGTTTTAGTAATGGGACCATCAATCTGTGCGAGCAACAAGTTGCTCTTGCCGTTCAGGATTGCTGCAAATTTTAAGTTCTTTTACGATTTTCAGCTATAGAGGTGAAATCAACATTAAAATTAAAGGGCGTCACCAGTTTTGATTTCATTTTGTGATCATGTACTGCTTCATGTGAACAGAATCAGGACTTGAAGTGAACTTATGGCCCAGGGGCGGAACTGTTGCATGACCGGGGGGGGGGGGGGGGGGGGGCATGGTAGCCCCCCACTTTTTGGATTTTTTTTTAGTTATTGATAATAAATACTCACATTTTGCATATTTACGAAAATACCATTATACCGTAACTAATTAATTAGACTTTCGTTTTGTTGTATTCTTTATTCTTTGTGCCATCGGCCGTCATAATTTTCTTCGTTCTTATTCTTCATTCTTCTAAATCTCAAATACCAAATCTCCGGATTACGAAAAAACACGAATTGATCAAGGTGAATTCTTTTGTTTATAGCTTAATTTGTAGAGTATTAACAAATTCAATAGTTATGCTAATTATAGTATTAACATATTCAATTGTTACACTATTTCAATGGTTACGCTATTTATTAGTTTAATTCTTATAGTATTAACGTATCCACTAGTTAAGAAAAAAACACGAACTGAGCAATTTACTATGCATTTAACGTGTTCAATAGTTACCTAATTATAATATGCTTATTTTTGTAGATGGGGAAGTCAAAGTCACGTACAATTGATTCTTTCTTTCAAACAAAAAATATTAGCAGTAGTAATGTTGATGAACTTAAACCTTCTTCATTCTTCTATGTTAGCCATCAATATTTTTTTAAGTCTTTTTGGCATCCCCCGATTAAACTTTCTGGATCCGCCCCTGCTTATGGGAGTACTGGAACTTATTGACTTTGAAGTGCTAAGATAGGGGGATCTTAGATCACTAAATGGCGGTGAAAAATAGCCACCCTTTGTAATGGTCATGCGTTTACAATCACACAAGTCAATGGTCGGTTGGAGAAACTTGCTGCAAGACACAGATCTAATCTTTTTCCTAACATTTGTTGCTAAACATTGCTTGTGATTTCTACAGCTTTACAAAGCCAGTGGGGAATTGTACATTCTGGATTTGCAAAGAATTTGTGGACCTCCATTTCTCTTCCTTCAACTTTGTTCCTCATTCTTTGCTCTGGTGGTGGCATGATTCCTTTTAGATGAAGCTGGCAGAATAAGGTCCAAGGCATCTTCTCTGCTATTTGTGACTTGATCTTCATCTAGATACTATATGATTTTGAAGGGTTGTACTTAAGCCCTTTTCTGTATTGCGTGATATGATAGGAAAAAGATTTTATCCCGTGTGGCATGCGTTTTTCCTCTATCGCGTGGCATGAGAATTTTCTTTACTTGGAACATGTTTTTCGTCTGTTTGGAATCATTACTTTTAGGATTTGGAATTGGATTTGGAATTCAATTCACTTTTTTTTGTTTGGAACGTAAGAGAATTTAATTCACATCATTCATGTTTTGTGTTTGGAGAACAAAGGAAATGGAAAGGTAAATTTTTTTTACTTGCGATGAAAAAAGAACTAAGTTGTTTCAAGTGTGCTAGTGCCGCTAAATAGTGGTGGTGGCGGCAGTGGTGGCGTCGGCGGCGGTGATGGTGGTGGTGGTAGCAAAGGAGGTGGTGGTGTTGGCGGCGGTGACAATGGTAGTGGTGGCGGTGCCGGCGGTAATGGTCATAGTAGTGGTGGTCGTGGAGGTGGTGCTAGCTGTAATGGTGGTTGTGGCTGTGGTGGTGGTGGTGGAAGTAGTGGCGGCAGCGGAGGTGGTGGCAGTAGTGGTTGCGGCGGCGGCGACGGTGACAGAAGTGGCAGTGGCGGTGGTGGTGGCCGCAAAAGTGATGGCGGCAGTGGTAGCAGTGGCAATGGTGGTGGTGTTGGAGGTGGCGGTGGTAGTGGCAATAGTGGTGCCAATGGTGGTAGTAAAAGTGGTGGCAATAGCGGTAATGAAGACGCTGGTTGTAGGTTCATTATTGGAAAGATCCAGAAAAGGTAGAATGTCAATGGGTCGTGCTTGGGCAGGCCCAGCGGGCCTCACATGATAGCAGGCCGTGGTCGAGCCAGTTGGATGGAAAACTGGCCGGGGCCTGACTGGGCCAGATTTCTGGGATATATAGGCTCAGTCAAAGTCCTGGCCCTAGGCCCAACTTCTTGTTGTTTACTTGCGTTGATGGCCAACAAGAATACATCAAATTAAGGTTTAGATTGATACATGTTAATTTGGTGTAATGCTATATGCACACATCGTAGTGAGGTACACTATATGCATACACCTTTTAAATGCTGAAGATTCGTAGTGAGGTATCATAAGCTTGTTTGAACAGACATCTAACTAACATATGCACATATTTTCACGAGGCACGGTGTTATCTAGGGTCTAGGGTCTGTGAACGTGTGTTGGAGATGTTAGTTCTGAATGACAAGGTGCTTTAGAAATCTAGTTAGTTTTTAGCTATCAAAAACTCGTTTCCCAAATAGCGTGGCTCACGCTGATCTTTAAGGTAAACTTTATCCGTAGTGATACTTTGAAATGCGTAAAATTTGAGTGAAGCTTGTCATTTCGGAAAATAACCTTTTGGTAGCAAATTTGGAAACTCCAGGGCTATTGAACTTTGTTTCTATGCCAAACTTCCTGCATCAACTGATCATTGCGGTTTCGCTATGTACAAGAACTTTTATGGCACTCCATTTGCAAAAATGGCACGTACCTCGTGATTTGATAGTTTTCAATGCAAATTAATATGTATACTTATATATCGTTACGGAAAAATTACATATTATTAAAATTACAAATTTGATTAGGGACACTCATGTCTCTCTATTACATAATTGTAATTTATTACTTACATGTATTGTACAACTTAGTCTTCTCATTTTGTCAATTTAATGTGCTAGGTAGATGGTGTTTTTACTGTTTATCGACATCTTATGGTTTTTGAGAAAATTTTAGTGCTTGTAATCATTCATTCTGTAGCCTTTAACTGGCTAAGGTTTCGTATTGCCTAATGAAGCTAGAACCTTTGCCATGCCTGCACTTCTCCAACCTAAGTGTTGGCTGATGTTGCTATTTGAACCAGGGGGGAGTTTATATCCTGCATGAAAATGAGCTAAACAAAGATGCGCTCATAGCACATGTCATCACCGAAATACAAGGGCAAACATGATCTTTAACCGAATAAAAGGCGTGATAATTAGGCGAAATGTACAAATTGGCAATAGCATTGCCCTAGATTCGTAATGCATACTTGTTAGATGTACCGAGTGGACTTCAAAATTTTCATTAAAATCAAACTGATTTTTGTTTAGTTGTTTACGACCTTGTCATTGCTATGGGCGTGTAATTTTTTTCATTTATTTGGCTCAAGCATGGTCCAGCCCACTTTAGGGCCAGAAAAGGGCCAAATTAGGGCCAGGCCCTAAAAATCGGGCCGGTTTCGGGCCAGCCCGATTTTTAGGGCCTGACCCTGGCTTTTTAGGGCCGGGCCGGGCTTGGATAAATTCTTGAAAATGTGCGGCCTGGTCCGAGCCCTAGTCTAGAGCCCTAAAATGTTGGGTCGTCACTGTTCACATGCAGGGCCCAGCCGGGCCAGCTCGCGGGGGCCGCCTGACCCTTTTGAAATTTCTAAGAAAAGGATAAGATAGGTAAATAATTACTTTTAATTCAAATAATTTTAAATTCCATGAAATCTGACAATTTTTTTATCGGATTTCACACTATAAAAACAAATTCTGTCAAATCTCATGAAATTCAATTTTAATTCCTTTTTTTAATGTTTCGAACAACAAAATTTAATTTTTATGGTTCCAAACACAATCTTGTGCACTGTTAGGAAGAATCATTTGTCGCTTCTATCGGCGATAGTTCTATGCCAAACATGTGCCATCTTATCTAGAAATTCAAAGAAAGAAAGATAATAACAATGACATTGACTATTGTGCCTTAGCACATCAATTTCATGTGTACATCCCTTTACACATTGTGAAAAGAGTGGGCCAATTCCTCAAATTCCTGAAAGGTGGGGTGACTTGAGAAAAAAATAGGTTTCTCAAAAACTCATCATGTCCACTTCCTGAAAATACCCCTCCCTATAGTAAACCCACTTCTGTTACCCCAAAACCCATCTAAACCTAATTTTCCCTTTCCACAATCAGATTCTAAATTCACTCTAAAAGTACATCTAACCCCACCCAGGCGCCATTCCCTCCCTCCCCCCCCCCCCCGACGGTAATTCCATTCCCACCCCACCCACCCACCCACTCACTTCAATTTCCCTCCAAACGGTCCATTTCTCCAAACCAATTCTGTCTCGTCCACGCACACACGCAGGGCACTCGCATGTCTGGTCGCTCAAATCTTGACACGTACACATCATAAAGGTTCAATCTTTACTCAGATATATCCGCAGTTTCTTGAATTTTTCTTGAATATCTGTGTCCTTCTTTGAATGGTTTTAGAGTCTTGTTTGAAATAAGAATTAGGGTTTTTGGGATCTTGTTGATTACTGTTGATTGTAGAGATGTTGTTAGTTTTTTTTTGGGTTTTGATAGAACTGGAGGGAGGGTGAGCGTGTTGAATGTGTGACTTTGGCAATTGGAACATGCTGTTTTGATGAGTTGTTTGTACAAAAGTGGTTGGGTTTTGATTGTTTTTGGGATCTGATGAGACGTCGTTCACCTGCGATGCCTCCTTTGGATAATATGGAAAAGGGCGCAGGAAAGAATCAGCATTCCCGGCTTTGCTTAGTGTCGCTGTAGGTGGCGTTTTTCTGGTTCTTCTTATTGTACTTCCATTTTGTTGTACTGGGTGGCAGTAATATTGATGATGCTGCACAATTAGATTCCATTTATGCCCGGCCTAGCAATGATGAGCCGGCACCTATTAGTCGTCCCAAAGTTGATATTCGCCGTGAACCAGATGTTTCTGTTAGTCCTAACTTTGTCAACACCCAATCAAGCAATCCTGTGGTCAATGCTGATCCTAAGCTAGAGTTTTTTGTTGATCATAGTCCGGTTACTGCCCAACCAAAGCCTGCTAGTCATTCGGTGACGACTCCTCCAACTACACCTAATGTTTTTCGTGAACAAGAGGACTTTCCATTCACGAGGGCATTGAGAACCGTAGAGAACAAGAGTGATCCTTGTGGTGGGAGATATATCTATGTTCATGACCTTCCTTCGCGGTTTAATGAGGACATGCTCAAGCAGTGTAGGAGTCTTAGCTTATGGACCAACATGTGTAAGGTCACTACTAATGCCGGACTTGGCCCCCCACTGGAGAATACCGAGGGAGTGTTCTCAAATACTGGATGGTATGCCACAAATCAATTTGCTGTTGATGTGATTTTTAGCAATCGAATGAAGCAGTATGAATGCTTGACTCGTGATTCTTCTCTCGCCGCTGCAATTTTTGTGCCATTCTATGCTGGATTCGATATTGCTCAGTATCTATGGGGGTACAACATGTCGATGAGGGATGCTGCATCTCTTGATTTGGTTAATTCGCTTGAGAAGAGGCCAGAGTGGAGCATAATGGAATGGGAGGGAAAGATCATTTTCTTGTCACGGGGAGGATTACTTGGGATTTCAGGAGAGCGAGTGATGAAGAAACAGACTGGGGCAACAAGCTCTTGTTCTTGCTGGCTGCAAAAAGCATGTCAATGCTTGTGGTAGAATCAAGCCCGTGGAATGCAAATGATTTTGGTATCCCTTATCCCACCTACTTCCATCCAGCTAAGGATGATGAAGTCTTCATTTGGCAGAATCAAAACCGAGGGCCACACGAAATATGTCACGGGATAACGAATTGAGCAAGTAATGGGATCCATTACAGTCTAACATCGCTTAATGCCTTGAAACACGTTGTCAAGTCACTGCTACGTTATGAACTGAATAGTGGTGGATATATTCTAACATCTAAATCTGTAGAGAAAGGAAAGGAATCGACGCAAAGATTAGGGAACGATGCTTCACTGAAATTTAAATCCAAGGGTGGTGAACGGGTGGTAAACCCGCTGTTCTTTTCTGAGTAACAACTTAGATTCAAAAGCTTCTCCATGACAGACAATCATCATGGAGGATGCTTAAGTTTTTAGAAAGACTTGAAGAATCTACTCGGGTCAGAACTCTGTTACTGACTAATGCTTTGGAAAAATGGCCTTTGCTTCCTCAACATCCATAAGAGCACGTTAAGCCTGTTGCTCCGGCAAATAATATACCAAGAAAACAATTGTGCTTGCTTAAGAAACTGAAGTGTTGGTATTTATGTGAATCAATGTATTGTCAATCCAGAAAACAGCAGTCTCCATGTGATCAAGAGGCACATGTGGAGTATTGGCTGCAAACAAGCTGAGCCTAGTCAAGCCTAGGATAAGTCAAGCTTAGTCCATCAAGCTTATCTAGCTTTAAAATGTGGTCATGCTGTTTGTAAACAGCTGGACCAGAATGAACCACACCATTTTGGAAAACAAATTTTTTTGGTGTCTATGATTATCGATGTAAAATTTACTGGGCTGCACATCGGGAGTAGCTCTCCCTCCTCCCGAATCCTACGTCTAGGTGAGAATCGATCTCAAGTCCTTTGGCACGATGCCAAGAGATTCTACCATCTAAACTAACAGTTAACACCGTTTTTTTATGCTACCGTTCTGGCAAGTTCTTCTGCTGCTTATTATTGGAGCAGATAACACTAAAGTACAACTTAGAGCAGTGAAACGCTCCTAAACTCGCCAGCCTCTTTATAACCTTAAAACGCCATTTTTCTTTAATGCGAATTATTGGATGCAATGGCTTTTCAAGAATGCCTATAGGCTCTAGTGGCTCGGGTTGTATTTGCAGTCTCCATCCAAAGCATAAGGATCTGGTTTTTGAGGGCTCTGCTGAAGCAGTTCATCTTGGCCTGCACCTAATGAAGCAACGTTGGCCAAAACTAAAGGATAAAAGTTGGGATTACTCAAAGAGGCAAGGCAGTGTGGTCACTACTGATTTGGACCTCTCATAGCTTCTTGGATCATGAGATTTTAGCTAACTAATTTTGAGTTCACTCTCATAGCCTCTTGGATCATGAGATTTGAGCCTACTGATTTTGAGTTCATTATATCGGTTAGGCTTGTTAGTCTTGAGGATGCAAGACTATGTTTTGATAAGCAAGGTCGTTTATCATTTGATGTTGTGCCATTTCTTGTCAGGTGGCTCGATCTTTGTTGCAATAGCGATTATCTTCATTGCAATATCTATTTCCTAAGTGTAGTGTAAACCAATAACCGATCTTAAAGGAATTTGCGATCAAACAAGCTCTATGAAGACCAAGATGTTGCTTCCTTTTGAATTGGCTGAAAGCTACCTCTTGCTATCGAGCGCATACCTCTGACTTTAAATGCCAATTAAGTCGTAAATAGTAACAATTAACAATTACAGATAGAATTAAGAGTTAAAAAGTAGTTTGGATTACACGTTAATTGCACTACAATTGGTTCGGTAAGAAACAAATGGGCACGCATGCAATGATAACTACACTTATGTTGAATTTCTTTATAGTTTTTCTCGTGGCTTTTTCTTTATTTCATATGCAAATCTCTACTCTTTACAATATTTCATCACATACACCGAATACAAATCTTGTATTAGTACATCTATCTAGTGTTGGGCACAGATTCCACATCGCACTTAACTGTCTATTGGTTGTATTATCCTTCAAAATTTTCCAGCTCAAGATGCAATTCTTGATCCTCCCCTCTATCTGTGCAATGATCATTTTTGTACTACTGTTTTGCTGAATAAAATTTTTCATATTCCTGGCCTCCCAAATGCAGTATACTGTAAATTTACTCAGTGTGCTTTTCATACTTTTCCCTTTAAACTGCTCACATGCCTGCTGGAAAAAGGTATCCCATGAATTCAGGTTCCCTCCACATGTAATCTGTTTGTCACATGCCTGTAGAAAAGGACTTGTTTCGCTTAAGCCATGTGGGAAAACAACCGGACTAACCCGCGAGGTGCTGCACTTGTGCACGGTTTGCGTGTCTCAGAGGTTGTCCCCTTTCGCACATAGGGAAAGCGTGTCACTTTTTGGGATCCTTCATCATTTCTTGGCGTGGACGGATTTCACAATCTATGTGGTAATTTGCCCCGCCACGTGTATTATAACAGTCAAAACTAGTTTACGTATCCCACGGTTCCAAAACTTTCCCCCGTAAACTTGTGCAAGCATATTGTAGGATTTGAGATTATGTGCTTTGGTGTTTTGTGGGTGGGGGTTGGGGGGGGGGGTACGTGGAGGGACTAGCTTTACTTTCACACAAGTCAAATTCTGCGAGAGTACAAGTATTGATATGCAACGACGCTTGTCTGTTTGTGCAGATATTCAAGTTATTTGTAATATTGCAACCAAATGCAAAAGCAACTTTGCCCGTGTACGAATTCAGTCTTTAAAAAATCCAAAAGCAAAGTAAGTGGAGGTCCTTGCCGAAGGACCTTGCTACACTCTTGCAACGCTCAAGAATTTGATTATCCCTACGCTTAAAACACACAAAAAAAAAAGACGGGTGTTAGGAAGTGCTACAAGCTTCAGGCAAAGTTTCTATTTGCATTGGTTGCAAGAATATAAACGCCTTGATTTTCTGCACAAAATGCTAATAAGGTGGAGAAGTACATTGACACAAGTCGGTTTCTGCAAGAATGCAAGTGCAGATGTGCAGAGATGCTTATCATTCCTACTACTTTTCTAGTTATCATTTATGCATCGGTTGGAATAGGAGAAACGACTTGGGGATCTGCACAAACCGAAAACCACCCTCACAATAAATATACCTGCATTTCTTACGCGTTAAAGGACTTGTATCACCGACAACCTCCAATCATGCAGAGTTTGCATGTCTTGAAGCTTGGCTTTGTTCGCAAAATAAATAATTCCCTTGTTAAGAGATTAGGCCTTTAGCGTGCGACCGCTAGAATGGCGATCGCTATACACGCCTGCTATCTCTTGCTATAATATCGAAGAGTGCGTTTACTCCTGATTGAAGCTTACTTAAATAATTCGTTCACCATTGCCTGTCTTGGACCAATTTAACTGTTACTGTACTATATTTTGAGTAATCTAGGTTAAACATGCATTTCATAGCGACTGCCATGTGCAGTTACTATTGACTTTAGACTTGTAGCAGCCTCTTGTGTCCGGATTTTCATATCTTGGTTAGGTAAAAGGTGGTTGAAAATCGCTTCAAGCTTAGTCATCACCTTCACTTTTTGTAATTTCGGTAATCCTCTGATTAATACTCAGAGCACGTCGAAAGCAATCCACTTATTATTTTCGAGTATTGCCTATACTTATTGTTGGCTGATAATTGCACAAGTTCAATTGTCCTTTTGTAGGCTGATATGTGGGGTCGTAGATTTATGTATGGATATTACCAAAAATTACCTTTTTTGATAAACACATTGGCTGTTTCAATGAGTTTGTTAATTAAATTTTTTTGCTCCGTGCAGCGTGGACTTGAGCCTAAAGTTGATGACCGCGCAGGCAAGAGGACGTAAGAGTGAGAAGGAAAGAAGGCTTATGAGGTGCGAGAGTGCCAAGACTTTTCGGCTTACTCCATCTTCTCCGTCTATACTCGCACGAACGAGAAACAATGGTGATTGCATAGGAAAGAATCCCTTGGTGATTGGCGATGACGATTGTTACGAGTATCATGCAGTCGGAACAACTTCATGAGGTCATACATCGAGTCAATGAAGAAAGCACGATAGATACAGCAGCAAATAAATAAGTTTATGTAGTGTATTATATTTTTAGTTCCTACTAGTAGTGAAGAGAGTGTTAGCCATCATTCTTTTGGTTGAATAAACTTACGAGACTTCTAGTGTATTTAATTGTATGTGCCGTCATATGTATGAAATTTGGTGTTGCCATTGCAATAACTGCTTTTTGTTTGATCCGACGAGTTCAGGTTGACAGTGTAATGATTTTGTTTACTGATTTTACCGAATCAAATGCAGAATTCAGGACTCTAAAAAACAAAAGAATTATTGACCGCAAAAATTAAATGCTAACAAAAAATTAGTGATCGCTTCTGTAGTCGTTTATCTGGTCAACACGATCTCTAATTCAAAAATAATTAATTGCCAAAAGAGATTTAGCGATGACTTTTTGGGACTTACTCATGGTTTCTTGGCGTGGGCGGACTTCACAATCTATGTGGTATTGTGTCCCGCCATGTGCATACATAAAGTAACCTTGGGATGCTAGGACATAAGCACTTCACCAATCAAAAAATATTAGTATTTTCTTCTGCACAGAAACGACTTGGGCATTGGCACGTACCAACAAGCACCTTCGCGCAAAGTACTTGCGTTTCTGCAGAAAACGACTTGTGTCAGCTAAACCGTGTACATTGCTTTTCTGCAGATAACGACTTGTGTCACATAAACCGTGTACAACCTTGGCGCGCAAGCGCGAACGACATGACTATCCCGCAAGGTGCTCCACTTGTGCACAGTTTGATCATAGTCGAAGCTTGTCTTCGTTCGCGCATAGGGAAAGCACGTCACTTTTTGGGATCCTTCGTGGTTTCTTGGCGTGGGCGGATTTCACAATCTATGTGGCATTGTGCCCCGCCACGTGCATACGAAAAGTAACCAATTTTTTTTATAGGGGAATGGCTTATGTCCGAGCACCCCAAGGTTTCTTTTCGTATGCACATGGCGGGGCACGATACCACATAGATTGTGAAGTCCGCCGATGCCAAGAAACCATGAGTAAGTCCCAAAACCTGACGCGCTTTGCCCGTTTTGCGAACGAAGACAAGTTTCAAGACAAATCAAACCATGCATAAGTGGAGCACCTTAGGGGATAGTCAGGTCGTTTGCGCTTGCACGCCAAGGTTGTACACGGTTTAGCTGACACAAGTCGTTTTCTGCAAAAACGCAAGGACTTTGCTCAAAGGTGCTTGTCGGTACGTGCCGATGCCCAAGTCATTTCTGTGTAGAAGAAAATACTAATATATATTTTTTTGATTGGGGAAGAGCTTATGTCCGAGCACCCCAAGGTTACTTTTCGTATGCACATGGCGGGGCACGATACCACATAGATTGTGAAATCCGCCCACGCCAAGAAACCATGAAGGATCCCAAAAAGTGACGTGCTTTCCCTGTGCGCGAACGAAGACAAGCTTCAACTATGATCAAACCGTGCACAAGTGGAGCACCTTGCCGGATAGTCATGTCGTTTGCGCTTGCTCGCCAAGGTTATACACGGTTTAGCTGACACAAGTCTTTTTCTACAGAAACGCAAGTACTTTGCACGAAGGTGCTTGTCGGTATGTGCCGATGCCCAAGTCATTTCTGTGCAGAAGAAAATACTATTTTTTTTATTGGGGAAGAGCTTATGTCCGAGCACTCCAAGGGTGTTAACCTGTGCCCCGCCATGGGTATAGGTTTGCGTGTCTTGAAGCTTGTCTTCATTCGCACACAGGGAAAACGCGTCACATTTTGGGATCCCTCATGCTTTCTTGGCGTGGATGGATTTCACAAGCTATGTGGTATTGTGCCCCCCAAGTAACGTTGGGGTGCTCGGACTTCCCCTACCAAAAAAGGTTTAGCATTGCATCTGCACGGAAACGACTTGAGCATCGGCACATATTGACAAGCACTCTCGCATATATGTACTTGCATTCCTGCAGAAAATGACTTGTTTCTGGCAGAACTGTCTACAACCTCGGCGCGCAGAAATTTACTGGGGCATCAACAAAACTTGACCTGCACTCTTGCATAAACTGACTTTTCTTCTTGCATAACAATACTTGTTTCATTCAAACCGTGCACAACCGTAATTCAAACCTGGAGCTCGGACGTAAGTTCTTGTAATGGGAAAGGGTAGTATTGCATCTGCACATAGACAAGATTAGGAAGTGCTACAAGGCCAGTATTGCCCAGCAAGCTGCTGACTTGGGGCCTTAAAATCAAATTGCTAGACAATGTAAGGTAGATGGTAAAAATACCTCAGGTAATTAGATGGTAAAAATACCTCAGGTAATTAGATGGTAAAAATACACAGGTTGTGTATGTATTCTATCTAATTACTTCAGGAACAATGGAGGTACCGAATATGACTCGTAGGATGGGAAAGACCGCTTGCAATTGCAAAGGTATTATGCTCCCCAGACATAGATGGGTTGGAGCCAAAAGCGCTATCTGAAGTCTCGGAAGACAAGATCTTAGACGAGATGGTTCAACATGAAAAGTTATATTGTACATTTGTAGTCCATATCTCACCACTGAGGCGCACCACCATGCCTTGTCAAACTAATTGTAATATGTAACAAAAATAATTTACTAGAGGTGATCGGCTTCATGTTGGCAGCAACGGCGCAGTGGAAAGAGAGCGAAAAGAGGGAGACATGAAAATAATGTCGCGAGAGAATGTACACAGTTATTTTGAAGTATTGAGGAAAAGTCTGTCTCTATAAGCTATATTTACAAAGCGGAACCACGCAAAGGTAAGCAATACGTCACTTAAAACCTATTCAAACTATCTGTTGTAAAAAAAATTTAGTGACAGACGTAACCCCGTCGCTAAATTCTGGTTGCTACTTTTATTTCCAAAATTAGCAACAAATAAATTTTTACACCGGAGGTGTGTCAACAACCAAGTTTTTGCGAACACACATCAAATGTCTGCGTGTAGGTGCTTGTCGATACGTCCCGATGCATGTAGATTTTCCTAAATCTACAAGCCTCTTTGTAGATGCTCCACTACCTTTTCCGATGGAAAAAACAAAAGTGGGAGCACCACTTTTCTGGCAAAGTTATGCCAAAACCTATGGGTGACCCAAGTCATTTTATGCAGAAACACCAGTTGCTTTATGCAAAAGTGCTTGTCATATTCTGCCGACGCCCAAGTCATTTTTTGTAAAAAGAACACATGGGGTCCACAAGCTGACGTTTGTGGCGGTGGGACGCCTAAAAATTGAGCACCTTGCGGGAAGTAAGTACGATTTTGCTAAGGCGAAAAAGATCTTTGATGGATGCGGTTTTTCTAGATACTTGTTGGTTGATAAGCGTAGCTTTTTGTCACCTCTCCATTACACATGGCGGGGCACAATAACTCTGTACGTCGTGAAATCCATCCACGATTTGTGCAAACTCTATCATTGTGTTTGACTTCGAGGGATACCTTGATGAACATGTGCTTCTGCCACGTACGCTTCAACTTGGAAGGTCGTACCACTCCCTACCTAGTTTTCAAAGGCTTATATTGTATATTTGCACGCACTTTGAGAAGTGTATATATTAGTTTTAAATTTGGAGCGACAGACGTTATACATCTTTTGATAGAAATAACCATAAGGAGTCCTAAATACCTTGCGATGTTACAAGGATGTTTTTTTCGGTACAGTTGATCAATTAGCGACCACCATACGAAAGAAGTATTAGAATAACATTGTGAGCACCACATAGATTTGCCTCGTGTTCACATGGCCCCTACTCTAATTACCGCATATACTGGTCATGACCTAACCAAAATATGAAATGGTGAAGGATCCAAAGAAATGACATGCTCTCACTGTGTGAGAACAAAGCGGTGCTTCAAGTCACGCAAATATTGCATAAGTGGGTACCACATTGAGAGGTCAAATCGTTAGTGCAGCCACATGCTTTTAGGTGACACATGGGGAAGGCTAAGGTCATTTTAAGTACCTTTATGGGAAGTGCTCGTCTAGTTTACGTGCGAATAATGGGGTCCCATGAACAACAAGGAAGCGGATGTGTAGACGCAAATGGGGCGTGGTGACACCAGTCATTTTCTGCGAAAACACCAATCGGTTTCTGCGAAAACACCAATCGGTTTCTGCGAAAACACCAGTCGGTTTCTGCAAATGTGCTCGTCGGATTGTGCGGACGCACAAGTCAATTTATGCAGAACTTAGGGGGCGGAGCCCAGCAAGAAAAACGATCTCGGTGGGACCACTACATATGTGGGATGCCCTTGCGGGAACCACGCAAACACATTACCCTTGCACCTCTTGTGTTCATTTAGGGCTGTCAGTATCCCCCGTTTCGATGGGAACTTGGTTTTATGAAATTACGTCACCTCTCCGCTAGGGCGCATCTTATCGCCCTGTTTCATCGTGGTTGTTGAGGCCATGAGGAGTCCGATGCGGAGTGGTTGATGTGTTTAGCGTGAATTTTCTAAGGAAGCGGAAGTGTTGACGCAAACGGGGTGTGGTGACACCAATTGTTTTCTGCGAAAACACGAGTCGGTTTCTGCAACTATGCTCGTCAGATTGTGCGGATGCGCAAGTCAATTTATGCAGAACTTACGAGGCGGAGCCCAGCTCCATTTCTTCTGGGTGGGAGCACTACATACGTGGGATGACCGTGTGGAAACCACGGGCTGAGAGGAACATTGCCAAGGGGGTTGGGATTATTGATGGTTGTCAACATCCTACGTTTTGATGAGCATTCTTGCCAAGGGGGTTGGAAACATTTACTGTGCTCCCAATTTTCCAACTGGCGCCCACTCTCACCTAAACATGATGTGATCAATTTGTGTAACTATTTGTCTATGTAACCATGCTTGGAGTTTTTATGCACCCGTTAAAAAATATTATTAGCGGGTTGCCAGTAAACCCTCGTGTGTGTGTAAGACAGTTGCTGGAACAACATTATTTGCACGATGTAATATTGATGGCATCATTGTTGCGTTTACTAATACTGTAGGTCGTTTGCGTGATGCATACGACATTTGCTAATGCATTTAATCAAGGTTGTACACGGTTTAGGAGACACAGAAGACCGAGGAGTTTGCGTTGGGCAACACAAGTCATTTATGCAGAAAAACGCAAGTACTTTACGCAAAGGTGCCCGTCGATACGTGCCACTGCCCAAGTCGTTCCTGTGCATAAGCAATACTAAATACATTTTTGATAGGGGACTAGCTTATGTCTGAGCACCCCGAGGTAATTTATCATATGCACATCATTGCTGGGCCTAGTACCACATAGGTTGCGAGATCCATCGACGCCAACAAATCATATGCTGGTCCGAAAAAGTGACGTTCATGAAGCCCATTCGCGAACGAAAACAAGCTTCATGCTCCATCACACCGCGGTGAATCGCTTCAATTTACAAATAGATATCACAGGCGGAAACAGCGCGTCTTCTTAAAACACCGGGGTTTGTAACATTTTGTATTGTACCAACTTCTATAAAGGTTGGATAATAACACTCGATTTCCTAGTTCACATTTTCAATAGGACTCGTAGCTGTTGAAGTAGTTTTCTATTTAGCACCAGTTGTTTTTGAAGTAGTTTTCTATTTAGCACCAGTTGTTTTTTACCACGACTTCAATAGAGGACATGGCCTGTAGAAGAATAATATCAATCATGGAATATCTTTGTGTTTTCAATATAGATCGTTGTACTTGCAACCGTTTCTACTTACCAGTCACTAGTTACAGCCCACAATTTATGTTGGGATTAATTTCAGAGACAGAGTTCAAGTCGTGGTGCTCAAACGTGAGTTTGGGGACAAATCGCGTTTCCCTAAACGAAAAAATATATTACTACTAGATTCTTCGACTAATTGTGAAGAAGTACCTTTATGGGACTTTCAACAACCGATAATATTAGCGAGCAGCCCTTGGTCATGGCTAAGATGGCCATGCACTGCAAAGGTTGAATATATCTGGGCCAATTTACTGGAAATTGTGATTGTCGAAAATAGGATTGGCACTTGAGATACAAGTGCCCATTATTGTTCGTAACAGACAACCTTAAACCAATTCAAAGTTGTAGTCAACTGGGAATAATGATGTGTTTTCCACTTTCAATCCAATTGGGTCCCACCCTTCGCCAACAATCTCAATATCTCAAATGCACGATTAACATTCAAAAATCATCGATTAACAGCCTAAAATCATCAATCAATAATCACAATTGTCAAATACACAATTAACAAGCTAAAATTATCAAACAAATAATCAATGTTCAAACTTTCCAAAAATTGTTCAAAATGCACATATCCGATGTGATTAATATAATTTAGGAAGTAATTAGGGCTTAGAGTTCAACATTGGGGGAAAGTTTTTTCACAAGTGCTTTGATCAAACACCAGCACTTGAAAACGCATATGCCCCATGTGTTCAAAGACAACAAAGTCCCCAATATTGAGGTCATGTTGCTGCACAAATTTGTTCCAACCGGCTTCAAACCAATACGCATCTTGGCCGCACTTCTTCTTGATTTTAACAGGCCATGAACCCTTGCGGCTGGTTAAAGTTGCTTCCTTTGATCTCACTGTGGTAAGCTGACTGCAAAAGGATACCGGTATGGCCTAACATATTCATAATATAGTAAGACAAGTAAGTTATTGACCAACGATAATAGTGCGTACACAGGCTAAATCACAGAGAAAGAGGGATCGCATACAAGTTCTGTGCGAAAACCAGGCATCATGACCTTGAAGAAGTGCCTGCCTACTGAAGCGTCCTTGTTCACCGAAGCAGAAGCCATTTAACCTACTTTAACATGAAACGCCAATCGAGCATTATTCAATATCTGAGCAATAATTCCATAGCTTTATTAAATCTATTAAGTGTCACACCGTTTAAGACGTGGAGGCCTTTAGTAACTAAATCCTAGCCATGAGGGCAAATGTGACATTTCAATTCGGTGTCGGTGTCGATCAGCCTCAAGATAAATTGGGTCGAAAATAATGTTAAAAGTGATGCTTTTAGTACAATCCACATTGAGTTGTAGCTAAAATGATAGGACAGATAAACCTCAGCAACAACCCGTAATACAAACGCAAAGAACACAACAAGCACCTGGAGTCACGTTCCTAGAAGAGCAAGGTAAAAAATTGCGGACTATCATACTGTACAGAGACAGTATAAGCACTTGTTACATACTATCTTTGTCCCAACAAGATTGATATTATTTGAGGAAAAACGCGTGTTAATTAAGTCACACAACTATTTGGATAAATTCTACATCTAAATGACTTGTATAATTATCTTCCCTTTTTTACCCTTATCGTGGTCCTCTTAAGTGTTTCTCATCCGAGAATTCCATTGCCAAAAGTATTTGTGCTATTCACGATTTTCTCCCTGGAAACTCGAGCGTCTAGAATGTTGAAAGATCTACCATTTGTTTTAATTGAGGACTTTTCAGTAGTTTTGATTGAGGACTTTTCAGAGAGAACAATAGGCAACGAGAAAGAAAGGCAGATCTGACTGTTTTAATCGAGGACTTTTAGCGACGTATTCGTCCCGTCGCTAAAAGTCCATCGGTAAAGCTCTCCATGTATCGATGGAAGTTTGATTCCGACGGATTCCTGCCGTCCCTAAAACAATGATATAAAACCCACTAAAAAATAATTTCCTGGGAAAAAGTTTTATCAACGGTAATACGGTCGCTAAAAGACCGCCGCAAAAACATTCACGGCGAAGACTTGTGCCGGCACTAACCGCGTCGGTAATAAGTCTTTAACGACCATAAAAACCCACGGTAGTATTCTTCGATTCAACACGTTTTACCGACTGATTATCCTCCGTAGCTAAAAATGTGTTTTCATGTAGTGAAAACCTCACATTTTTTCAAATTCAGGTCATGTAGCTACTTTGCATGTATAGTGGTTAATCATAACGTTATAATGTGCAAATTAATATACCTAACTAGAGTACGCAGCGCTTAATAAAGATACTCAACATTAATCAAGCGTACACGGCTAGTTAAAAATCTTCACAAATATTGTTCAAAGCACAATGAAAACATATAAGAGTATGGTACACGTCTCGTTAACAAAAAATGACAACTAATGTTTCAATCTCAGCACACATACCTCGTGAGAAGCAAAGAGCTTAGGTGTGCCTCATGGCAATCTTTCCTTTAATTACGAAACACTTGGTGCATAAAGGGGTCTTATTCTAAAAATCAAGGACACTCCCATAAGTATAATTGGCCCAAAATGAACCTGGCACAATGGTAATGTCCATGACAAACCGCTACATAGCTGGGAGACAATTTGCTATAATAAATTCAGCATATACTTACCTCCTCAGAAGAACACATTAAATGGCTTATGAGATAATCAGAAAAGACAAACAATCAATCGCATATTTGATGTATCTCATACTCCAAATTGACAACTACTATACACGGTTGGAATTAAACTAGTGTAGTGTATATCTTAATACCCGGGGGGGTTGACCAACACCAACAAATGGGACCAGATAACTAGTTCAATGCACAGTTCATTACGGTAATAGACAGAGCAGTCACATGCAATTTTCATAATTTAAGGTGGAAATATTGAGCTCATTCTCGCTCTTGCTCCCCGACATGCACACGCTTGCATTCCGAAAACATGAACTAGTCCCCTACAGTCATCCCTGTCGCCGAACCCCTTGGCTGGGCCAATTACATCTTACTCACATAATCAGCCACTCCCATGATACTAACAAGCTGTCCTTTCACACCACCATTGGCCAAGTCATTTTGGTTAGCAGCCTCTACCGAAAGGGGTCAATTCCTCCACCTCTGCTCTCAGACACAAACAGTGTTCTAAATAGCCATGACCACAAACAATGGAAAGGACATGACGTGAGCAACTGGGTTCTGATCAACACATTCGAAGAGATTGAGCAAGATTCACTAGCAGCACTCAACACGAGTTAGAATAGTAAAAAGGCTATCACCAGTGATCCCCTTTGGGCAGTTTAGACCATGTGATTTCGAGAGAAGCTAGCCATTATCATGGCTTGATTCATCACTCCACTCTATCCAGCTTACGCCTTTCATCGAACACCTGGCAGGCATGTATACCCACGTGGGTTTGGTAAGGGATTCTGAGATCACCTCTTTGAGATCAATCTCCCTCTCATCTCAACCCCGCAATTTCCCCATCCGGTAAGAGTTATTTCATTTTTTTTGGGTTCTTTCCGTATTATACTCTGACATTCTTACCTATGGTGTGCATCTTTCCAAAAGCGTCAATTAGCAATTACGAAATTTCCTCCGCCAAAACCTCTCCCAAATATATATTGTGAACACCAAAAAACAAAATGCCTCACTAATCATCCATATACAAACCAAACATTGAAATCCAAGAAGAGAGAGCAGAAATTAAGATGATAGTAGCGGAACGAACGACGAAAAAGTAAAAGAGCAATAGATGATCAAAACCTTGAGGAGCTGTGCAGACGATGGGAAATCGTTCTCGTTCTGTCACGGAAGGGTGGCTGCTTCTTTCGGAGGCGGCCAGAACTGGCGGCCTCACCATTGTATGTTGGTTGGGGCTTCGGCTCCGTCTCGGTGCAGCTTCACGGGGTAATGTCGACAGATCTGGTAATGGCGTGAGAATAAAGTGAGGAGCTGTTTGTTACCCATGGAAGGTAGATGAGATAAATGTTTGGGAAATGGCTGGGCGGAGGGACAGAAGTGGGTTTACTGTGGGGAGGGGTATTTTGGGGAAGAGGAAATGATGAGTTTTTGAGAAACCCATTTTTTCTCAAGTCACCCCACCTTTCAGGAATTGGCCCACTTTTTTCACAATTTCCACAAAAAAACCCATCAGCCCCAAAATATTTAATCCCAAATCCCATGTTTTCCTAATTTTCCCTACATAAAAATAGTGCCCATATTCCTTGAGTATACAGTACAAAAAAATAGTGCTCATATTCCTAGGTTTACCTGCAAACTTCCATTTTTATCACCTTCATATTACTACCTTCATATTACTAAACCCTTTGAGGTTACAGGGTTATTTTAGGTCTATCTATTGACTATCTTTACAATACAAATAGAGATAATAAATGTTATAAAATGACCTCATTAACCCTTTGTCGTCTTCAATTTCCCTTTCACGTATTGCCGGTATGCTCCATCTTCCTTTACTTTTATTCTAACAATGCCCCCCATCCTTCTACCCTCTCGGTGTATTCCCCCTTAAGGTCTACCACCACCATCCTCAACCATTAACAACCACACATTACCACCACATCTCTTTGGATCTGCCCCCTTTAACTCCAATACCACAATAGAAAATCGCCTCAGAAAAAGGAGTCGCCATCTTAAACACTAAAGAAATAGGAAATAATTGAAAATAACTCTAAAAATGTTTAAAAGACTACTAATCTATTGAAAATAAAGAAATGGATTTGGGGACTAAATTATACGAGTGGAAGATGTTAGGCACCCACCATAGCTAAATGGTCTTTACTTCATTTCTGTTGGTTTTAACACATAAACATGCAATAGAATTGGTTTGAACTCGACATCAGGGATCGAACAACTTATGTATTCGGTAGGACATACCAGAATCAAACCCATCGTAATTTGATCAGACCCTACGGAGGCGACAGTCTTAGACTCAAACTAAAAATTATAAATACTCTTTTTTTTTGGAAATGAGAGTGTGATCGCGGGAAGAGGCATTATTCAAGACCATTATACTATAAACTAGCCTAGAAAGCTCTGAAATGTACTTCACAAATCTGCTTGATTAAAAGACTTGGGAATGCTTTGTGAAGGATCGACGATGCAAGTGGCTTGAGAATATAAAGGAATGGAAGGATGAAGTGCTAGTTTCTCTTAAGAGATGATATACCACTTCTTCAAAATGTAGGCCAACAACCCTATTTATAGAGGTCTGAGGCATTAGAAATGATAAAGATGATCATCTCAATTTGTGATATGAGTTAAAAAAAACATAATACATGATAAAAATCGCAAACTGAGAAAAGCCAACAAGCCGTCCGGTTTGTCGAAAATTGGTCAATTCATCCCATAATTAAAATATTTTTTTCAATTTTAGAGACATTATCTACCCCTAATTCATTAATTATCTTTGATCTGATGTACTAGATTTAGAAAATATCTTCATATTTCATGTAAATCAATAATTGAATCACTTTTATCAAGGATAAATCACAAATATTTCCAAAAGATCTTCTTGGTGAATCACACTCTTGGCATGTGAACTAGACTCACTAGATGGACTGGACTGAGCCCCATTACTGAATGGATTGGACAATTGGACTGAATTAAGGTAATTAAGTTTGATTAGGCCTAACCATACTAATAAACTTAAAAATGAGGTATCCGCAAAGGCCCTCGCTGGGTGAAAGAGTGCAAAACAACACATTTTTGTAGTAGAAACTATGAAAATACCGCAAGAGTCCGAACAGACTTGGAGATGATCACATCGGTATGAGGTTGGACTTTTATAAGGCTTCATGTATATCCTTCAAGGAGGAATCAGACCAATTTAGTTAGGAGCAGGTGTGGATGTTGTCGAAGCCAGAGCCAATAACAACGACGATTGGTTGTCGATCAATACCAAAAGAGAAAGTGAAGTCGAACTTTTTTCGGAGCCAGAGCCAATAGCAACGACAATTGGTTGTCGATCAATACCAAAAGATAAAATTAAGTCAAACCTTATCTAGAGCCAGAGTCAATAGTAACAATGATTGGTCGTTAGATAAAGGCATATTCTTAGAAGCCGGAGCCAACGATAACAACGGTTGGTCGCTTAAGAATACTAAAAAGTCATGTCTAAGAGCCAGAGCCAGCGGTAACGACAACCAGTCGCTTAAACATGATAAGGAAAGCACAACTAGAAGCCGGAGCAACAACAATTGGTCGTCTAGATGTACAAGAGATTTGTGACCAAGTGCTGGAGCCAATAGTGTGTGGAAGCGATTGGTCGCTTAGCCACAAGGACATTTGGGATTTAAGCATAGCCAACTTGTCCTTCCATTACGGTATGACAAAGGATTTCACTCCCTCGTCCTCGAACTCATACACCCAATCAAATTTTGGACCTTTCTTCTTGTCAGCTTTCTTCTCTCCTCTCCCCTATTTTTCCAGTTAATTTCATACCTCTCCTCTTGAGGTTGTTCAATTCCTCAGAGGTTCAAGATTGTTGCTTTGTTAAGGTTGTGAAATCATTATGAAGATCCTTCTAAAATTCACTAACAATATGGACCAAATTGGAGATTTACGAGAATTCCTCGACAGTCAGAGTTCGTGAGAATTTTCCGGATAAGTCCCGATACCAACGATAGTTAGCCTTAACTTTATAGAGAAATTTGTCAAAAATTTAGTTATACATACCACAAAGATCGAGCTAGCTAACTCATACCCTAATGGGGGTGAGGGGTTTTTTTAGGATTTTAGGAAGTGAAGGGGTATGACTAACTAACCCTCAGTTATCAAGAAGGAAAATCGGCCGGTTGATTAGTGAGCTTAAGGTTGCTTTTTGGGTATTGTCTAGAAATTTTTCTGGAGGATAAGGTTTTTACTAACGGTTCAGTCATTCTGATGGATAAACTGACCGGTTTATCAATGGGTTAAGCTTTATTTTTTGGCATTTTCTGTGAATTTTTCTAAAGGATAAGTTATGAGTAACCGTCCGGTCATCCTAATTGAGAAACTGGGTAAGGTTCTGACTGGACATCCGATCATCCCTGAAGGATAAATAGGCCAGTTGGTCAGTGGGGTTATGGTTTGTTTTTGAAATTGTTTTAGGAGTTTTTCTGAAGGATAAGGTTCTAACAAACCGTTCGGTCATCTTGATGGATATAAATTGTTCGGTTGGTCAATGGGTTGGATTACGGTATGGACTAGTCAACTTTAAATTTTTTCAAGTAATGCACATACTGACTAGTCGTCCGATTAGGAGCACGGTTAATCGGCCAGTTAGTCAGAGTCTCCCCCTTTTTGTGAAGTTACTAGTTTAGCTTACAGAATGTTGGGAGTTTCCCTACCAACATGCCATAGGCCAATACATGTATTCTCCCAACAAAGGGCAAAACTCTGAGCTGTTCGAGTGTGTGGTTTCTCTCTCAACGTCGGTGTAAAGGTCATTTCAGCTGCTCGACTGTACCATATACCTTCCGCCCATAACTAGGAAGTTAATAATGAGCGATCGTCAGTATTGTATACAAGTCATTTAATACACCAAGAAACAAAGAGGAATCCTTAGTATGAGGTCGTAAAGTTGAGATCACAATCCAAAGATCGTCGTGTGATCAAGAGGACTAGGGGCTTAATTGTCAATCTCGAATGGGTGGGTTAGGGTGAGATGTGCGAGAGTGTAAGGTATGAAAATAAAAGCAGAAGTACCACAGTTATATCATATTGTACATACCATAAAATACAACAAGGCCAAAAATCAATAAAAACTTTTCAAGTCTAGTACTCTTAATTGTTTTGTCCCCAGCAGAGTCGTCACTGTGGCGGACCGCGTCTGAAAAAAATCCAAAAAATGGAATTTTAATGGAGTCGACATCTTATTTAATTAACTAAAAATAAGGAAAACCTAGAAATGACTCTAATATGTCCACAAGGACAACTAGCCTATCGAAACCAAGAGAGGAGTTGGGGGACTAAGTTATGGAACAAGAAGGTGTTAGGTTGCCGCGCCCTTTTTGTCACTACTTCATTTTCATTGGATATTGGCCCAAAAAACATATAGCAGGCAAAATATGATAAAACTAACCATAAGTTATCTTTTATGGTTTTGGCTTGAACTTCACATCTAGGGTCAAATTGCCTATTTAACTGATCGGACTAATCAGAATCAAAATCGTCGTAGTTCGATTCTGGTCCTACGGGAAGTAATCTATATTTTGAGCCTAGACATAGACAAAAAATGTAAAAGACTCTTTTTTAATATATTTTTAATAGAAATGCGATAATGGGGTGGAGAGACAATCTATATGACTTTTTAATCTAAAAAACTAGTAAAGATTACCTTTTGAAGTAGCTTGCCACGAAGACTCAGGGATGTCCTCTGAAGGATCCATGATGCAAAATAAAATTAAGATCACCATTTGTCTATGAACTTTCGACGAAACAAGAAATCCACAACTCTATAATTAGGATGTCCAAGATGTTGGTGCCGCCCTTCTTTATTCGTCTTTTGAAATTGATTTGAATAAAATGCTGTGTGACCTTTGTCGAAGGCATACAATCCTCCTCTTGGCCTAGTTGCTACTACTGCGTGTATGGTTTTAAAAAATGGCTAATTCATAACGGATTTTGACACCTCTGATACGGTTACAAGCCGATATATCAGTCCTAACAAAATTCACATTATGTCACCATTATGTAGCCGTTACGGTGCTAATACTGTTATAATAGGCCGTTACGACCGTTAGGGTTCAATATCGGCCGTTACGTTACCTATCTGAGAACTAAATTCAGTTGCTTTCAAAGCCGATCTAAGCCAACCTCCTTCCACTAGTCCTTCCTTTCCCCATCGCTGGCATTTTGAGTCGATTACTTCATTCAGTTAGATCATCAAGCAAGGAAGTAGGAACCCAAAGATGGAACGAATTCAAATCGGTCTTCAAAATAGATCTAGAACATTTAAAACCTAACCCATGGATTCAAGGGTAAAAATAGATGAAAGGGGCTCGAAGTTTCATGGGTTTTCCTTACTTTTAAGTTTCAATTCTTCCTTTGCTTGGAAAGGAAAGAAAGAAGGTGGTGGTGTGGCGCTAGCTTGAAGAGATCAAAAGCGGAAGAAGACGGTGGTTGTGCACAATTGTGTAGTCTGCTGTAAATGTGACATAGTGATTGGTGACTTGTTTAGGTTTAGGGTTAGATTTTGGGTTTAATTTAAAGATTTAATGGGCTTCAGGTTTATATTTGTGGGTGGACATAGTTTGGACCTATAGTTGGTACTTTAGTGTATAATTACCCTTTATTTTTGTTTAATTCAATATTATGGGCTATATATCAAAGAGTAAAGAATTGAGTTAAAATGTACATATTTGCTAATGTTTGAAAAAAGTTCATAGTTGTGGTAACTGATTCCCGTTACATAATATCTGATATTCCTAATATCGTTCCACTACGACCGCAACTATGTATCTAGAAATTGTGATTTAAAATCATGACTGTGCGGGTGAATATGTCCCTAATCATAAATCCATTTCTATCAAATTCAAAGATGTAAGAATAAGGGTAGTGAGTTGGCTAACTAATAAAAAATCCTTCTTCATATCAAGAATTAGAGGTGTCAAAGGGCCGGGGCTACCCGTGGGCCGGCCCGGCCCTAAAATGAACCTGGCTGGCCCTGCCCTAAAGGATGAACAGTGTGGCCCTGGTCTATAGGGCCAAGGGCCAGGCCTAAAAATTGGAGAAAAAAGCCCGGCCAGGCCCTGTCCTAAAAAAGCCCGGGTTTGGCCAGGGCCGGATTGGGCCTAGATCTGGCCCAGATTTTGGCCTGGTCCAAGCCCAGCCCTAATTGTCAAAAATTTTTTTTGTTATTTTTGTTTTTTAACTTGATATTTCCATTGAGGAGTGGTTTTAAGAAAATAATATTAAAGAAATAAGTCATAATAAATTGGTTTATCTTCTAGATTGAGTTTATAATGAATGGAAGTATTTTTTGAAATTACTTAAAGCTTACGAATATAATCCTCATTGTCGTTTGAAACTAAATAAATTTAAATATTAAGGACTATCTAAATTTAAATCACTTGTTAGATCAATTTTTGTGCTAAATCTCATGAGTTGTTTGTATTTCAATTGTAACATCATTTTTTTCTTCTATATATAATATGATTTTTTTCCTGATATCTAAATTTGATATGCACATTAGAAAGTGAATTTAAGGATACAAGAATCAAAATTAAGTTCTACTACTTCAGTATATTGATTAGGTTGAGTTTTAAAATGATTAGGTTAATATTAGTTTTTAGGTTACATTTGGCTCACGAATATAACCCTCGTTGCTCCTGTAAAATCTATTCAAAAATAAATCCTCTATCCCTATTTAAATCATTAGTTAGATCTTTTTTTTTGTTCTAAATCGCATAAGTTACAGTCTGTTTGAAACTAATTCTTTTAGGATTTGGATTTGAAATTCAGAATTGGATTTGAAATTTAATTCACTTTCTTTTGTAATAAGCTTATTTACAAGCTTATTTATATATATAACAACCGATCTTAAACTCAGATAAAAGGAGGAAGGGCCTATGAATAAATTTATCTTAAATTTAATTTTTTTTCATAACATAAAACATAAATAAAAATAATTTTTTTAAAAAAAATAATTTCTTATTCAGGCCCTGGCCTGGCCCAAGCCCGACCCTAAAGTTAAGGCCCAGGGCTTGGGCTTGGACCAGGCCAGGATATCCTCACATTGGGCCCAGGCCAGGCCCGACCTGGTTATCAATGCCCGAAGCCCGATTTGGCCCTGGCCCTCTTCTGGCCCACTGGGCCCGGGCTGGGCCGGCTCAAGCCCTGCCCATTGACACCTCTATCTGGAATGTAAAGGACATTTTCAAAGATATAATGCTTTTGTCAGAATTCACACTCCTCAATTTGAGCGATATCAAGACTGTCCATTTCTAATCGAAACTCCATCTCTACGGCCGCAAGTTATGTAACTTACCAAACTTTTCAGTCATAAGGTTTGTGGCTCCAGTGTCTGAGTACCATTGTAGATTTTGCTTATCTCCAATTTGAAATGTTGCCAATACTTGAGGAACATCTTCTGGTTAATATGAATGGTTGGAATGATTGAATCATTTCATTGTTTAGTGTATATTTGGCCTTTATTTTTGTTTAGTTGAATATTATGGGCTATATATCAAAGAGTAAGGAATTGAGTTAAAATGAACGTATCTGCTAATGTTTGAAAAAAAAATTCATAGTCACGAGAGCTAATTCCGGTTACATAACATCTGATATTCCTAATATCGTTCCACTACGATTGCAAGTGTGTATCTAGAAATTGTTGTTTAAAACCATGACTATGTGGGTGAATATGTCCCTAATCATAAATCCATTTCCATCAAATTCAAAGATCTAAGCATATGGGTAGTGAGTTGGCTAACTGATAAAAACCCTTTTTCATATCCGGAATGTAAAGGACATTTTCAAAGATATAATGCTTTTGTTAGAATTCATACTCGTCAATTTGAGGATATCAAGACTCTGTCCATTTCCAACTGAAACTCCATCTCTATGGCTGCAAGTTATGTAACTTACCAAACTTTCCAGTCATAAGATTTGTGGCTCCAGTGTCTGAGTACCACTGTAGATTTTGCTTATCTCCAATTTGAAATGCTGCCAATGCTTGAGGACATCTTCTGGTTAATATGAATGGTTGGAATAGTTGAACCATTTCAGTGTTATGTGGTTCTTACATCCACAAATTTGACATGTGATAGGAGCCTTGCTCCCCTTGTCTTTCCTTCGCGTGTGAGACTGATCTGATTTGGTAACACCTTCATTTTGATAACTTCGTCCAACTCTCATGTTCCCTGCATTAGAATGAGCACGACGATTACCACCATTCCCATTAGTATTATACCCTTGAACAAGTTTTCTGCGTTTGGAAATGAACTTGTTGAAGGTATTTGCATTTCTCTTGTTTGCATCCCCATTTGGCTTTTGCCCGTAGTAAGCCACTTGGGGTGCACCAAATTGTGTAGCTTTATGATTATGGTTGTGGGCTTCATAACTTTAGAGAATTGGAACAATAACATTATAAGATGGGACATGCCGTTTGAGAAATTGTCACAAAATTTCATATCCATGACCAAGGCCTTGTAATAACCACAAATCCTTATTTTTCTCTGGTACAGTTTCACATATGACAGCAAAATTGTACATATGACTTAAACTTACTAATATACTCATTGATAGAGTCTTTACCTTTGTGAAGCATATTCATGCCCTGAACCAATTGAAACTCTCTTTCTTGAGAGTCTTGAGCAAAAGCTTTTTCTAATGCCTTCTACACATTGCCAGGAGGAATGAGTCCTACAACAAGACCACACACCTCTTCGGATAATGTGCCCATGATCCATCCGCTTAGAAGTCGATCGGATCGTCGCCAAGCAATGAAGTTTGGATCGATACTCTATTTTGTCTTTGACAGCAATGCCTTAGAATGCAAAAATTGTTACTTTGGGCATCCTATATTCACCCAAAAGACCTTGCATGTCTTGGCTTTCAATGAGGCCCAAAGTCTGTGTTTTGCAGACTAGGTAGTTGCCCTGAGTGAGGCAGAGAGAAACAAAGTTTACAACATTGAGAGTTGTTGGATAAGGATACTTGAGTATAACACAATTTGACATTCAGAGGGTGGGAAAAAAGGCTAAAGTTATCTCCTTCTAATTCTACACTGAGAGGCTCGATCTTGATACTAGAAAGAACAAACTTTAAATTTTCTCTCTCAAGACGAGGAGATAAAGAGAATTTATCACATAAGGGGTGTGTGCATATGAAATGAAATTAAGGAGCTAATGTTAAGGAGCTACAGTTAAGAAAATCAATTACAAAGAAATACAAGAAATACATGTTTAACACAGAAAGCATGTGACAATTCATTTCAGTTTCGGTGGCCATGATTTTATCCTTCATCTTTGCTGTTTTCTTGGAGATTCGACACGTTCGTCGCTATTAGTGGCTATGTCATATACATCATTTATACTCAAAAGTACTGTTTGAGTTCTAGAAGAAATCTCACGAATAGTAAAAAACATACAATGACAAGAACAAGAGGCACATACCAAGCTTCAACTACGTGGAGGAAAAAAAAAAGAGATACATAGGGAAAAAGAAACCGAGGTAGAGTATATCTAATGGACGATCCAAGTGAGCTCAAATCCTCTTTATAGCCAAACTAGATGTCAAATGACTTACCAATTTTTGACAAAAGGTTGAACCGTCAAAGCCCTATGTTTCTAGTATCTCTCTGCAAGACATAACCACATACTGACTAAACTAGGAAAATAACCCAGACCTTATGCTAATGAATTATAGGTTATTTACGTCTTACATACTCCTTTCCTTATGAAAGTTATATGCGCAAAACTTGCACATATCAAGTCATCTAATAGGGATGCATACTTCTCTATTTCCCACGTGGTTTATTTAACATCATGATTTTTCCAAAAAACTTCTACCAATTGTATCGTTCTTGTAGGTATAACCTGATCAAGAACACATGGTTCATATAGGCATAAGGACCACGTTCACAATCTGTTACTTGATACGAATAATCACAAACAGTTATGCAAAGGAGGATTCAATCATGGTTATATAGCTTCGTATCACATGCCACTAAAATAAGAATGTTTGCAATCTTGGTGGCAGCGGGTTAACGTTTGTGGTGCTCTTGGTGGAGGTAATGGCGAGTTTAAGGTGGTGGGGGTTTGTGGTGGTCTTGTTTGTGGCCGTTGTATGGCAGTCTTGGTGGAGGTTGTGACAGGGCAGTGGTGGTCTTAGTGGTGGCAGTTTTTTGTGATCTTGGTGGAGGTTCTTGCTGGGTTGTGGTGGTGATGGGTATATGGTGGGTGACAATGGTGTTGATGGGTTTTGGGGGGAAGGGGTAAGAGGGTTGTGACGGTTGTAGTCATGGTGGTCCTCGGGAAATGGTGGTGGGTGAAAATGGATGCTAACATATTTTGACGTGAATGATCCATTTTGCCCTAAAAATTTAACATAATTTGACTTTATTTAAATTTCAACCATCAAGTAGTGTTTGCGACACCAAAAAGGAAGTTATAAGTGGTAGGAAAAAAGATATGAGGTGTTATGCACACAACCCCTATCTATTGACACGTATGTGCAATTAATCCTTTGTCCTTTTTTTTTTTTCTTTTAGTCATTTCACCCTTATATGTGTACCGTATATTTGTTCACTTTATTGAGATTGACATCCAATAAGGGTGCCGCACGTGTAATGTAAGTCAACTTTAATCGAATTTGTAGGAGATTGTGGATTCGGCTGTGAACCCATGCCGTCTTTATCTTTGTCATTTTCTTCTTTATCTTCGTTCTTTTTTTTTTTAAAGTTTAAATTCTTATAATTGGTTAACTTATACGTAACTAATGTATTCATATAATTAACTTAAAATTGTTGACCAATCTTAACAAGTTAAATAAATCACTATGCATAGTGAAAATATTTTGTTAGTAGACAAATTGAGTAATCTATTTTGTATTTAACGGATTTAATAGTGACGCTAATTATAATGTGTGTTTGATTATTATGTTTTATGTGAACTTGAACCTTTTGGACTTTTTTATGTTAGCCATCAATTTTTTTTAATAATTTTTTTGGCACCCCCGGTTAGACTTTCTGGATCCGCTCCTGCTTACTATAAGATGTTGTGTGTAATAGTTTGGGTTTTGAAGGTGGCTAAAAGATTGTAATGGCATATGATATGAAGGAGTAATAACCGATGACATACGATATGAAGGAATAATAACTGATGGCTGAAGCCTCTTTTGCATAACTGCCTACAATGAAGTACTTGGGATATTCGTATCAAGTAACTGATTGTTAAGGTGATCCTTATGGGTCTGTAAACCATCTGTTCTTGCTGCTGCAGCCTGCAGGCCTCCATTATTGTTTAGAAGTCCAATTGCTTGCTGGTTAGAGGCGCCTGTTTTGGTTACTGAATGGGACTTTGACTCTGTGGTTAGTTGATTTTTCTGCTGCAAGAAGTGTGTTGGTGTGGCTACAGAACTTGTACGGGTGACTTCTATTTACTTTCTTTTATGCATAGCGAAAAAGTTGACCGTGCATGATGCACCGCAGTTGCCTGAGCAGATGGTACTTAGGCATCACGGATGAAGTTCATCAGCTATAGTACTTTGACTGTTTTAACTTATCATGAATGTTGTCCTTATGACAGATGTTTGGGTGCTCCAGATAGCATAATTTAAGATCCGATGTTTACTAGATTGTAATGGGAATTGAAGCCTTTGTTGCATATTCCTATTACAAGTTACTGGGGTTATCATACCTATTACTCATGCAACTGCATTGCTGGCGAATTATCGTTTCTGAAGGTTGCTAAAAGATTCTGATGCATCTGTCCTACCATCTGTAGCGCTATCGCTGTTGGTAAAGGGCCTTTAAGTGGTAATGCTTCTACTTTTATTGCTGGATGGCATGTTTGATTGGAAGAGTTATCCCTAATTTATTATGCATTTTGGACCTTCTAGTTCAAGAGAAGCTAAATTCGTTGTTAGGAAGTGTTATACATGCAGTATTTGGGAAAGGGAAAGCGTATAGGATACTCTTTGGCTATGTATTAAATTCTTGCAAATTCATCGGGAAATCTTGCTTTGATCTTTTGACTTCAGATCGTCAAAAGATGCTCCTTATACTGTTTATGCATTTGTAGCCTTAAGGGCTACTAGTCAAACAAACTATAAGCTGTTGCTGAATTGCATAGTGATGACAGTTATGATGATACTATTATGCTTTTGGTGCTGTTGTGGTAAAAAGTAAATGATTTGGTTGCTAAAATGTTGATTATGCAGCTATTGACTGTTTTGCTTCATGTCTCTTGAAGACATTCTCATAGTACCTTCTTTGGCAAACTGATCCTGTAGAGAAGAACAAATGGCGGCCAGTAACTCAAAACTGTAGGATAATTCATAACCTCCAAATCCTGACCATGTTGATTGAATAGCATATAGCTTTGGGTCAGATATGTGATATCGAGAGCTGCCTAATCCTAACTATTCTAGAATTAGAAGTTTGCACGAGCGGCTTAAGCTCGAGGCAAGAGAAAGTTGCAACTAGGATAGCAGCTTACGTGTTTTAAGGTTTCAAATGGGATTCTAATGCCCTTGCATGCTGAGCGCATCTGGTCGCAATCCTACCATCGGATTTAGTCGCTACAGTCTAAAATCATGACTTTATAGCGCCAACCTCTGTTGCTAATTAAGAGTTCATTGTGTGGCAGGCTGAACACATCTTGTTTTACAACTAAATGACATGTTTGATTGTATGAGTAGTCAGCTGATTATGCAATTTATCACTTCTGGTTCCAGAGCTATTGCATTATGCCTTCCTCATGTTGGTCCATGAAATGTTGGAAAGTGCCAATCATTAGAAGTTACCGGCAGAATCCATTGAAATCGCTTTGACCGTGTTACTTCTGATGTTCGAAAGATGCTTGACAAATAGTGTTTTTATGCATTTGTAGCCTCATGGCTCGTAGTGCGACCATATGCTGTTGCTGGAATCCATAATAATAGCCTTATGACCTTAATGAAATTTAGTAAGCTGCTATTATTGTTTTTTATTGCTAAATGTTGATTATGCAGCTATTACATGTTTTGCCTCAAGACCTACTAGATAAGCTGCTTGTATTTGTGATGTAGCTAGCATTGTCTCTCCAAGACTTCTTCAAAAAAAAAAAAAGGACCAATGGGATTGGCAGTCAATCATCAAGGTAAATAGAACCCATGTCTACTGCTAATTAGAAAACTAAGATGAATGATAAACTCCAAATACTGATAATGTAAATTGAGAAAAATGTAGTTATTAGTCGAATACGTTAGTCTCGGGAGCTGCGTCAGGAGGTTGCAAAGCAAGTAAGAGAATATTGCAACTCCAGGATACCATCTTGATCAGGACTGCAGGTGCAGGAAGAAGATATAGGTGACATAAACCTGATTTGCAGAGAAAGGAGCAAAAAGCTTCTGTACTTGGCCGGTCGATCTATTGAAGAATAAGGGGTATTACTCATATTGTTGCCCAATTCTTGAAACCATGTGCTGAATTTACACACAGTTTTACAGTTAGCGCTCTTTTCTCAAGCCAAAATGTTCTACCACCTACTCAAAATTACAACTGCATAAACGCACAAGCATCTGTCCTCGGATGATTACTGCAAGCTCTCTTCTTAAAGCTGTGAGATGAAGATGCATCGAAAACTTTGTAGAACACAATCTTGCGATTGTGTAGCATTCTGTAAGTAAATTTCTCTTAGGTGGTCATATGCAACTTTTTGTCTGCTCGAACTACTGTGCCGTAAGCAGTAACTGAAGTCCTGCGTATGCTGGCATAAACAAGGAAGATATCTACCATTTACTATTAAGACTGCTGGTATCGTCATTCGACTCAAGTTATGTTTTGCTACGCAAAGTACGAATATACACGAGGGGTGAGAAACAAAAAGAAAGAATTTTATTATATTATTTCCACCCTTGAAGCTCGCAAAGTTATACATACAATTTGAGCTCTAATTAGAATTTGAACTCTGTAGCTCATTACTTGTGACAATTGAAGCTAAAGCATTTCCGTTATATTTTGGTTTTGCTTCCAGATAAACGATCGGCCTTTGCAGAAAAGAAAACTCGAGGGACAGAGGAGCATGAGAGATGTAAACGTGTATGATTGCAGCTGTTTGGATACCAAAACTTCAACTCTCTAGGGACATATGGCACAGAGCAGGTAATCAGCTCAACTTAAGGTTCCCTTGCGCTAGTCATTAACCAACACTACCATGATCTTCCACCAACGAAGATCTGTCATAGATATAGGTTTACGATTTTTCGTTGAGACCAGTACAACATTCTGGTGACTAGCTCTACGCTGGAGATGAATCCTAAGTTCCAGCAAATGTGTATGCAGCCTCTTTCGTATTGTTTTCCTGTAAAATACTGTTTCATAGTTAGCTGACTTCATTAAAAACCTGAAAGAGGGACTATGACTTTGCTAAGACATACTTGACATACCATGTACTGTAAAACCTATCAAGATCTTTTAAAGCAGTTTAGTACAGAGGTCCGATACTTATGTACTCTTAGGAAGTACACAAGGCATCCAGTCTGATTTAAGAGCTGCATCATTTAGTGTTTGTAATTCCAAATCAGCATAGCATTGTACACAATTCCGACATCTAAGGTTCAACATAATTTCCTTTTAGGATGAGCAAGGAGTGATTATACAAGTCTCCCAAGTTCCATATCTTGAAGTGAAGGTCACCCCTCCTCTTTGTTCTGCAATCTCGGTTAAAACTGCCCGAGCACAAGTGTCCCAGGTTCTTGCTATCTCTTCAAGCAACATGGGCTGTGAAAGTTTGCGAAGCGATAAGCTGAAATTCATCTTCACCTTCTCAGTCAAATCTTCAGAATTTTCACTACAGCCAGTATAGAAAAACAATTTTATTCAACTAAGCTGCACATGAAGACACGTCTGTTTCCAGGAATGCATGTTCATTACTGAACTCTAAAGGGAATTTTGATGACTCAAGACTTTGATAACATTGTCTCTTTCCACTTTCATCCTTGTCAACATATATTCTTTTTTTTCCTGTTTGTTCAAAAATTATGGCCAAATTTAGAATCAACTGGACTTGTTTTTGCCATTTCCGTCTTTATAGTAATGCACTTCGGAAAAGTGCTATTTCAAAACCAAAAGGAAAAATGGAAACAGACATGAAAATAGACCACAGAAGAGCCTTGTTTTGGATAAAAATTCAATGTTTCTCAATAACTAGTGAAACAACATGTGGCATGATACCGACCATCGATACGCCGTGGGCTTCTCCTGTACACTCTCGATACCTATAGTCTGGATCTGAAGTTATATACACATGATCTATCTAGTCCAAGCGAATATTTGCTTTTTGGTCTGTGCGGGACTAGCTTTGATTAGATCCCCAAGTACCTTAGACGAATATGGCCGAAAATCATAAGAAATAGACATTCAGGCCTTAAATCTCTCACCTCCATCCACCAGAGAACTCATCTAGGATGACAGGTGAAGAATCAGGGTAATCCGTAGGAACAAGCAACCGCAGCAGAAGGTTCTGCAATGGTGGCTAAATCACATTAGAAAAAAGTTTAGAGCATGCGAGATATGAGTAATCAAATCTTAGAAAATCACAGGTAAGTCTGTAGGATCCCACCATTCCTGATGATGCGAACTGCTGCTTAAAAGTTTCAGCAAAAGTCACAGCACGATATGAACACCTGACAATGGTTCCTTGCCCGGCTCCAATTCTATCAGCATCTTTGAAGGGATCTGATACCACATCTAGCATCGTTTCAACTAGCTTCTGATTTATTTCATTAATTTCTTCTAGTAGCACTCTACTCGACTGCAACAGTAGATACAAGAAAGTTTCTCTGAGATATCCCAAATAACATAATACTCCCTCATCAAATGAATGCGGCAATATATTTTCACGAAATAAGATGGTTGGAAAATCAAGTCAGTAGAAGACGGTGTTAATTTACAAAGGTAATATGAAAAGAAGCTAACACCATCAATAATCATTGCCTTTTGAGCATCTTATTACCCTTCATCAACCAATATCAGGTACAGCTGTAGCTGCATGTTTCAAGAAACAGCAAGGGAGATGGAAGAAAGATGAAATAAGCAGAGAAACAAGGGTTCAATAAAGAATCTAAACAGAAGATAGTGAATCGAAGCAAAAAGGAATACATAGCATGTCTACGATACTGAGAAAAAAGGAAATCATGATTTTTAAATCACTCCTGCAATACCAAAGAAGAGGTAGATCACAACTATAAATACTATAAGTCAACAAAAATGTTGGAAAAGATCATGCTCCTCAAGTCAAGAAACAAGGGGAAAAAATGAACGAAATAAAACCATACAATTAAAACATTAAGTTCAGAGCTTAGCAATATTGTATGGTGATCTTCTCAGCTTTTGGATCAATTCTGTTATGAACACATAGAACCAACGATGAAAATGAGTAGAGGAAGTAATAAAACATTAATAACAGCAAGAAAAGCATGGCCTTTCAATTGCAATTATGGAAAGTGCCAGTTCAAACTTCAAAACCATAAACATACTTTCACTAATACGCTTTGGTTATATACGATCCCCTCAACAAGGGGGTTGGGGGTGGCTTGGCGAAACAGGTAAATAAATTATATGGTGAACAATACTCTACCTCAATCCTGGGCCTCTTGATCGTCAAAGCTGCAGCTGACTGCGAGTAAGTTGCCCAAGTACTTAAAATTTGGAAATTCTCATTCTCACCGAAAGGTGAAATCGAAGCATCCGAAGGCATTGAATTCATATGACGCCTCATTTTTTCTGCTGAGCGACTGTCCAATTGGAGCAAGCTCTCTTGACAATTGCAGTTAAACTCATCCATCAAATCTGAGCCGATTGTGCCTCTAGACGCACCAAGAGACGTTTCAGCTGTCTTATCGGTTATGCAGCTAACTGCGCTCATGTCGTGTAATGCGGAGCTCAATGCCTTGGTTGATAAAGCTTTTACCTGGTATATTCAAACAACCATCAGAAGCTTTTACCTGCTATTGTAAGATGATAGACATTATACTAAAGGTTTCTGTAATAACAATTTCAACTAACTCTTGTAATATATATGTTCTAGCACATTTAGGGAAGTTTCCTCGTGCGGATATCAGAGCTAATGATGACAAGTCCTCTTATGCAACCCAACATAACATTGCTACCCGAAATGATAAAAGGAAGAAAAAGAATGACACAGAATAAGATAGTTATGGGTTGTACTCACAAAACCATGCATAGAGAAATAAGTTTACAACTGATTGTCTCAAAGTGAATGGAGGAGTACGGACCGCTTCAACTAGGCGCTTGTGTGCTTGTCCTAAAGAATCTAGTTGCTGACTTCCTTCTGAACTGGTGACCTCTACGGGCAAGGGGGAGGTTGATGTCACATGTGTATCAATAACTGTGGTTTGGCTCTCTGTTGTTAACCGAGACTGGAAGTCGACTGACATAACAGGTCTTTCCCAGTGTTGGGGATTTTCTGCAATAAAAGTTGGGATTTTCTGCAATAAAATCTTTTCAGAATCCACTGGAACGGAAGATGGAGTTAAAGGGGTTGACGGACAAGAAAGAAGAAATGGTGAAGCAGTGGAATGCAAAGGTGTTCCGGTTTTGGAAGGAGGTGGCAACAGATTTCTCATGTCAACCTGTGGAGAAGACAGCTGAGATGTTTGAGAGGAGGCATGAAGTTCATAAAGTTTTGGTGGCAGCAATGACCGAGGAGAATATTCAGTAAGTTGGCCAGTTAAGTGATGCTGTATCTGCTGTCTGTTTGGCTCTATCAATGGTTGCTGCATTGGTAACTTCAGTTTTTCCACCTGCAACATATGACGTTGGGATGGGAATGAAGTAGAACTTGAGGAAACGGAACTCGTTGTAGAATCTGATGAATTCAAGTTGGTCCTTGGAGAGGAGTTCGTCTGTTCTGGCACCGTTAAAATACTCTGTTGTGCAGATTTTGCCGAATGATGGCACGATGGGCTTGCATTCCTTTGATCCTGACCAGTTTTAGAATTCCCACTCCATTCTGGCCTATTAATTGAATACTTTGAACTTGAAGAACTACTTTGCAGCTGTCTTAGAGCATTTCTTGTCTCCTGTCCTGGTAGAGGGCCACTCTGAAGGGAATTTATCGTACTTGCTGCCAGCAAGCGGGTAACCCCTTGTGGTGGTGTTAAGTGAGACGAATCAATATGTGAAAATTTCAAACCCTGAGGCAAAGATGTGAACTGAAAATTCATGCTTCTGTGCGGCGGCATAAGTGTTTTCGATTGACTGCCACGTAGCATAAGTTGTTGTTCTTGCTGCTGCTGCTGAACTAAAGCAGAATTCTTGCTCCTGACTGAATCAAGGTATGATGTGACCATGTTCATGTAGCTGCATACTTTATCCTCGGGCATTTGAATCATATCAGTTCTAGAAATCTGCAAGAACTTGTATATTTTCTCGACAAAGATTCTAGTTTTCTGATATTTTGTTGCTGTCTCGGCATTTGTTAGCTGAGAGAAAATCACCCCATCAATAAGGAAGATTGGATAAGAACAGATAGGGCAGGTCATGAACGAAGCTGGCAATGAAGTTAAAATCTGACCTGAAGGCACAACTCATTAGCCCTCTTATACAATTTAACTACATCAGATAAATACATATCCCTCAACAACTGGATCTGCAAAGAACAGTCAGGTTGAGGAAAAAATCACTAACCAAGTAATATGACTCCAGAGGTAGCACATTTTAAAAACCTATAGAACTCCAAAACAAGCCCTTCAATAAAATACTACCAGACTAGGCCAGAAGCATGCGAGCAAGGTGATTTATGAAGCGAGTTGATTCCAGAAAAAAAATTCAACATTAATCAGCAGTTAGATAATTTATTCTGAAGCAAAAACAAATGAGATACACAGATTTCCTTATGGATCTTGTTCCTAAATATGTGCATAAAATACTTCATGAACAAGTGAATGATACTGATATGGGCTTATATTAAACCTTGAACTGTTTCCGTACTATGAAATGATTTCCAGCGACAACAGTATGCTTCTTTTCGAATCATCTTTTCAGCACAAACAAATTACCCAAAAAGACAGGTTAAAGTCACAAACTTCTTCATATTGTTTTATGAACTGTAAAAAGTTACACTCAACTCTTAAATGGAAAACAGTAGAATCCTCAATTAGTTCTAGCTCAAAAAATGTGCAGCAAGGATGCAAACATGACAAGTCAAATGCCATTTCAGATGATCAAGTCAGAGAAAAGTCATAACCTAGGTCAAGGGCTAAGGAAACTGTCGGCTTTATTGCTATCAGAAAAGGCTTCTAATTTAGCTAATTTGGCCAATTTTAACATTTGCCTACACCTAGATGTTTTCCTAGAGATCAGAGGCATTCAATTCCCAACAACCTTAAACACCAGAACACAATCAATTCATATGGTTGCCTCATGCAAAATACAGGAAAACAATTTAGGAGATTCAAAGGTAAAAAACCGACTTGGAGAAGCAATTACATATAGAGAATCACTTAAAAGGCATGTGCAAGAAGAATAGGATCAGGATGCTGACAGAATTATCCAAGTTGCTACATTGGTATGCAGGTAGGTTATAACAAAAGCACAAGGTATGGAACTATTCTTGCATTTCTAGCCTAAATTCTAGGATACTATTCAAAAATACATTATATGGGTTAGCTTATGAAACGGGCAAGTTATAGTCTGAGAGCATTCAGAATAGAAGATAGATTGCACTTTTGATAGTAGACTACTTGGTATGCTATTATTACGACTAATTTGGTAAATACATCAGTTGTGTACTATGGATTGTAAATGTAACAATAGTATGCAGATGGAGCATGATTATTGAAGAACTATAACAGAAAGTAGAATTGGTGGATATTAATATCTTGATCACTAGTATAGATAAGAAAGATTGTAGTGAAACCTAGCACACACTCGTAAAAATCTTCGATGGTGACACAACACATTAGAAATTGTTCATATTCTATGATAAAACCAATGGGTTGAACTAAATTTTAAAATATCATCGTCTTCGTCCAGATAACCAATGATATGCATCGCCATTTCATCCAGATGACCAATGACATGCAACGCATCGGCGCCATATTCAGCCACTTTACTTAGCAAAGCAGCTAGCACACATTCTTGAGGAGCCTTTGGTGATCACCACAGGAACTCAAAAGTTGTTCATATTCCCTGACAAGTCATGCTTAATTCCTTAATATCACTGTTCATACTACTGTAAACTGATGTTAAACACTGTCCTGCTGCACTACTAAAGCTATGGCAGGCTTATTAGAAACTTATTGCTCGTATACAAGAGCTAAAGTATTAAAACAAAAATATTAAGTACCTGGTGGTAGGCAGGTCGTGCCAACTAGCCAAACATGCACTTCCAGCCTGAGTTGAAACTGATGCTACAGAAAAAGGATGACCTAATAATAGTCGGTGAGTAATAAAATGGCACGAGTCCCAGGGATACCAGTAGACGGTCATTAGCAGAAAGGGTTATATGCGTAGTAAAGATAATTCATGGCAACATAGCACATTCCAGGAGTGAGCGTATATGTGCTTACAAGAGCACACGTGGCAGGTCAAACAGATTTGGAGACTTCCTTCAATGCTGAACTACATCCAACATTATCTACTGAAAGTAACTTGGACTTCTTTATATCTTGTTTCCTTTCCATAAATTTCAAATAAAATCACTCTTTAAAACCATTGTACTGCATATGAACTACGGAGTACAATGCTAAAGACTACGTAAAGCTACACCTAAAATTAGATTAGATATTAAAATTACCAGTTGAAGCCACAGGAAACATTCTCTGGGATCGGTTTAGAGACATCTGCTGATCAGAAACACTAACATTCAGAGGGCGAACCAAAGTATCCAATGGTTGAATCCTTTCTTGCATACCTTCCTCTAACAAAAGACTAGGGCTACGTGTACCCGGTATCTGATGCAAATGTGTTGCTTGCGAAGTTTGCTGACTCTTTCTTTGCGTTGATGTAATAACAGATCGTTGAACTCTGATGCCTTGATTGTGGCCCCACCATCTGCTGTGGTTCCTGCACAGCATTATAGTTTAGTAGCCCCACTGGTTGCTGGTAAGAAGCAACTGTGTTGTGGTTCTGCTGTTTCTGATTATTGCAACGAAAGTTTGACTGCAAAAGCGAATTTTGATTTTGTGACTGGTATCCCTGATGCAAGAGCTGCTGCCGCAACTGATTGTGCTGGTGTGGCTGCTGGACCTGTTGCTGACAAATGACTTCTTTGCATTTCCTGTTGTGCAACAAATGTTGAATGCATGGCAGTTCTCTGTGTCAGACCTGTAACAATGTAGAATCAGAATACAGTTTAACTACAGGATTGTTATTTGGGCTCCACACTTCTGTATATGAGCTCC